>JAWWEU010000041.1:8528831-8621331 GCA_035583155.1 Acropternis orthonyx
GGGGGGAAGCAAGCTGGCAGATGTCTGTGTCCAATTACACCTTCATGTCTTCAGCTCTGGGATAAGTTGCACAAGATGATTTCAGCCAAGCGGTCGAGGTAAACAACTGTGACAGTAACACCAAGTGATGAACCACATGGCCCTGGACACCCAACAGCTTCGAACACTGAGGGCCCAGGGAGAGCCTCGCCAGGCACAGGGCAGGTTCTCAGGACGAGAAGACAATGGCAAGGAAAGCAGTTGGTTTTCCTCCCAAATTCACTTTGACAACTACAGCATTTTTCATGTGTGTGTGTGCGCTCCACGCTCTAAAGCAATATTTAAGACTACGCCATTTACAGAGGATTAAAGAAAACTGCCTGCTGTGAAAAACATCTGCTTTCCGTCCAGGATTCATTTAATATTCATTAACCAGGAACCCATCTCAGACTTAACAAGCAATTTTCCTGATAGAATACATTGATTTCCTCGATTTCAGGCTTGATAAGGGAATCTTCCTCATCTTCATCTCCTGATTGAGGCACCTCGAGCTGCAACTCTCTTTCACAGGAAATTCTGACGAACACCTCATTGTGTCTCCTTTCCAAAGGCACCTCTTCACATGGGTTTTTCCATTTGCTTATTTGCATCGCTCCCTCCCAGCCCCGAGCTATGGATTGAAATCCATGGGACCCTCGGAATGCTCAGGCATGTGGGCTCTTGCTGGGATTGCTCCTCAGATCCAGCACTTCAGCACAGCCAAATCCTGCTTTGCACTTCATCACTGATCCTGCTGTGGGAACTTGGGAAGGGCTTCATGCACAAATGAATGTACCCAAGCACAACAGCTCCTCCACGTAAAACTGCCCCCCCCATTTGGAGGATGACGATTGTGCACCAGCATTTCAGCTAATGGAGAGGAAAAAACTCTTGGATTTGATCACAAATCTCTTCTAATGCAACCACAGGCTGCATTCCTGCTGCAAAGCTTTAACATCCTGGCATCCTTTGACACTTGCCTTCTTCTGTGTTCATTAGAGCATAATGTATTCCCAGAAGGAAAGTTAAAGGAATAAAATATGAAGGTCAAGTATTTTTCCAGGATCGCTTTACTGGAGACTTTAGAGCTTCTGCTCTCTTCTGAAAAGGAAGATTATTGCTTTGCACGTAAGTGGAAAAGTTTTAAAAGTGATTTTCCTTTGAAATGTGACTTCAGAAGGATAACACCGGGTTACATTCCAGAGGTACTTCAGAATCTGCTGTTGGCTTGAGTGACACCGGCAAGTTTCTTTTCTGCTTGAGTTTGCAACGTTAAGAAAGCAAGATTAAAAAAAAACAGGCAACCTTGCAAGGCATAAAAAGAATTACCAACTCATTTCTAGTTGCAGTGCAAGCCCTGCACTCTGCAGAGGCACATACACAAGGTTTCTGGTTGTCACATGGCTGGAGGTCCCTGCACAGACAGGTGTTTGTGCCCAGGTGATGCCTCTGCCACACAAGTCCCTGCAGAGGTAAAGTTCAAGCAGACCCAATCTCATGGATAGAAGATTTCAGACTGAAACAGATCTACTGAGCCCACCTTCCCTATTGATATTGCCTTGAGAAATGCAAGGGGGGGAAAGAAAGAATGCCCTCAGAAATCAAAGGACATAAAAGTTACCAGACCCCAAATTAACTGGATCGCTGTTCAAACATAAGAATATTGTCATTTAAATCCTCTTTTGGGTTGTGAAAATGAAACCCATCTCCCCAGCAGCTGTGATTTTTTGCTTGCATCACTATAAGGTATTCTGATGACAAAGCTCACAACAAAAGAGCTCACAACTCACCCGTATTGTGTGTGCTCTTTTCCAATTAAAAAAATCAAGTTACACTGAACACTTTGCAGTGTTGAGTTAACCCTGAAATATTTTTAACACTGCAGCCAGAGACAAACACAGGGCTGCAGGGAGAATTTGTGGCTGAGCTTTAGGGTGACACTCACAGGCTTGTTTTTGTGCGGAGCAAGTTTTCAGTCTCACGTGTTTGAAGCAGAAGGAGCTCAGGGGGTGCCAGAGCAGAGTTTCGGTTTCCCCCCCCTCAGGTTTCCGGTTCACCTCATCTGCCACATTTTTTGATGTTTCCAGAACAGATAACTGGGATTCCAGCCTGGAGGGAGAAGGGAATGCCATTTTCCCACCCTTCAGGAGCCAGTGCAGGTGCAGCAGGCAGGAGCTGTAGCAACGTGCAGGGGATGATTAAAGCCAACGCCTGAAACACTCCCCGAGCTGTACAAAGCGCTGCTCCGAGAGGATTCCCACAGCTCTTCTCAGACTCTGCACTGTTACACATTCCTGGCCACCAGCAGCACCCAGGAGGAATCATCACTCCACATCACCCCTGCTTTTCCTACCCATCTCAGAAAGCAATCTGCAGTAGCATTTCCAAGCCTGAGTTCAGTTCACGAGATTCTCCTCGGCCAGAAGGTGGGATGAAATTCTTCTCCCTGCACCAGTTTGTTCCCTTGTCCTAATACCCTACATCCCTAACTCTTGAAAGACATTGTTTTCCCCATTTCTTTGATTTTCTTGTCACATCTTGACAAAAGAAATGCATTTTCACCACTTATAAAGTCATTCTTGAGGCTTCCACAATTTTCCTAAGCCCTCACTTGCTGTGGCCCCTCAATACTCCTCAGTTATGTGATCTGGGAGGAAGAAGAGGAGCCAGAATCCTGCAGGAGTGAAATGAGGGTATTCATGCCGTGGGTGAGAATGACTACGCCGTGTGTTCCTCAGCCCCAAATAGTTATTACCAGACCATGCACCCAAGTAATGCAACAATGGAGCTCTGTTAAAGTGTGTGGTGACCTCCTGACTGAATACAGGAGTCAAGAAACATCTGCTCTCCTCCTATTCTGAAATGAAAGATAATGTGACAATAAAAGCAATATGATTTAATGTCTGAGCTCAGTCAAACCTCACTGTATTGTTGGAGTGCTTTTCCCCTTCCTTCCCCCAGTGAGGCTCCATAAGTGAATCCACAGAGCAAAGACAGATGTACAAGTACTTGAGAAATGCAGAAATACAAGCCCAATGTCCCAAACAGGACTGGAATTTTAGGCACTGATGGCCATCCACTGGAACACTATAGATCCATAAATCTGGCCTCTCCTCTCCGTGCTCAGGTGACACCAGGCAGGAAGAGGAACTGCCCAAGTGAACAGCCTCTGCCAGGGGCTTTTTATTGCTGGCAGGATAAGAGAGCCCTGGATTAAAGGTGAACCTCACCTGATCGATAAACCAGAGCTGGAAGAACAGAGAACTTCCTGATCACAGTGAGAGCTGGAAGAACAGATTCCTTACAGCCACTTCTGCAAGCAGAATCCAAGGTTCTTCCAATCCACAGGAAATTCAGGAAAAAGTCCCATTTGAACCTTGGCCATACTGGTGAATAAACTGATTTTTTTCTTTCGTTGTTGTTCTGCTGAACTTCACATGAACTTATTAATTGCTGGACTATATGGTCCCACTGAGTTATTACATTTACACTGTTAATAGGTTCTATTAATGTCTGAGTTCATCCTCAGGTCACGGGTCATTAGCTGAGCCATGGTTTGCATTGTGGCCTATTTTTCATGAAAGGCTTATTAAGAAAGACAGAGACTATCAATGTTAATGGCATTTACTTTTCAAGAATCTAATGAGGTCATTAGTTTCCATGTTTAATTGAAGTGCCAAATGCAAGCAGAGAAGATAAAAATGCAGCTGACCTCATCTTTACTTCAGCTGGACAGGAATGTGTTACGCTATTCCTCCCTCCTGACTGTGTTCCTGCAGGAAATGAAGGAGGCATTCCTGTGCTCATCAGTGACAGAGACCCTGAGCACTCCTGAAATGCCAAATGCTTCACACTCAGCGTCTGTTCTTTGCTCAGATGACACTGGAAGCTTCCAGTGCTTGAAACCAGATGGTTTCAATAGGTTATGTAATTGTGGTTATTTCTGCAGACCAATATTACACTAGTTCTGAATTCAGGGGATATGAAAGTACTGAAGCCTTGTGGGTGCCGGCAACAGAAGCACCAGAACTTCAGACAGAAGGGACCAAGCCTATTTTCTGCATATATTCAATTCTTCTTGACTAAAAACTTGCAAATTGGTACAAGGATTAGCCACGTGGCCCAACCACCTGTCTGGGAGCAACACCACCCAGAGACAAGTGCACTGATTTATTGCTCACCCTGTTCCAAGCTGCCTTTGATCTCACACTGAGGTGCATTGTTGTACATACAGCTCCTTTCTCTCCACTTGAGCAAGATAAAAATCTGAGTTTTACAATGTTTTTATTATACATCCAACTCTCCTACTCCAGCACTTCCCCCCTAAAGCCAGCTCTGGTATCACAGCACCGAGTGCACACAGCCCTGGGACATGAACTGCAGCGTGAGATAAAGTCAGTCACATCCAAGAGACACAATATGTGGGATTTGGTGTTGAAAATCCCTGGCTGAAGTTCCTCCAAACGTGTCTTGCTCGTTCCCATCTAGCAGGTCTCCATCCCAGAGCTGAGATGGCAGCGAGAAGGTCTGTATTTCTGCATGCACCTAATGAAACCTAAACACAGCCCTGAACTCCCTGCAGACTGTCGTGCACCCAGAACATTCAAGAACACAGCCTGATGCCCCCAGGGTGAGGCAGAATGCAAACAAGATTGTGTTTCCTGCTTCACAGATATTCTCAGCTCTAGGTATTTGTTCCAGAAGGATACTAATCATAGCAAATGACCTAAAAAAACCGTGAGTGTTTACAATTATACATCCTAAATAAAAAAAAAAAAAGAACCAAATGTCACTTGCCAAGTGGTTTTACATATATTTTAAGAAGTCTGAAAAAGCAAAGTCAGGCTTTTTTTCCCCCTGAACAGTTCTGAGAAACACCCACATAAGTTGAAATCACAGGCTATGAGTGAACTTTGTCTTTGCGGGAAAGATTGAATTGTGCACCTTTGTATGAACAAGTCCTGGTAACAAGCTCTGGTTTTTTAAGAGTGAATCTAGACATAAAGTGTTAAAAAAATGAAAATTCAACTTTCCTACAAGCACCACTTTGATCTCAGACAAGCCATTAACCTGGCTGGTGAGTTACTGCTTCCAAATCCAGGTCTAGGCTAAGCCAAAATCTGAAGATGACACAAACCGACAGCAAAAAGCAAAACACCAGAGCAAACTGCTCAACAAAACACACCATGGAAAAGGGAAAAAAAGGCTTTCAGAGAAACCAGAACACACATTAAATACAGTGGGGTGACCAAAAGGCAAGATCAAATTTAAATTATAAACTTTAACCTTCACGATGAGCCCATTAATCTCAACGCACACCTCGGTCTTCAGCCACAAAGAGTGGCCAACCCTTCCCAACTCAGGCAACAAAGAGCTGCTGCACAACCCCGTGTTTGGGAGTTCACACCAAACATCCCCACCAGCAGAAAGCCAAGGGCAAGAACGGCCTGCCCTGATTCCCTGGATTTGGAGCATCCCCACTGCACATGTGAGACAGCTCCCAGCATTCCCACATTCCCCCAGCGTGTCGTCATTCAGGGGGCTCGTGCCACACAACCTTGTAGAGCTGAATAAGTAACAGCTTGCAGTAAATTCAAACCAAATTCATTTCCAAGAAAAGGATGTTTTCCCACAGATACAGGCAAAAGGTTTCCAAAGTTTCAGCATCCCACGATGCTGGGCTGAAAAGCTGGTCACTAAGTGCCAAATTATCACACACTAAAAGAGGAGGGGAAAAAACCCCTTAAACACTAAAAAAAGTGAAAATAGTTTACCTCATGCTTGTTTGCAAAGTCCAAATAATATGTTCTATTTGCTTGGAAGGACCTTGTCACAGTTAAATGATTTTATACGTGCATATATATATTTATGTATTATAAAGATCTATAGTGACATTATTCATGAGTGTGCTATTTATGCTTAGCACATTTAGTGTTTACAGCAATACAATAAATATAGCAATAAACAGCTAAAACGCACATAGGACTATTTAGTTTTACTACTCAGCCCTACACAGCCTTAGAAATAGAACTGAAAAGTGTATTTACATAATTAATCAGTAAGAAAACAGTGTACTTAATTACCCCTGTGATCCTGGGCCTCCTAAAGGACAGAAAAACTCATGTCATTTTTTATTAACGTCAGGCATAAGAGAAAGGACCAGCTTTGGCTCAGTTTGCAGCACGGGGAGGAAAAACTGGGGATTTAACATCTCCTTTGGGGCTGAGCAGCCTGGAAAGGCAGCAGGGAACAGCTTACAAGGAAGCACCTGAGATAATTACCCTCAACATCCTCAGGGGTTTTTCAACCCTCATTATCTGATTTAGACGGTTTAGACCCTTTAAAATAAGAAAATAATATATGTAAAGGCAGCACATTATCAGATTAAAGGTTTGGGTTTGTGGTTGTTTTTTTTCTTTTTCAAAAGAAGGTTTTTGTTGGTATTACAAGTTTCTGTTGACTTCTTCAAATTTGAGACAGTTGATTTGGAAATCAAGCTTAAACATTATAAAATGTTTATATTACATCTATAGACATGTTTACATTTTTATATTAAGCTTCACATGGCAAAAAATACGAGAATGAAACCCTAACATATTAAAAATCCCAACTAAAAACCCCAGTGAAATTTCACCACTATTTTAAACACATTCTGTCCATCAGGTTCAAAGTACTGAAGAAGTTCTTGCTTCACCCTCTGCCTGCAGGACCCACACCAAAGATTTCCATTCAGAACTTCAGTTCCAGCACTGCAGGACGTTACTCAAAAGCCATTTTATAGCAAGAACAGACAGAAAACTGACCTTCCACCACCCAAACCACCAACATATTACGCAACACCTTGCTTTTCAGCCTTTTGAAACAAACAGTTAAACACAATCGTTGGGCTGTGCAATGTCTGGAAGGGATGAAGGCTCTTTGCTGCCTTACCAGCCACCACAGCCAGTTGTTAATTCGTACAGACCCCCCCAACTTACTCCAGCACAGAGTGAGTGGCAGCCTGGGGGTGGTACCGGTACAGCAGCAGGCACTGGTTCACCCGGAGCACCTGCCCACCCTTCTGGATGTGCTCGTAGAAGAACAGCAGATCTTCTGGGACACCCTGCAACAGAAGCACTTCTGTCACACCAGTCACTGACCAGCATCCTGGTTTTCTGCCCAATTAATCTGGTTTAACATCGTTTTTAGTAACACACACAACTTCTCTGTTGCTCAGAGAGCTTGTGGACTCCCCATCCCTGGGAGTGTCCAAGGGCAGGTTGGACGGGGCTTGGAGCAACCTGGGCTGGTGGGAGGTGTCCCTGCCCATGGCAGGGGGTGGCACTGGATGAGTTTTAAGGTCCCTTCCAACCCAAACCATTCCATGATTCTACAATATTATTGGTGTACATCTCAATGAACTTACCTAATGGCATGGCATGAATGTAGCTAAAGCTACTAAAAAACCCAGGCAGTGCAGCTGATTGCAAGGACAGAGGTGGCAAAATCCACCCCCTCTCATTCTGGCAGGGATATCAAGCTTGGCACAGGTTAGTCCAAAAGGAAGGAAACAGGGACAGTGTCACAAGGGCAATTATAGGGCTTGTAGTATTCAATTACATTTTGTGGCATATGGAAGTATAAAGCACATTTTAAGGTAAAAAAGTAGCATCTATTTATATATTCTAATGCAGCAACTCCTTGAAATATGGCTAAGAATGTGTCATTTTTTCATATTTAAATTTCTTTTCCTCCAACCCAGTGTTTAAAAGGCCACATGGTTTTATCAGACTAAAAAGCTCTGATATATAAAACCAGGTGGGGCAAATAAAATACTTCAGTGTGAAACAATAAAAAGCAGAAAGATAACATGAAAAAGTTGAGAAGGAAAGGAAGGGAAGGAGATTGAGATACATTTCTTTCTGTACACAATATCACATCCATGAATAACTGGGGCATAAACCTCAACCTCAACTTGAGACATTCTGTTTCAACACAGAAAAATAACAAGAGCACAAGCTTGGGGGAAAAAAAAAAGAAAAGAAAAATTGAGTTTTTTCCCCATTACCAGAGTTTCTGAGTTTCTTCCATAATTAAGAAAATGAGATTCTCTAATTACAGTGCTGGACACAAAAATCCCTCTGTGGTTTCTTCTGGCCCTCCAGTTATAAGAGCAACACAAGTTCATGAGTGTTTCTCATCCCCACCAGGCTGAGCAGTGTGTGAGAGGGGAAGAGAAATGAGGCAAAAACAGCTTTGAACCCCAGAAAACAACTCCAAAGCTCTCAGCTAACACTGGGATCTCGAGAGGAACGAGAATCAGCTGAGCTGGGCCACCCTCCCAGACTCTGAATGAAGTGGGTCCTGCTCTGCTCACCGAGGGTAGCTCTTGTTTGTCTCTGCACATGTTTCTCTGACTTCTGCTTTAAGAGGCTGTGATGCAGAAGAAAACTTTCAGAGAACTCCATACAATTTATGCTTCATGTGGACCTACTCTGAAAGCCACAAAAGAAAGCTGGGGGAAGCTGGAGTGGCTCACAGCAATCACAGCCATCAAGAATACAGGAAGAACACAACGTTATTTTCTTTTTTATCTTCTAGCCCTTTCTATATTTTTCTTATTCTGGACTTCAATGGAAATACTGAGTCAGCAGCAAAGTTTAAAGCTTTTGCTCTTTTCCAGTCACCCACTAGACTGTGTCATCAGGGCACAAATTCTACAGAAGGCATGTTTTGAGTCAGACCTATGATTACATCACACAGACCAGCAATTCTTTTTCTTTCAGAGCAGCATTTACATTACTCAAGACAACCATTCAAATGGATATTTAAGAAGAGTTACTGCAAAAGGCAAAGGATCCTGTTTGGTTCCAAGTGTTCTTTTTGCTTCCCTTTAACTGGCAGGAACACTCTGGAATGAAGTGCACTCAGCCCCAGGAAGGAGCAGGTGCCTTGTCCTGCTCAGCAGTGGCCTCTCACATTACAAAGGAGCAGCACAGCCCTGCATTTGCCAGGGGAGGGGAGATGTTGACTGTGTTTTGGATCCTGCAGGGATGGGACTTCCTAAGGCTCTTGAGCATGTAAAGTTTGCTGCAGCACAAGAGTTTCTTCCCAGTTGAGATCTGTTATTGGATCCAGATGGTGTTTTAAACACCAGGAATCTTTGTCAACCACCACAACTTTCAAAGAAAAAGCTGTTTAACCACTGAAGGGATATTTTAATGTATTGTTTGAAAATTCATATCCATAGCTAAAAGTATCAATTACCAACTCAGCATTTCAGCAACAGGCTACCACATCAATAGCTTTCAGCATCAATAAATACAATTAAAAGGCGCAATTTACATGTTATGGACTAAGTACAGAATCTTCCACATCACAGGCAAAAACCCAACTCGACATCCTCTGCTGCACTATGGGCTAAACTGATTACAGCTGCCAGTGAAAAGCACAGCCTGCCCCTGCCCCGCTCCAACCAACAGGCCCCAGCCACATGCAAAGTCACTGTTTGCTTTGCCACATTAGCACTGAAGAGGTGAAGGGCTTGTGTGTACCCAGGATTTGGGGCAGGCAGCTCTTGCTATGCTCATGGTTGGCTGTAGGGATGAGGGGACTGATTTTTTTTATTCACCACAGGATGTCAAGCAGAATTTAATGAGTTAAAGTAACCCCTTGTTCAGGGATCAAACTAAATGGCATCTTCTCCTCCCTCACTGTTCTCTCTTCTGCCACCAAACAGTGCTCCAACTGCAGCCACCTCAACATAGGTATTTTTCAGGGAGGTTCAAGCCTCCTACCACTACAACAAGCAATTCTGGCAACAATTCTTGCAGTTCCACCATCATCAGTAGGGATGAAGATACTCATCAGCAGTTTTTGGAGGACTTGCAATGCAAGACTGACCCTCTGTGCAATACTGTAACATGTGGCGAGATCATGTCTTGGCTCTGGGATGACCAACAGTAACTTTGGCAGCTCTTCAGGCTGACAGGAGTGCTTTTTTTTTAGGCTGTACAGGCATAAACCCCAGGTAAGAGCTGCCTTTTCCTGCTAAACCCAACACAGGAGAGTGATTCTGCCACAGAACAATCTGTCCCAGCTTCCTCATCCTTCTCTTTTCCCTCTAGCCAGCCTTCTCTGAGTCTCCTTTGACACGTCCCCTTCCCTGCCCTCCCCCAGCTGGCAGACACTTCAGCAGAGGTGGCAGAACCTTGTGAGCCCAACCAGGGGGGATTTACCTGTGCAGAGTGGTCTGAGCAGTGGAAGTGGGAGCTCTAACACTATTGCAAGAATCATTTATGACAAACTGTGTGACGGCAAACAAGACAAGAGAAGCAGATCTATCACAGAGAAAAATCCCTTCCTCTTGATCAGAGGCATCAAGGAAAACTGGGCTATAACTTGGTGCTACTTTTGTAAACCAGCCAGCAACATCAGGGTAACTGTTGGCCAGAATACACCAAATTGCTTTAATTCCTCAAAGGAGCTTAAAATTGGTGAATGGAAAGAATTAAATAGCTATTAATAGCTTCTCTACAGGATTATCCAATATATTCTTAAGTCTCTCTTTCTGCAGATCTGTCACTTCACTTTTTTGGCTCCCATCCAGATCATGCCTTTACATCATTTTGCCTTGATTATAGGACTCAAAGCCTGTAACATTTACTTCATTGTTTAGGAAATAACAGGTTAGAGGAAACTCCAAAAGGGTGCTTTCATCCAAATGTCTTGGCACAGAGAAATCCAGTTAAGCCAAGATGATGGGGAAGTCAAATGGAAGGGAGCTGCTAAATTCTAAATGATATTTAATAACAGATCAGCAGAAAATGGAATTAGACATGGGGTATGGGGTGAATTTTCAAATAGCTCATGAAGTGTAATTAATCATTGGCTCCACCAATTTTCTTTCCTTTTTAGATCAAATATTGATCTCTCTTCAGCCTTAACTATATCAAGCCAAAAACAGTAGTGCCTGTGTTTTATTCAGATTTTCCCACAGAGCACCTTGACTGGTGGTTATTTGACAGATTGATATATTTTAATTCATGTTCCAAAAAGCCCAAGTTCCTTCTTAGCCTTTTCCCTCTCAGGCATTATTGTTACCACTTGCCTTTCTGGAAGGGAATGACATTTGTGTGCTCTGGCAGAGAAAAATGGGAAATGGCATTAGTTGGTACCTGAGAGCCTCCTGGGCACCAGGGGACACTTTTACACCTCCTCAACTTGGTTTTTGTGACCTTTTATCACCAAAATAGATCGAAACTGAGCTCCAGACAATTTGTTTGGAGCCACAGTTTGTAATCAGAAAGGCCAGTGGTTTATAATAGGCTCTTCCATCTGGGGTTCGTTAAGAATAATTTCTCCCTGCTTATGCTTTGAGATTAGTTCAGAACTGTAAGGCTGTCACAGGGGTGAAAGGAAATTTGGGAGCAAGCTGTGGTAAAACTCTAGAGAAAGACACAAGTTTGGCATGTAAGAGCTGTGATGTCCAGAGTGCCTGGAGAGAGCCACGACTGTCCAGTTCTCCACGTTTCCATGGGATGGAGCCTGCAGGTTTGCAGTGCTCAGTGATGCAGCTCTTATTGTTCTCAGGATTTCTTACTGTAGGGCCCTGTCAAACAATAACTTTGCTTCCCTAACAACAGACACCTCATCCACCACTGAACTGTGAGCTCCCCACTCTGAGAGATGATTCAGCTTGGAAATATGCTTTTCACATTATACCAGACACTTCTGGACACAGTTATTACTTCTCAACAATGGTATAAGTTATTAGAAGACACCAAAACTAGAGGAGCAAACCCAGCATGTGGGTAATGTCACACTGAATGCTGAGTGTGGGTTCTGAAGGGTTTAGTGAAGCTCCTGCTACTTCTTTCATTAAGCACTGCACTCTTTATCCAAACTTACTGGATAAAGAAGGTTATTTTCTTTTAGTTTCCTAAAAAAGTAAGTCAGAAACATGGTTCACATCACTGTCCTCCTGGCAGGGGATACTATTTGAAATATTACTTTAGAGGCTTGTGACCACTTCCATTGTATTATTCCGTCTCAGCACACCATCAGAGCTGGTTAAAATTCACTGCTTCTCATCCTCCTGCTTTAATTATCATTTATCAGAGGTTGCATAAGCAACACCTCTACCACTTTAGTTAATTAGTGCGTAAAACAAACCTGTCAGGTTCTTAGAGACCATCCGTGAAGATCTTATTCAGGGTTTTGCTTGGACACTGTCACAGTGATTACCTAAAAGGACTACATTTCCAAAAACTGCAGGTCCTGACCAGAAGGAACTTTATTTCTAAAAAAACCAGTAAATATTTTAAAACGCCTGTTTCACTTAAATTCTGGATGGCTGGAGAGATAAGCACATACCTACCCTACACCTGGAATAAAAAGGGATTGTGCCACAGCTTATCCATTTATAATTTTACCAGTCCACCCACACTGTTACCATAAACACCAAATCACAATTTCTCCCATGGAAGGATTACCCTCCATTTGTTCTAAGCACTGAACTATGAAGAACAGGTGTTTGGATTTAATTTCAAATGAGAAATGCAGCTTTTTGGCACAGAAACAGTTTAGCAAGTGGAGATGTGTTGGCCTGTTGCTGTGTTTACTTGCAGCAATGACAGGTCTCACTGTTAAATACCAACTCCAAAAGGGAGATGGGAGTGACCAGATGAACACAGACATGGGTCAGGTCACAACACACACAGGGCTCAGTCCTAGTTTATACAGCTCTACTGACACACAGACAAAATCTGCCTTTGCCTCTTTTCAGATGAAAATGAACGAGTTGGGGCAATGCTAAATACTTTGCAACACTAACTACTGAAAGATTTAGGACTTGATTTGGTGTCCTCTAAACCCACAGAGGACAAAGGTTTGACTTTGCTCGTGTTCACAGCTTTGTGCAGATCCTTGTTGGTAGGGCACTTTCTGAAGGCCCTCTGTATGAGCCAGGGTTTGAGCATGGACATGCTGACACTTCACAACAGGGACAAACAATATGTTTAACTTATCACTGGTAATTTTTAAAACTAGAAGGGCATACCATGCATTGTGGCTGCACAATCATTAGGATTAAAGTTGTCAGTGTATTATGGCTGAATAACCAGAGGCACAGTTCCTACACAATTACTCAGAGAGAGCAAAAGAGAAAAAACCCAACTCAAAAAAAAAAAAAAAACCCAACCAAACAAAACAAAGGGAAACCCCCCCAAAACTAAAAGCAAAAAGTACAGAACAATAGTCTGTTTAACTTAACCTCTTGAACTTTATCATTAGGCTTGCTGTTCTATTGTTGCTACTGCTTTAACTTGCTTGCTTGCTTTTCTGAGCTTACTAACAATGCTCAAGAAGTCAAACATTCTTCAGAGAGTGCAAGTACAATGATAAGAAATAATAATAAAATAGAAGTAAAGAGCATGGGTCAGTGAATGCAGATTGTATTGGGAGCCAGGCACCATTCCCTGCTCTTCCACTCACCCACCACGTAATTAAGGGCAAATCTTTTCACTGCTCTAAACAAATCTGTTCTCTGTCTGCTGTCTCCTTAAATTATAATTTGTTTGGCAGCCCAAAGAATAATATTTGTATATCCTCATACATGTATGTGTGTAGGTCTGTGTGTATATATACACGCTGTATGGCACTGAAGGCCTTCATTTAGAGGCTATAAAATAATAATCTGTTGCAGTTTAAATAATAAAATAGGAAATAGCCTTGGCAAGGTTTTTTTTACAGTACTAATAAATGATGGCTTCCCTACCAAAATAAATTCAGAACCACCCATTCTAGCCCTAAAAAATCTCACCAAAATCTCTGGAAGCAAATCCTCTCAGGTCCAAACCACACAGAAGGGATCCAAATGCATCTGAACTAGATCTATTTGCCAACATATTTCTGGTACTACCACAAGAGACATTGCCAACGGAAACCCATGGATTTTATTCCATAAACATGCTGGTGAGATTGAAACAACCAAAACTGAGCTCCTACAGGAAATGCATGAAGAACAAGAACATCCAGCTGTCAGGGAAGGAACTTCTCAGGTAACAGTCCGAGTCCTGATTCCCGAGGAGAAGCTCCTTAACAACTTCCAAAGACAAGCACAGAACTGGATACAAGGCAGGTGGATAAATGACATCTAATGGGTGTAGTGTTATGGCAGGTTGTGACCTTCCCTCCTCCCTCCTTTCTTCATCTCAGGGGTATAAATCTTTCCCCTTAGGAGCATGTACTTCCAAGCTCTTCGCCATCCTGCACCTTTCCTCCTTCCCAATCTCTTTCACCAACCTGCCTTACCTTGCAGAGACAGTTCATAACAAAACCATGGGCTCACCTTTTTTTGGCTTTCAGACCTGCTGCATCTATTTCAGGTACTAAAGAGAGGCTTTTATGTCTGAATCCTTTAATTTTTCCACGTACACTGATATCAGATGTGCTAGACTGAGCCACAAATCCATCTCAGGCAGGTCCTTCAATCACCAGAGTTATCCCCAAACAACTTTAGTTGGTTAATGACTGTTTTTTAAAAAAACCAAGTGCATGGTATGACCCAGGTATTTTAGACCTCCATTTTCATCTTCTACTGTACCTTAATAACAGGTTTAAGGCTTCCAGAGGCTCTTAAACAAAGGGATGGTTCCTGGATATCATCCATATCACTCACCTTTCCCCTCTCATCAAATTTTCCCACGTGGAAAAACCATTCTCGAGAGCAGAACCAGGTTGGCATGATCACAGTAGGGCCATGGGAGGTAAACACCTAGGAAAGAGGGAAAAACACCACTCAGTTAAGAGAGTATCTGTTGGGGAACAAAGCTCACCTAAATCTGGCAAATACTTGGTCTGTGCTCAACCTTCAGCAATTTCAAGCACTGAGAAATGCAAGTGCTCAAAATTTAGTTTAGTGTTGAAAGGGCAGCATGGAGCAGCATCTCCTTCATAGTCCGTGGCCTCCTCTTCTATCAGAAGCTGCAACACGTGCAGAGTCCTTACAACTTTATTTCAAATGTACATTTTTATACTGGAAATGGCATATCAATAACGGCAATGCTGATATTTAAGTGAATGAATTGAGAAGAATCATGACAATTTAAAGTTCTTAAACTCAGTTTTGCACTGATTTTCCATTTTATATTAAGTAGGAACTTTCACTGATTTTTTTATGTCTGCTAAAGGCACTTAAATCCCTTGCAACAAACTTGGACAAGTAAAAGGCCATTTGTTTTAAAGATTACCTGAGCACTAGGGGTGTGCTGTGCAGTGGTACCTACGACAGAAGGGCATTGGAAAGGAAGAGCTTTAGGGACTGAAAAGGGAGTGGTTACTCATTTCTGACAACTACACAAATGGGTCTTTGTGGCTTTAAAACAAACTTGTTGTAAATACAACTGTGAAATAAGCCAGAATCTGGATTACAGAAGGTGAACTGGTTCTATCTTTTAGCACAGGGATCCAGGCAAAGAAGAGACTGAGCTTGTCAAACACGACATGCAAAGCGAAGGCAGGAGCCTGTGCCTGTTTCCAACAGCGACACAGAAACTACAGGGCACAGCCTGGTTTAGGAAGGCAGAAGGAACCAACTTCACAATTACTGTCAGTCAGACACTAATGACAGTGCTGACCCTTGAGCTGGTGATTTCACAGCCTGCTACAGAGGTAATATTAATATTCCTGTGTAGCTGAAGTTCTTACAATGTACTCTCATGCTCTGAGGTTTGTCACATGCATCTGAGCATCTGCATTTTCAAGGTGGTCTTGATTTCATCCTGGGATGGAGCTCCTTAAACTGTTTTATGTTTGGCAACTTCCATTTCCACACATAAACATGGATTTAAAACTCAATACAGACACTTTGATCAATTTCTCCAAATTAATTAGGTGAGAAATATAATCAAAATTCAACAAGTGGCCTATCCCCACTTTTCCTATGGCATCTGCCCAAACACAGGCATCACCTTCAGGGTGACACACACACACACACGGTAACTCCAGGAACACACTGACAGAACTGAGGGAGACTCATCTGCACAGACACTTCAATTTTAGGCAGTCAGATTCACTCTGAATAATCCCATCACTGGGTGGCTGTGCCTTGACACATCAGCAGCTTGTCCACAACTGAATCTCGAGCTTCAGAGGGGGCTAAATGTCAAAAACTCCCCCCAAAAGTCAGTGGGAGCTGAAAGAGTCAAACCAATCCCAGGAAACCAGAGCAGACACGAGTAGTCAGTACATGGTTATTGGCTCCACATTAATTACAGGGGCAATTGAGTATGGCCTGAACCAAACAATGACCTACCAGTAATCCCAAAAGAAAACAGCAGCAGGGAGAAAAGCCAGGCCAGAGTGCATTGCACTGACTCTCCCTTCTGAATGAAACAGAAACTTCAAAAGAAAGCCCTGAGCCTGAGTACACATGAGATGTGCTTGCAGAGGCCAGAACGTCGTTTCCTCAGAGCAGCCAGGTCCAGGAGAGGACACAACTGCACTTTGTCCTACAGACAGAGCTCGGTGTCCTTGGCCATGGTCACGTGCAAAGAGCATCCATCCCAAATATCCTGGGTTATCTGTTCCATTCACATATGTATTTTAGTGAAACGGAACACAACGTTTGAAACACTGAGGGAAAAACATCTAAATGCCACTCCTGTTAGAACAGAGATGACGGCGTGAGGGTAATTTTATAGCACACCATCACACACTGTGTACACCGATGGCTTTCCTAAAGCCAGCCGTGCTCTTTGGCTCGCTGTGCATCTCAGAAGAGACACTACAATCACACAGGCAAAACTGTGACTGCTGATACCACACATCATTCCAGGGGCTTCTCCTTCCAGAAACCTTTGACCCTGGAACAGCACACCAGCTAAGTGTCAGTGAATTGGCAAACAAGCTTTCCCTATCTGAATATTTTTAACGCAACATCGAAACCCAGCATTAGGAAAATTAAATCTGTGCTGCTGCCACAAAGGACAAATTCATGTTGCTACGTAACAATAATGTTTGGGAAGCTGAAATCCTTTTGATGGTGTTCTTAGCTGAGTCTTCAGCTGCATCTCCTGCTCCAACTAACCCCAAAACCAGCAGCGCTGCCACAAAGGAGGATGCAGGAAAACGGGGCACCAAGCACAGAGAGAACAGCAAGGCCATTTCTTTTACAGCAGCAGTCGCGATAATCCATAAATAATCTTAAACCTGATAGAACTGTATGCTCAAAGTCTAGATTTAGAGTATATCTACGTTAATTTAAGAGCTCTCCCGCTCATCCTGCCTCTGGCTACACACCTCACTCACCCCAGTCCCAGCTCTGGCACTCACCTGACCCTGTGATAAATCAGAGCACTACATCAGTTAAAAAGCCATTATTTTCCTTTCTTTTTTTTTTTTTTTTTCCAGGGTTAGTTTTCTATAGCCTGAAGTAGTTCACTGTGGGGTCAGGCCAGCCATACCACTGAAACACTGGAGGGGGAAGGAACCAGCTTTGGAGAAGAAAACAACCCCTCCCTTTTTGGTCACTGCCCACAGTGACTCAGCCCAGCTGTAACATAAAACTGCATCCTCTGAGCGCTCACAGTGGCAGGAGGGGAACTGGCCCAGGGAAAACACCAACCCCTAACAACTGTACTGCAACCCTGCGGCATCTGCCAACCTTCTGAACACCACCTTGGAGAGCTTTTGAAATTTTATCTTTAAGAGGGAGAAAAAAAAAAAAACAACAACAACCTCAACCTTCTGCACTTCGGAAACTCTTTATTTCACGTTGGTTTAGTCAGATGGGATCTCCTCTGTATTTCTTTGTTTGTCTACTCTTGTCATAAACTCTTGCCAAG
Organism: Acropternis orthonyx; assembly: GCA_035583155.1. Classification (NCBI taxonomy): domain Eukaryota; kingdom Metazoa; phylum Chordata; class Aves; order Passeriformes; family Rhinocryptidae; genus Acropternis; species Acropternis orthonyx. The sequence continues at coordinate 8,546,675 of JAWWEU010000041.1, forward strand.
GCGTTAAAAACTAGTCAACTTGCCTTACTCTGTGACAAAAACTGCAACTTCCCACTCTGTGAGACTGACACTCAAGATTTTATCCATGAATCTTTTAGACTGCATGGATTGGAACAAGAGAAACAAAAAAGATGGTCTACTCTTAATTTGAAAACCCATCAAAAGCAGAATTTGAATGATTGTGCCACGAACTGCTGTGTTTAGTTTTCTTGGAAATGTTCTCCAGCTTTGCTTAACTAATGTCCTGTGTCACCTTGGAACATCAGTGGGTTTTCAGTCCACCTTGAGCAGTTAATTCAGTATTTTGGAAAGCAGTTTGGACCTGTGCACCCTCCACACACAGCTGGTGTGAAAGATTAACACTTAATAATAGTACTTATTAATTGCAATACACTGTATGATGTAAAGATTACCTAAATAGTATCTTGTTCAATGAAACCAACTTATTAAAAACCCACTACAGAGCTTGTAGAAGGTATAAATCTGTTCAGGTTTAGAATTCCTGGAGAACAGCATTGTCATAATCAAGTTGGAATGTCTCCATCAGTTTCCAGGTGATGAAGACAGGCTGTTATTTTAGCACTGCATTTTAAAAATTATTTAGAACTGTATTGTCATCTGGGTTTATTCCCAGGATCAAGTAGCAAGTAATTGGAACTGGTTTGTTCTTGTTAAATGTTTGGCTATCGAGTTGCATCCAAGTGTTGCACAGATTCTCTGAAAATAAATCTAAACAATACAAAGGTTTGATAAAGTGATCCCACTGCTGTGTTTCAAAGCTGTCAGCAGCCCATGTAACCCTGGTCCCCACTGATGCGCAGAGCAGATCACGGCAGCAATCAATGCAAAATCCCAGTTCCAAGACAGGGAAAGGCATTTGTGTGTTTACAGAAACTTCTCGAGGAAAGTTGTGTTTCCTGAAGCAGCAAATCAAAATCTAACAGCCATGTGCCAGAAGCAAACATGCAGATGGTGGAACAACCTTATCACATCGGATCCCATCATGTCATGCAGCACACAGTGAGGAAACCAGGCAGTTCACAAACAGATTGAATCACAGCCCAGACTGTTTTCCAAAGAAACAAGCTAATTCCCCAACACTCCCCACACATTTAGTTCTGCTTATGCTAACCATTTTTCCAAGTTGTATCCACACAAATCAAAGATTAGAAACATCCTCCTCTGTTGAGATAAATAAAGCTTTTCAATACCCAGGGTCATACATTTACACGTTAGAAGGAGAAAAAGAAAAGAAAGCAAGTCCCACATTGGAGGGCTGCAATGATTCTGTGAGCTGGAGGCAGACCATGGCTAGAGAACATCACTCCTGACTTTGAAAAAATTATGTTTAAAGATACCTGTGTGTTGATTCAGCAGGGAATGTACCAGGACCTCATTAATAAAGGGTACCAGGTTCACCTCCAGAATCAGGTGCAGGTATTACTGTGAGAGAAGAGGTGCAGGAGGTAGGTAAGAGAAGAAAACACCTCCTCCTACTTCAAAAATATCGGGCAAATAAGATTTTCCAAAAGGAAATAACAGCAAGCTTTATTCAAGCCTTTATTAAGCTTCAAGGACCCCGAACTCCCAATGTGGTATGGATTACATGCAGGGAGTTTACATTTTTCATGAGCCTGTGTCACCTCATCACTTTGAGCTCCAGCAGCAGCTGAAAATCCCTCCCTGAAGGAGTTGGCCCAGCAAAAAGCAGATTACAGGAATAAACCATGCCATGGCTCTGGGTAGTGAAAAGCTGATGTGTCCATAGCAATTTTGGGGCAGCACTGCTGAACCTTCCCAACCACACTCAGCACAAAACTAATCAAAAAGAGTTCCAGGAGTGCTGAGAATTGCTAACACCAGTGACAGCAGAGAGTGCTCAGCACCTCTGAGAAGGTGTCCAGTCCTGCTGCTGCAAGATTTATGACCTGCAGCTCCCTGTGATTTCCTCAGGATCTGAAGCCTGAATAAAGCTGAAATGCTGCGGTTTGCAGGAAACAGGCTCTGCAAGCACAGGAGCAGTGAGAGGGGCTGGGAGATGATGCTTTCTTGGTTCCTGTACCTGCTTTTCTATCTAGTGTTTCCTACTGCTGTTTGAAGGGACCCTTACTGTTTATTTCCTGTAATTATACATTATACAGATAGTTCCCCTCTCAGCACAGACTGGAAAGTACAAGTACTGCACTTACAGACTCCCTGATCCATCACTTTATTATTACATTCTTTTCACCAGCCCTTTAAGAAAAATATGACGATCCTCTTTATAGTTACGTGACCTTTATAGAAAAATATAAAATTTACACAAATAGTATTCCCTGTGTTAAATAAAATTTCAATACGAAGCCTGTGCAGTGAAAGCACCACCTGCAACGAGTGAGAGGGTTTGTATCAGCAGGGCATCACCTCCCCTGGCATCTCTGCCCACAGCAGAGAAGGAAATGCAGGGTAAGGACTGCTCAGGGCAGGCTACACCTCACCTGTGTTTTCAGTTCTGAGGGTTTTTTAATTTGTTGCTGAAAGAAAACCTGTTTGTAAACTTCCTAGAATTAAACACAATCACTTCGGGTTTCTAGTCCAATACCTATGCATGGAACTGGCTGGGGCTTTGCCTTCTGGGAGCCAGCCCCTGGCAGGCTCATTGTGCGGGATAATTGAGAGCCGAGCATTCTGCTGAATATCTCTGTTCGTTCCCCAGCTGAATGCCCAATAGCAAGCACCATTCTGCCAGGCTTTTGCACAGCTTTTATCTACTAATGACGATGAATTAACCCACTGCTGAAGCCAAAACAATAGCTGTGTGCAAAGGGAATAGCCTGTATGATTTTAGCATGTCTTACATCTTTTTTTCCTTCCTCTGTAAGCCGTTAAAAGTGCTCTTTGTAACATCCATGCCTTAACAAGTCTCTCCGATTCTTGGAGAGTTTCCAGTATTTAGAGAGTCAAGTATTTACAATGGAAGAATTACCCCATCCAGGAAAACGAATCATTCTGCACCAAGAGTTTGCCTACTTGGCTTGCTGTTTGTGCTCAGCTTTTACCACAAAAGAAAGAAAACAACCCGCTTAAAGTCATATTGGCAGGTCCTAAATTGTGATTAGAACAAACAAGAAATCTGCTGAGAAACAACACTGACCAATGTTAATTTAAAATGAGTCTTAAAGATGACCTTTCCATTTGACTCAAGGACACGTCATTTAGGATTGTCACAGGATGAAGAATGAATTGGTCTTTCATATTTTGAGACAATATCCAAATGAAGATCACGCCCCAAATGAAGGCAACAGAGCTGAAGTATTCTGTTATGACAACAAAATAGATATTTTTACAGCTCTTTTCATCTCAAAGGCGTATGGAAACCAAAAGATGACACCAATGTTGCTTTTGCAATGACAGGACAATTCTACTCCTACAGAGAGTTATAAAATCTGCAGGGTTTAGAAGATGATGGAAAGCAAGTGTTATTTATGTTCCGTCTATAAAAACATCAGCTTTTATAGGTTTTTATAGTTTGTGACTTATTAGACAGGATTTAAGAGATGGCAACATAGACAGCAGAAGAATCTCCCTACATGCTGTGCAGCTAAAAGCAAGATACTTACATTTTTTTAAAGTGCATCATGCTATGCCCACAACTAATAAAGTAACCAGTTGTTTGCTTCCCTAAAACCTGCTAGGAAAGAAAAAAGCAAATTCACATAAAAAAACCACACATGAAACTTTTCCCCATATCACCTCTTAAAAACGTGAATAAATCTCCTGGCAGGTCTCAGCCTCAGCAAAGTTTTAAATGCAAATATTTTGAGAGAGAAACATGAAATATTTTTGAATGTTAAGGATTATACAAAAGCATAACATATCCTTCGTGTTCACTGATTCTTCTTTTCAAATCAATAGTGTTAGAAATGTTTTATGCAACTTGGAAGTGGGGGGGAGAAATTAAATGAAATGAAAGAAATACAAACACCTGAACAAGCAAGGTAAGGAGGATGACTTTTGAATTTGGAAAGTTCATCTGTGTGCTAATGTACATGCAAAGAACCCACAGGAGAAATAGTAAATATTCATGCAAACTTGCTGTATTTATTTAAATACAAATTATGGTTTTGGTGTGTTTTTTCTCCCTATGGACTTAACATTTAGGGAAGGTAAAAAGGGAAAATTTAGCTCAGATCTTAAACTACAGATAACTCAAACTACAGCTTCTGATTATCTGATTAACAGCTGCAATAGGAGAATGTTTTCTTTAGGAAATCAAAGCAAACTTTACTCTAAATCTCTCCCTCATGTCTTCCATCATATCACAAGTCTTTGGGGGGTATCAAAGCACCAAACGCATTCCAGTGCCCCGAGAGTGTTTGATTTGTGTTCTGTAACACTTCAAAACCGTGAATGGGAGAACAAAGGAAGGACAGAAAATAAAAATGGATTTCAGGAAAAATAATTGTCACTGCCAGAGACAGGAACAGAGCAGAATTTACAGGGGGGAAATTTAGGATCTCAAGAGTTTTGTTTTACATAAAACGCCCAACATCAGCCTTCTGTCTCTAATCTTTTACCCCACAACCACTTTCTCATGATGAACTATATAAATTCTGAGGGGGAACAAAAAGCAAACAGTACCTCAAGCAGCAGTTTTTACACAGACAGACATTTCTGATAAGGAAAGGGACCCAATGCATGTCAAGAACCCAGAGATCTGTTACGAGAGTTTGTTTTTCAACAGTGCAGAAGACAAAGCTGCAAGGACCTCAACCAACCCTGAGAATACACAGAGATAAAAACTAAGTGCCCATCAGTCTGTAAAAGTCTGACTAAAAACAGAGCTGGGAGCACTACAAAGCTTCCCCCTCCCCTCTGCATTCTCCTGTTTCAGCCTCCCTAATAACTTGTTGATGGGTTTATATGTGGGATTTGATTTTGTAGGTTCTTTCCCTGCCTGCCCAGCCAGCAATGAGAGGGACGTTTCCTTTTACTTGTGGCTGCTCTGAACCCAAAACTCTCCCAGCATGGGCAGTTTGAAGGTCACATCATATCTCTGAAGCCCTCTTTGTGCCTCACCCCTGACATTTGCTCCTGTGGCAAGTTCTGCCTGAAGCTGGCATTGCCTGTGCCTGGTTTGGATTAGTCACTGTGCACTCAGCCCTTCGATTCATCCGACATTTTGGGAGTCTCGGGAATTCAGTGATAACAAAGAAGGTAATAACCAGCTTTAGCTCTTCCACGGGAGTTGTCAGGGCACCCACACTCCAACTGGAGCGACACTAACCAGCAATAAAGGGCCAGGATTAGGGGTGGATAAGCCCAACTCTGCCAGGGAGAATTTGTGCCATGGGGCAACACAACCCACCCAAGACCTGTCGCCATCTCTAGTGAAGCCAGTGGAGCTCCAGAGGACGAGGCTTCCAAATTCACTGCTGCAGGTAAACCCCTCTGAATGGGCGAAAATGCCTCAATCTCACATACCCATAACATGGCTACAACCAGGCTATTATTATTATTATCCTCCAACTGATGACACTAATTGCTGTAATAAGATTGATTTCTGTAACAAGATAATCATCCCTGAAAAGCTGCTTCAGTGTGTGAATCTGATAGCAAGCAAAAAGCAGCTAAAATGTTCAAAGAATTAAGAGGAAGCCAATTCCGCTACACATGAAAAAAAAATGTACCTGCTTTTTTAATACCTTTTTCTTATCCTGTCCTGCAGAAACATTTACACCTAAAAGGACAGTAAATGTATTATCTGGCCCTCATATCTATCATCAGTAAATAGTAATGGCAGAGTGGAAACAAGAGCCTTGCTCTAATTCCAAAGAAAAGCTGTTAATAAGTATCTAATGGAACCCAACTGAATCAGAAAAGAAAATGGTGATTTTTCAGCAGCCAAAAAGCTGAAAAGTCAGTGGAGGAAGCAAATGCTAGAATTGCAGTTAATGTAATTTCAAATTTGAAAATACAGCAGCAGTTTTGGCTATACTGAAACCCAGACATGGCTGTGGCAGCAGCTGGGGAGGATCTATAAAGCAGCTCTTGTGATTTATGTCTTCGAGAGCTTCATGGGTCACTCAACATAAACAACCTTGTTTGTCTCCCACATCCTGCTAAAAATGATTAAGACTGAAATGAAGCTTCAAGTCTCTGAATTACCAATTCTGAAAAAGGTAGTGTAACACACAAGAGCACAGTAACAACGTACCTTAGAAATACTGTGATTAAGAAGATTTAATAATGATAATTTCTCTGTCATTGCTTCATAAAATTTAAGCAAAAGCTTTGATCATTTTCCCAAAATTGCTAACAAGAACTACTTGTAAAAAAACCAAGATACAACACAGCAACGCAAGGGAACTTCCAGCCAAGCTGTCTCTGTATTTTTCCCTAATAATCACTGATGATGAAGGTTAATCCAACATTTCCTATAAGCAAGGGAAGACACCAGTTTGGACATTCCTTCTGGGAACAGCAAATCTCTCTGCCAGCCTGGGCAGAGTGTTCAGTGGCACCAAACCAGTCACGGTGACAAACAACTGCAATTCCAATTCTCAAGTGCAATGCCAGCACAACAAAAGATTAAAGAGAGCAAGAGCTTTAATCAGATTTCCCCATGAGGCTTTACTTAGCTCTGTAATAAGCACAATCAATAAATTAACAATACTTCTATTTCTTATAAAATATTCACTATTCTGCATATTTGTTGCATTGAGACGTTATGACTTCCCCTGTTTTGACTCGACACCCAGTGAAATCTACAAGAAATCAAGTTTTTAATTAACAAGACACACAATTTCTAAACCTGAAGCTCTGGATCCCTGTGCAAGAAGGAAAAAACCAACACACTTGTGGAATTCAGGCACCTCTGCCCTGCAGCATCCCTGGACTGTCAGGCAGGTCCTTCTGGCCAACACAGGCACGTCTGGCTGTTCTGAACCCCTTCAGAGCATCACTGAGGTTGGAAAAGAGCTCAACCTCCTTCCCTCCCTGCCTTGCATAGGAAACTCAGCAAATTGAACCCTCTGGGAATTAGATCCCTGTGTTTGGGTTAATTCTGTCCAACAGAAGCACTGCAAACTCTTTTTGGAAGTGGGGATCTCTGCCCTTTCCAAAACTGCACCATTTCACAGGGAAATCCTACATAAAAATAAATTATAGAACCAGGAGAATCCACATATTGCAGTAACAGAGTCTGAGTTCCAAAATCAGCATAACTTCAGAAATAATCTAAATCCTGGTTCAGGAAACCATTCCTTCAGTAGCATATATATAGGCAAGCTGCAGATGTTTAAATATTTAGCTGGGCTGAGACACTTCTGAACAGTCATTTTTCACACATGCACATGTGTTATTCTGCCCCAACAACATTCTTTTGAAACTGGAAGGAGGACAAAAAAAGCAGCTTTTTAAAGAGAAAATGGATCTTTGAAAAGGCCAGTTCATCTGCAAATGCTACATTTCTATTATGAAAGTTACTCACACCATCTCCTCTAGCAACAAAGTCATCTTTTCTGATTTGAACTCAGTGATGTTCCAAAACCAACTGTTTAGCTACACACACAATTTTATGATAATGAACATGCCCTTTCGCTTCAAAAAAACCCCAAACCTCCAAATACTGCCAAAAGCCCACGAAGTAAAGAGGTGTAATACCTTCAGCCCTTGTTATTCTGCCACACTTGAGCCCTGTGAGCAATGAGAGCCTGTGTCAGTGCAGGGATGGTCACAGAGGGCCCAGCCCCAGACAGAGGTAATTCCAACAGCAGCTCAAACTCAGCAACACCATTCCCAAATGGACAAAATGCTGACTGGCAGGTCATCCAGCTTCCTAATGAAAATGAAGAGGAGACACCCCCTCTTTTAGTTGTTCTGTTCGAATTTCAATTTATTTTCCAACTTCACTGAAACATGAGAAAACTTATCCAGGAAGAAGTAGGGGGTATGATGCTGTAGGTTATTGCTCTATTTGTACTGTGCAACTTCCATGGAGGATGAGCAAAGAAAATATCCTCCAGGCTGAGAAAAACCTCCCTGTGACAGCAGAGGAAAGGAGGGAAGAACTCTTACTGTAAGCCATACACACAGTCGAGCTGCTTCCCTGCACCAGGTGTGCCAAGTTTTCGGCATTGCAGCAAGTGTGACACTTCAAGCACTTTAATTTGACTTAGGTTGTTTATAAGAACCTCTTCCCTTCATTTCCAAGGGGAACTTCTCACATGTTTCATAGTATACCATGAATACTGTGTTTATACCAACTGCCACTTAGGAAAGACATAAAGCAGGTTTATACACAGTATCTGCAAAATGTAAAGTTAAAAAAATCACACAGAGTGGCTGTACAGTGTTTTAGGTTGAACGGGAGATGTTCCTGCTTCCACTTTTATCAGTGAAAATCCAGACTCCTTTCAGTGACTCCAGTGGAATTGCTGCATCCAGTGCATAGGTGGATGTGATGTTTCTGCCACAGCTCTGATGTACCTGCAGGACGCTCTGCAGGCAGACAGGAGCCCTCTGGGAGAGAGGAGGTACCTCAGCTCAGGTGCAGTGCCATGCCAAGGCTGGGCACAGGGCTTCACTCACATCCCAGTCAGCAGCATTCACCCATCCCTGCTCTGACCTGGGATAAAACTCAGCATCCCTGATTGCACCACCAGACCCAGAACAAGGGCATTTCTGCTGGAGTGGCCTGTCCAAACCTCATTGCATTTGGACACTGAGACCCCACCTGGAAGTTTTTAAGTATAAATTATAATGGAAAAAAAAAATCCCATTTTTAGTCACACAGAGAAAAATAGAATAAAGGGACTGTTTCATTTGGAAGGGACCTACAACACTCCCACTGCCTGAGCACTTCAGGGCTGCCCAGGTTCTGAGGGGCATTGTGCAAGTGTCTCTGCATCACAGACAGCATCAAGGCATCAGCCACCTCTGTGGGAAGCCTGGTCAAAAAATAAGAGACAGTTGGGTTTTATCACCATCAAAAGATGATTGGACAAGTCTTACTCAGCCTCATGGTATTACTTTGGATATTTCTGTGACAGGCTGGGCTTATTCTTAGTTTTCAAGTTGTAAAGTTCCCAACTTCCAAGCTATGAGCCCAGGGACATTTCTGCACATCCTGTCCCTTAGGACTTGCCCTGCTAATTCCACTGGACCCCACTGGCCATCCCAACACATCGGCTTCCCTCCTGGAAAGGATTATGGATGGGATGGCACTGGACAGCAGTTTGCCTCTCATTTCACTCCCAGTCAAATGCCTGAAACCTTTACTTTAGGAAACACAAAATAACCAGCTCTCCTCTGAAGGAGAGGGACACCAATATAACAAGATCTTCAAGAAACCAAAAAAGAGTAAGAGAAAACAGGAGAAAATGTGAAACTTCCTCTGCTGTCTCGGGCCTTGCGATGTGTAAGTATTTTTCAGTCTAACAGTCAAACAGTTCAGAAGAACATCCTGTGTGTGCTCTGCAACAACCACCAGCCCTGCACTGTCTCATTTCTGCTGCACCATGAGACCCATCACCTCTTCACATCAGTTGAAAGAAATAGGTAAAAGGAAAGTTTTAAGATCAATGCCAAGACCTAGCTGGTTTTTTGGCTGAAGTACACCAATCCAAGCTATAACGCTATGGAATTGGTTAATAAAGGTGTAGTCAAAATGAAAAGAGAAGTACCTTCAGGTGTTAGTTTATCTTCTGAGCTACACAAAATACTACCAGGAGAGCTATCAGTGATTCAAACCAGCTGATTCAAGTTAAAAGCCACCAGGCTTTCTTCCCAAACCCCATGCCTTTCCTAAGAATGACACTTTATAGAAATTGCAAATTACTGCAGCTTCAGTAATAGTTTACAAAAAGTGAAGCTCAATGTTTACTGTATTAAATTAAATATTGTAAGTCAGAAGTGCTATGAAAGCAGAATGGGCACACAGAGAGAAGTTCCTCTTGGGCTGCAGTGTTTTAACAGATGTTCTTTTCAGAGGGTGGCAACTTTTAAAATCTCAAAGGAAGCTTTTCAGTGATGAAAACTGATACAAAGGTTTGCTTTTCAAGCATATTTAATGTATTTCATTCCTCCCCTTTTATGAAAGAAGGTCTGGGTCAGTGTTCTTTTTGTTTGAATTGAACTATGCATAGTTTTGACAACATCTTCGTGTTTCACTCAGTTTTTCAGTCTTTATCACCTGTTATCATAATAGCCTTGTCATTCTCTATTGTTCCGGACATAATTTCTTTTCTTCCTGAGAAAGACTTACTATTAATAAGAATAATAAGGTAATTGGTATTGTCCAATTAACATCATTCCTCATTAGCCAGCTGCAAACACAGGATATCCTCAGCATTGCAGCTGCTTCACAAATCCAACCACGATTTTAAACATCAATATTTAAAACAGCAAAAGAATTTAAAAATCCAAAATCCATTTCATATGAAAAACCATATCAGGAATGTCCTTCATGTTCTAAATATTTCCATTTAGTAGAAATAAATCATTTCCTGGACAAAACCAGGAAAGCAAGAGAAAAATAAGAACCTTTACTTTTTACCTTTGAAACTCTTCCTGAGTGTGCACTTTCAAAGCCAGTGCTGCCCTGGGTGCTCCTGGATGAGCTCTTGGGCTGCAGGACCTCACAGCTTACAAGTGATTGTGGAAGCCCAGAAATTACTTGCCATGGTGTGAGCCTGTGCTGTAATTCATTTTCAACAGCTGGAGCAAGGCATGAGCTCTTTGCAGCATATTACCGTTGCTGCTGCTTTTCATAAACAGGAGAAATTGTCCTGCAAAACACTGGCCTGTGTCCCACAGCCCAAGGATGCCCAGCCCTTGTGTGGCCAGGTACCCACCAGGACACTCACTCAGCCCCCTCCTCAGCAGGGCAGGGGAGAAAACAACATGAAAAGCTCCTGGGTTGAGATAAAGGCAGTCTAATGGGGGGGGGGGGGGGGCCGGGGGGAAAGGCTAAACATGGAAGCAAATTAAAAAAAATGATGATTTATTCCCCATTTCTCATTGGTTCCTGGGAAGTGACTGCCTTGGAAGACACATGCCTTGATAAATGCCTCCCCCTCCCTCTCTCTGATCTTTTGTCACTGAACACAACCTCATACTGTAGGAACATCCCTTGGGATAGCTGGGGCCAGCTGTCCTGACCCTGTCCCCTCCCAGGCTCCTGCCCATTCCCAGCCCTGTGGGATGTGGGATCCCTGCTCAGGCCTGGCCAGACCACTGGTGTGTCCCCAATACCAGCCCAGCCAGCTTTGTTACAAGGAAAGGGAACTCCAGCCCAGCCAGACCCCATATACCTGATTTATACTTTGGTTAAAAGCTTTTTAACCAAAGGACAATGCCTTGGGCTGCTCTGCTTCTGAGTATTTTCATATACTGAGTATGTGAAGCTGTTTTATTAGCTGATATCAGTGAAGAAAACCATCAGGTACATATTCAGCCCTCAGTTAAAAGCAGTAAATAACTTGCCCTAAATTCAGCAAGAGAGAGATCATGGTGTTAAAAACCCAACTAAGTAACTCACTGTTCTGATGACAGATCACAAGTTTCAATCCTGCAAGGAGAAAATTCTTTGTTAAAAGAAAGGCTCGTGGAACTCACAGATGATTTATGTCACCCTTGGGCATTTCTCTCTTGGTCTCAAAATTAAGAGAAACTGTTAACACAACCTCCTGATCAAAGAGCATCACTGGGTAACAGAACATAAATTTTTCTTTTTGTGTTTGAAAAGGTAAAACATCAGTGTCCTCTGGGGTGGGGGGGGGGGGGAAGAAAAATAATCACAAGTAGAAGAAAGATTCAAAGATAAAGGAAGATTAAAATTCAGCTCTACCAGACACTGCTCAGGTGCAGATGGATGAAATCCCTTGCAAGGTGACAACTGTAGTCTCTGACCTTTTATGCACCAAACCCAACCCAAACTGCAGTTCCACTCTGGAATAGGCAACTGAAGCAAACTGAGGAGAGAGGAGGAGGGAAATGGAGCTGGGGGGAAGGTGGTGGAAATTAAAGCATCCTTGGGCAGCACCCAAAAGCTGCAGATGAGACTTCAAGAACTTGTAGGAAAATCCACAAGGCTGGGAACAGAGAGCAAAGCAATTGCTTAGCTTTGCTTCCTTTATGCAGGGAAAAAAATTGGATTTTGCATGGATAAAGGAACTAGACTGTGACAAGAAATATCTGCTGCTTTCATCAGCTCATCCCATCACAGCAACAACTTGGAAGACCCCAAATTTGCCCATCTACTCAACTCCAAGGGGTGAAGTTGTGTACATGGCTAATACCTTTCAACATGTTCCAACACATCTTGTAACTCCACACTTGAGTCTAATTCACATGAAGTCATCTTAAAGAAAAACAAAAGTAACATGATATACCAATTCCTTTTATAAATGTCTGCACTTACAGACCAAAACATGTGGATTTGTTTTAATTTAATCTACACTGTTTTATTGATGAGATTTCTAAATCCATCCTAAATCTATAAATAGAGATCTGTAACTTCATTTTAATATATTTTTTCACTCTTTGGTCACCTGTAGAGGCTATCAGAATATATAAGATGAGTCTCTTTTCCAGATTTCATACAATACATGAAACACATTTTGATTATTAATCAAAAAATACTTCTTGCCATTAACTTTTTTTTTTCCTCTGCAAGTTTAGGTGCCACAGAAAGCAGAAACTGCAGAAGAGTAAGGAAAAGAGTCAAACAGTTTCTATTTGCCTCTCAAGGGAATCTGCTCCAAGGTTTGTCCGGGAATCTCACACAGCCGTGGCTGGAGGAACTGAGACAGGGGACTGATGGCAGGGTGGCAGTGGCAGCTCAGGAGGAGATCCCAGGGGCTGAACACACATTTGGCATCTGCCAAAAGAAATCCAACCAAACACAAAGCTTGTTCACAGTTCCGCCTCATTTCGGATTTGAATATGGACCACATGTTTGGGGATTAAGCTGGTGAACCCAATCTGCCCCCTCCAGCGAACAGCAGTGGAACAACTGGGCCCCAGGGCTGGAGCTGTTTCCCACAGCCCAGCTGTGCCCCAGGTTGTGCTCCAACCCTGCTCTCACCACTGGAAGAGCATCTTCTGTGACGAGAGCCCTTCAGCACAGAACACACGCCTGTGCAACCGAGCCAGGGGCCTTTCCACAGGAGGAAAACACACACATGTTAATACTGCACAGAGGACACCCACAACAATATCCCTTCTTTTGTTTAATACTCTGTTTACTGAGTGTCTTTTTTGTCATTTTCTATAGGAAAGTAAAAGAGGGGAATTTCCCTTCTACGTTCTGCATGGACTCTATTCTGCCCAAATGATGTTTCACCAGACAGCAAGGAGACCTGTATGGAGAAACTAGCCTGCCAAAGTCTAGAATTACAGGTAAAAAACCAGACATGAGGCAAATGAGCAGCACAGGATCCATAAATCTCAGGCAGCACTGAACTGAACTGAAGCTTGTTTTTCCTTTTGATCTCCCTCGGCAGATTAGCCAGGCTTTCCCAGCAATCAGGACCTAATTCTTTGAAAATAGACACATGGAAAAGCTGACAGTTTTGATAATTCATTCCCAATACTTTCGCCTTTTTTTTCAGCTCTTTTCAAGAGCTGATACTTGCACATGACTTCAGAGGTATACAGAAAAGATGGATAGTAAATCCTGGTGGGGAAAAAGGCCCCCATTGCTTCTTGTCTTGCATTTCTAAGAAAGTAAACGTTCATGTTACGAGTTAATGACTTGTGTTAGTCATGTTTTATCATGTATGTTTTGTAAAAAGCTTCCAGGCAATAACAGCTGGAGTAAGAGCCACAATCTTGTTTACAAGGGGAACTCTTTCCTTTAGAAGACAAATTTATTCAATGAACTATAGAAAGAAGCCACTGCAGCTCTCATCTAGGAGTCAGAATGGAGGAAATAACCACCTGGATAACTCAGACAGTCCCAGCAGCCTTACAGAAAACAGCTCACAAAGGCACTGAAAATGTCTCCTTTTGATGATCAAAACCCCGGTTTTGGATGCACATTCACTGTCATGATCTGAAGAGCTTCCCTGTAAAGCTTGCCCTGTGTGACAGTGTCACAGGAGCAGGGCATGGTTCCTCCAACCTTCCTTGTATCTCTTTAAAAATTGCACAAGAAAAGTCTCTTGCAGTGGGGAATCCAATTGGTCCTTCAACTCACCTCACTTACTAAAACAAACACACACAAGGCCATCATCCTGTGCATAACAGAACCTTGTGGTGCATAACATAACCTTATTGCATAACAAATGGGCCACAGCAACACAGACACAACTCAGAATCATCAGTCCGACCCTACAGACATCCCTGATTCGGGGGAAGGGTACACCTGCAGCAAGAATTTGGGGAAATTCTGTTCCTATGCTGACACTGCAAACATTCTAAGTGCCCATGAGTGAATATTTGCACTTCTAAGCAGCACTGCTGCCTCTCAGACAAAGGCTTCATTTTTTATTATAATAAATGCTGCAGGAATACACTAGCGACAGAAAATGCAGCAATAAAAGTGCATGCCTCATGTTCCAAAATCATACTTTTTGCTTGCAGTATTTGCATTCAGCTCCATGTGTTTCCCACTCTATCACAAAAGTTTGTGATACGAGAACAGGACCTAACCAGAGACTTAGGATAATTTAATGGAGTATCACTCCAAGAAATGAGGTGAACATTTCACTCCTAAGCAGGAACCACTGCCACGAATGGCTCCAGTGCAATTCCAGCGGGTCAGAAGTGTCAGGAATCAACACAGAGATCCCACTGTGGGCTGTGGGCTTTGGCAGCTTCCCCGTGTCACACTGTGACAAGCATGAGCTGAAAACTCCCAACATAATTCAGTATTGAGACAGGAAAAGAGATTAGAAATGAAAATCTTGTTCAAAGTTGATACTTATGCCAGACCCACCAAGTTGCTTAGAGAAAGCTTTATACAGAGAGTTAAAGCTGCTTTGTTAGGCAGCTTTAGAAATATTTTGAGCTGTGGGAATTTCTCCCCAGTTTGCCCTCCTTCCCTCCCTTTTTTAAGGGAGAACTTGTATGAACCAGTATTGAGCTCCCAACTTCAGAAAGCATCCAGGGCACTGGGTCATCTGCATTACAATGCCTGATTCAGCCTGTATTTATATCGTAAATTATGTTTCACTATCAAAAACCTATTTCCTGTCAAAATGAAAATGCTCAGCTCGGAGAGTTGATTTATATCCCTGACCAAAAAATAGACCCCAGTAAAAAACCACTTTTTAAGTTCATTTCATCTCACGCAAACCCATATGGAGGGAGAGGATAATTACAGAGTCACAATTTTACTATCTGAATCAGAAGTTATTTTTGAATAAGGAAAGAATGGTCCTTATCCATATAAATGGTACAGATACTGGACCAGTAACCACATCAGTATTGGTCACAGTCCACTGGAGGCTGCAGAAGAATTCCCTAGGAACAGTTAAGCCACTCCCAAAGCCAGGATCCTGCACCTCCTCTTTGTCAGCAGAATCTCTCCTACTACATACAGACTAATTGGCAATGTTTTGAGACATTTTTGAACATATTTATTTCTCTGTATTCCACTAGAAAAACCTCCTCATCCCTCAGGAAAATTCTACACCAGTTCAAGTGCTTGACACCCTTCTTATTTCAAAACGACACAATATAAATATGTTATAACACACGTCCACACAGACATTTCTCCTCCCACACAATTATAAGGCAACTACTTACTCTGGCTGCAAACCCACAACAAACACAGTATTAGGGCAGAAAATCAGCATTTGCTCTTAACATCACTCCTAACAAAAAATAGCAAGTAAGCATCACTTTCAAACTTAAACTATTCCAGACAATGCACTTGGAATTAATAGACCTGTATTAATACAGAGTACATAATAAAAAACACCTTGAGTAACTGGTGGAACAAGGATAAATATAACTAATTTTTCACCTTTTTTTTCCCCTGTAGGAATATTTCCTGATTTCTTCAGGTTTTCACTTAGGTTTTAGATGCAAACAATAGAGTTTCAGAATACCAGCACTTCCAAATAGCTTGAAAATATAAGCACCACTGATAGATTTCATTCAATGAAAATGACATTAACTGTCAACAAAGTGAGTAGTATGAATGAATTAGAATTCCTTTTCTTTATTAAACTCCCCTGATCACACAATTACTGCTTGTTAGGACAAGTTCCCTGCACAGTCCTTCTGTCAACAACAAATAATCAGCTTCAGCCACCTGAAAATTTGGATAAACTATTAGAACTAATAATGGGGATCCTGCATAAGTCCACTCTTTGTCTTTATTCAAAGCACATTGCAGTAAATGAACAACACCAAGTGGACTCGGTGAGACTGAACAGACCACTCAGGTTATTGAAAACACAGATTTTTGGGTTCATCTGAGCAGCCACACAAACCATTACCAGCTGAAAACCTGCTCCATTCTCACCTGAGACCCTTTTAAACCTGTTGCAGAGATGTCAGCATTCCTCCATCCACTGTGTCAGTGGGCAGAGACAGGACCCCTGTCACGAGCCCGTATCAATCTCGGGGACACCCGAAGTCTCCCAGCACTAGCAACATGTCCAAGGTGGAGAGGTTGTGGCTCCCCCATCCCTGGAGGTGTCCAAGGCCAGGCTGGATGGAGTTCTGAGCAACCTGGGGTAGTGGAAGGGGTTGGAATGAGATGATCTTTGAGGTCCTTCCAACCCAAGCCATCTGAGATCCTATGAAAGTCATTCTCTTCCCCTGACCACCTATGGCAGTTCACCACGTTTTCTCACAGGTAAGTCCTTTACAGTGAGTTCCCATACAGTGAATCCTCAAGTTCCTCACTTGGAGCTGTGGGTGCCACCTTAATCCACCCTAAATTTCCACTGCAATTCCCAAAAGAAGGAAAGGAGGAGATATGTTGCTCAAACTCTCTGCCACGCTTTACTGATGGAAATCAGATTTGGCCCCATCATCTTCCCCAACACAAATAGGAAGAAGTCAGCTCAAATTACAAATGTCAGCAGAGAAATGCATTTTCAAGAAGCTATTAGTGTTTTTTATACAGGATTATTGAATGAGGCACTGCAAGCTGTGATGATATTAAAACAACCATATGAAGCCAGTAGGAGAAGAGCTTTGCTGGAAATCTTACGTAAGGAAAAATTCCCTAGATTAAAGGATTTAAATAATGAGCTGTCAGACAAGGCTTCTAAGGGTATTTACAAGATGAATTACTATTTTAAAATCCACACAGAACTTTCCTGTGCTGCCCAGAGAAAGCCAATATGGCCATTTGTTCTATCACTCATGTTAACAGCCCAGCCAGGCCACGTCACGCCGACAACTGCAGTGCTTGATGGCCCACGGGTGAGGGGGTCTCCTCCTTCCTCTGCGAATGACACACCAGAACGTGCAACTGCCAGAGCCTCAAAGGCCTGGCTTTGGATCCTGCACAGCCACAATCACAGGAACGACAGTTGGAAGATGTAAATTCGAGGAGAAAATAAATTTACTGGAAGGACGCAAAGTTTCTGCAGCAGAATAAACACATCCAGTAACGCTGGTGTTCTGCTGCCTGCACAACATAACCAGAGGAAGAATTTCATTAGAGAGCTGCTGGAAAGCCAGGAAACAAGAACCACACGTGCACTTTTGTCTTCTGCTCTAAACAGCACTTACACAAGAGGAAAATACATGGTTTTGCCAAAAACATGACAAGAGCTATTTACCAATAATCAGTGTTTGAGATTATACACAGTGTCAATGTCTAAAGCTCCTACAAGAGAAGCTGCTAATTGAAATTCTTCTCTCCTGTCAGGACTTTAATACCCTCATGTCATCACCTATACAGCACAACTTCCTGCCATTTTTTTCTAACTTTCATCCCATTCTATCCAAACAAGAACACTAAATACTGATTTTCCCAGTACTGGTATTCTAAATCTTTTTTGTGTAACTGCATATAATCTATATATGTCCACGTACATAATAATGCTGTTTAAATGCAAATATATATATATATTAAAAAAAAAAAATAAATGTACACACAAACATCTGAAATACACCCAGTGCTTGCAGGTGCAGAATTGCATCTGCTGCAGCCAGTTGTTTGGATATTTCATCTTGACACTAGGCTCAGTATTATCCTGGATACAAGTAGAAATTTAATTTGCTTTTGATTTTTGAAGAGCTCTGGCAGAGTTAAAAAAGCCCTAAGAAACTTAGCTGTGCACCTCTAACTTTTGTTAGAACCTTTGA
This sequence comes from Acropternis orthonyx, assembly GCA_035583155.1. NCBI lineage: Eukaryota > Metazoa > Chordata > Aves > Passeriformes > Rhinocryptidae > Acropternis > Acropternis orthonyx. Next base: position 8,564,936 of record JAWWEU010000041.1, read on the forward strand.
GCTCACAGCAACATTTAATTGAATGCTACATTTCCACCCAGTTCAGTAATTCAGAGGTTAAAGGGGAGAGACTGGAGGGAGGAGAGAGGCTCCAGCAACTTCTTGGCAGTATTGAGTTGTAAAGAAAGGTTTAAGCCACTCAAAATTCTATCTTTTGTGTGAATTTCATAAAGTCCTCACAGACAGCAATTAGTATTATTCAAGGCCTACAGGTGTTCCAGATTCCTTGGATGCCCTGGTGATTTTAAAGTGCTTTTTTTAAATGTGTGTTCCTATAACCACCGTTATGCTTTCTAAACAAGCAAATTAAAATTCCATAGACCAGGAAGGCAGGGATTGTTTCAGTTCATTACAGTTTGATCCTTAGCTTCCACTTTCTGAACATCCATTTGCTAGGTAGGACTAAATTTATATTGCATGAAATACTTCTCTTCTGTTGTTTTGTGGTGTCCCCCCCAAATACTTACCTCAAATTAGTTCTACAATTTCCCCAAAAAGCTTCTCCAAAGTATGTGGTTTTTGATTCAATCCAGGGGTAGTGGTCTCATGGAGAGCACACTGAGCATACACTTGCTCTGCAATCTCTAAAAAACTAAAGCTGAATTGCAGTTTATTTTCTTAAGGGAGAAATCACAGACATTGCCAGAATTTCCAGCTGTAACTACTGATTCCCTAACAAGGAGCAGTTTAATTCTACCAACTGCAAATAAGCACGAATTAGGAGGAAATATAGATTAAAACTAATGATAAGAGAATGTATTTGGATGGCCTGTGAATAAAGCAATGAAATCCCTACAGGTATTTTGGTAACATGGAGGGGATCAATTTGTCTGCTACATAAACTGATAGTATTTTCTTCCTCTGCACTAGCAGCAATCTTTGCTAGCAACTAATAAAGATATCTGCTCTTTTAGAGGCATTTTCTTCATGGTTGCTTGTTAGAAAAAAACAGAAGCTGAAGCAAAACTCAGGGGGAAATTTCTGCATTACAGCTACCATCAAGCTAGGATCAGCTCAGACTGAAAGAGGAAAAGGAAGGGAAAAACACTTGTCTGGATAATGCCTTTGGAGTTTTTCAACTGACCAACATCATGTGGGTTTCATTCACAAGAACACCGTAAACTCAGCACCGTTCGCGCTGCCGACTGACCCAGACAGGGCAGCAAAGGGCTGATGACAACACCCAGCACTGGGGAATGCTCTGTCAGATCCCTGCTGGAGCAATGGCTCAGCTGTGAAACACCTCCCATTGTCCTCCTGCTACAAACACAGGCAGAATTTGCCCCCATCTCTGGGTTCTGTGCCTGTCTTGTGCTGTTTCTCTGGCTTGATGAGAGAGATGCTCGTGTCTTGCTGGAAGCCCTTATGGAAGTGAAGCCAGAGACAAACAGCTGGCACTGCAGAGAAATCTCTCATGTAAGCAGAGGCCCAGCTAGGAATTCTGTAGCATAACGTGCTTTGTTCACCTACAAAATATCTATATTTAGAAAAGACATGAAAACCCCTTATCAGTTCCTGTCTGCCCAAGACTCGTTCCCCTGTGTTCTTCTGAAACATATATACAATTGCCAGTAATTTTTTGTCTGGTACTTTGCTGTATAAACAGCCTGTTAGAAAAGTCACCAGCACCAGCAATGCTCCCCCCAGCTAAATCCCTCTTTTGGCTTTGCCAGGCTGTCTTTTTAAACAGGAAGCTGAAACCACACAGGATAGCTTTCTTTTTAAATAAGGATGCTATCTTGGTTTAAACTTTTTTTTTAAAATATAAATATGACTTTTAAGTCTTCATCTGAAAATCCTTCAAACACCCAGATAACCCTTTACCCAGCTGCTCCCCCACACACCAGTAATACAATGCTAAAACAGAGCTTTCCATAACTCATATTTGTAAGTCTGTGCATCAAGATTTAATTGCCTTCATTTTTGCTTCAAAATAACGTGCATAGACAATACTTCATATGCCCATCAACGATCAAGTGCAATTTAAGAACAAACTGGCTTTATTCTATTTCTTGATGTACCTCTAGGGCGAGTGTAAGATCTGAAAACGATTGTGGTAGAGGGTGAGAGCACCAAGACTGGTGACACTGAGGCACAGAAGAGGTGCTCAGACAGTTTGATTACTCCTCTATACACAGGGGAGTGAAATTTGGGTAAATAAATAACTTCTGTCACACTGATACGATGGAAAGTCCTGCACCACCAGTTCAGTTGGACTGGTCCATGGGCAAAAGGGGAAGAGGCTCCCCATTTTCCCCATGCCCATCCCCTCCCTGGCACTGGTTCTGGCCCTGCTGCAGCTCTAGGATGGACTGACTCTGCTTGCTAAGCTGGCAAAAAAGAATAGCACCAACTGAGAAGAAAAGGAAGTGAGAGGGAGGGGGTTGGCAGAGTTCCTTGCTGGCAGGAGGGGCGAGATGAGCTCTGCTGTCCTGCGTGGCTGGAGCACGGACCTGCAGCTCTGCAAGGCTGCTGGAGCTGCTGCCCCCCTGTTTGAACCCTCAGCAGCTCAATTCAGCTTTCCAGCCAATAAAAAAAAAAAATTGTTTTCTTTATTTCCCACCAGCCCAGCAAGCTAAGTTGGCTCCTTCAAGAGAAGACAAGCACCAGAAACAGCTCAAGAGGGGGTGCTTTGCTGGCAGTCAGGTTTTTTGGGCAACAAAGAGTTCTTAGACAAGCTCAGCAGCTCTTAAAGAACTTCTGGCTGCAACCCCACGCTGATCTCATTAACACCTGCCTTCTTCTGCCTCCTCTGAGCAGCACAGGTGCTCCTCCACACCTCCACGGAGTGCATTAAACAAACAGGAAAAGTTGTCTTCTTTTCTTTGTGAAGAGCTGAACTGGCTCACTAAGAAGCTGGTTAAAGCCTTTGTACCAGCAAGGAAATGGGTGGGATGGTGAAGAAAGGAGAGAGAGAGAGAGTAGGGCTTGTATCCAGTAAAATATCAAAGAACCACAGCTTAAAATACAGTGGAGTGCATTTAAATACAGAAGCAAACACCTTATAGAATTCAACCTGAAATATGTATTTACTGTAAGACAAACTTTATGCTGAATGATGCTTCATTAAAAAAATTAAAACATCACTGCTGCTTTGTTTAGACCAGCAAAGGGCAGAAATGAGCACACACCTTTGCTTTAACAACTGTGTGAAAGCTAAAAATAGCTTGTAATGTCTTCATTCCAGTAACACTATTAACCAGAAACCTCCCACGCATTTACCTTTCTTATTCTCACCATTTCTGTAGGTAGTGCTACAAAACAACCTTAAAAGATCTGCTGAAAAACAACCCCCAGAGCCACCATGTGCCATTTTCTCTGCAGAATATACACAGATACCCTTTGTGCTCACACTGGGCATCCCCCGCTGTCCGGGAGCCAGGACTCCTGAGGACACCCTTCCACAGCAAGGGCAGCTCTCAGGACTTCTCTGCAAACACAGTCCTACATAATAACGTGAACAAACACTGCCCTTGGGTCAGCTGTGAACAGCAAAGGACTCGCTGATCATGTTTTTAACTCCAGATTTCCAAGTGCAGCTGGATGGAAGTAGTTGGGCTAAGCTGGTAACACACATCATCACACTGATCGTGTTTTGCTTTAATCCCACATATAAAAATCAACAAAGTGACTAAAGTGGAGGTCTTCATTCTAACCCAATTTTTGCTTTTGCTGTAGATGTCATCATAGTCTTCATTTCTCCTGAAAACAAGGAGACAGGACTACTCTGCCTTGTGGCTTTGAACAGTCCAAATACTTTTTGCTTGGCTGCAACTCAGTTAATTATTAGGAAAATATACTTGAAACAGGAGCAACTGAATAGGAGGAGGATAAAAATCAACAATTCAAGGCTATGAGATGAGATTAATGAGGGTTTTTAATGAAAACAATGCATTTTTTAAAAAGTTGATGCCAGACATCAGGGCTTTGACAATGAGCTGAAAACATTTTGAGTTTTTTCCCCAATTACACAAACAAGCACTTTCGCTCAAATACCACATGCATTGTTCTTGTTTTCTGAGAGCTTAAAGTAGTGAATTAGCAGCCACTTTATAATGTAAGTAATAAAAGCAATTAAATTCAGTCACTTCTGTGCACTTAAGCAGCCATACAGTTGTCAGCTTTTCCGCCTCCAATTGAGTCCCTTCATTTTTGACTGCTGGTGTTTATTTTCTGCCGGACAGCAAAGAACAGACGACCTTCAAACAGAATCCTCACACACACTTCCCAATTCACTGCACAGGAGCTGCTTTGATGGCAAGAGCAGAAACAAATCCTTCACCTGTTTCCTACTTAGCCCTGTGGCCAAAAGGTGGCCAGAGCTGCCCGCTGCTGACCACGGGCACATCCTGGGGTTTACTCTCCTTTTCTGCCCTGAGACACCAGTACAATAAGGCTGGCCACTCATTTTACCAGAAAAAGAAACCCCAAGAAAGAACCACTTCCTTCTGGTGTTCGAATTCACCACATCTTTAGATTAGTTTTAAGTTTGTGCAGCTGACAGGGTTCAGAATAACCATCCCTGCGGAGAAAACGCTGACACGCGGGCTGAGCCACAGGGCAGCGGAATGAACTCCCCGATGGAGTTCTCAGCTTGGAAAAGCCGATGTGTCTCCTATTTTAGATTCCTTTCAACAGTTTACAACTAAGGGCCTCATTCATGAGGCAAATTTATCTTGGGAAATGCCCTGGAAGCACAGACTGTACTCTTCCTATGGACAGTGGCTGAAGATTTATCACATACATTTCTCAGTAAGAGATTACATTCCACTATTTCCAAAACTGAGTGTATTACACATATTATGCAGAACTTTTAGTAGAAAATACAGGGTTCCTGATCCTTCTTAACAGTCTTACCTAGTTATAAAACCCTTGTAATTAAGGGATTTAGGCTCAATCATTTTAACCTTGATTTTTATTTTGCTGTGTTTATTTATTGTTGCAGCAGCAGCTGAAGGAAGCATTTGGAAAGATCTCACAAGGAAAAGTTCTTGTTGGCTTTTCACACCATAAGTGTCCAGCCAGCTCCTGTAAAAATCACACAATAGCTAGTGAATTAGGAGTGTGGGTTTTAATTTATTTCAAGATTTCTTTTCTTTTTTTTTTTTTTTCTTGGCAACACAAGTCTCCAATCCAAGAACCATATCCAAAGTCTGGATGGCACTGGACTCTGGTTTCAGTTCATTCTTTACTTTGGCCCTGATGTGAAATATAAATCAACCCCCCAAAGGAATGTATCTGAGCTTTGCTAAGACTTCTGTGACACTGCCATGCAGGGACCTGCATGAGAAAGCCAAAGAACAGGAACATAAAGACACAGGGTGAATATTTATATAACTATTAAATGACAAGAACTATCCTCTTTTGCTGCTAAAGGGTGAAATTCCATCTCCTGAGAGCATCAACCCCTCTCAACTGGATGAATGAACTGAAAAAACTGAAGGGGAAAAAAGAAAACGCTGTATTTTAACAAATCATACATTTAGGTTATATTAAAGAATGTAGCTCTAGATGACAAACAACTCAATCGATTACTTATAGGTAAGGATACAAAATCCCTTCTCTGCCAAAATATCCTGTTGTAGGCTAATTTCTATAAGGAGAGAAATGAAAGCAAGATTTACCCAAAGTAGTTGAAAGAGGTCTCAAACCTTACATATATATGGAGAAAGAAACTCCCTGAACACAGGAGAGACCATTTACCTTCTGACCCACAGAACTCAAGGAAGGCAAAGCAGAGATTTAAAGGAACCAAAGGAGCCAACACACAGGTTTGGAAACAGCAGATATTCTGCCTGAGCTTCTCCAGAGCTCAGGACACTCCTGGTTCATAACCACTTGGAGATATGTAAAATCTATGCATCCTTTCCATCAGTGGTTTACTGATCAGGAGGTGACAAGCTACACAAACCACAGGAGAATCCACCTCTTTTACTGCACTGCCTTGAATTCCTCCCAGATTCCCAAGGCAGATGGACAGCAGCACCAACAGAAGCACTGGGAAAGAGTTGTACCACCATCCAGCACGTGGGATAAGGGATCCACAATACCCACAAATCCACATGTGGGCACAAGAGCAAATGTTCTGAAAGCAGGAGACTTATGCTCAGTTGAAAGAACAAACAAGAAATCAGTGAATTATTATAACAGAAAAAGAAGAAGTGGCTGTATATACTGAAATAAACACTTTTGAAGGGCACAGGACAGTACCTGGCAGCAGGAGGATTGTTACCTGTACCCAGAAGGATGAGGCTGAAAGAGCGCTGAAGAGTTGAGTTTTTGTGCACCAGAAGCAACACACAGCAGCCTGAGCCCAGAACCAGAGTGCTTTCACTGCTGTAAATGCTCCTTAATGATGTAAACAGATCCTGTATTCCTAACTGTACCCCGAGCAATGATTAATATTGATTTAATAAATTCCTGCACATTCTGACATCACTCAGTGACAGGTGGTCTAGGCTTTTTTGTTGGGTTATTTGGGTTTTTTTTCTCAAATCAAACAGCTCCTGTGATAGTAACAATCTCAGTTTCAAGTCCTTCATCACGTTTCCAGTCTGCTGTAACTCAGTAATACCTGGCAGAGGTCTGAGAGTAGGGGGTTTTTTTAGGCAGCATTTAGACTTTTCTGATATCACAGGACAGATAACCTTCAGTACCAGGCAACATTTCAACTCCTAACAATCCAACAAAATTCCTTTTTAGAAGCTTGAAACCAGAAGAGTGAATTTTTTGACACACAAGATTTTATTCCTTTTCCAACATTTCTTCTTTTCTAAATAAAAACACTTTTCATTGGGGGGCCACATCAGACTGTTTGAGAGGAATTTCCACTCTCTCTGCCACCTTTCCTGGCACAGAGGGAGGTTTCCTTCAGGCACTTTTTTTTTTTTCTTTTTTTTTTTGCAATGAGGTAAAACTTCCTCTTGGTAAAAAAGGCTTTTACTATAAATTCCATGTCAATTAGGATTAGCAACTCATTGTAAATTTAGTTTTACTTTCACTATATCTGTACTTTTAGTTCTGCTTTTCCTATAATAGCCTTGTAGGTTGTTCTTCTACACCAAAACCTCTCCCAGCCACTGACAGCCTCAGTTCAACTTGTTCTGCAACCTGATTAACGTCTGAAAAGTTTGGTCAGCTTTTTATTTATTCAAGTTGAGGATTCCAGTTGTATTTTCCCCTCATTTTTAAGTCTCTTAAGGTTTATATAAATAAGAATATCAATGCTTACAAACATTACACAACTGGAGAGAAACAAATGTGTTGGATCACATGTTACTCCCTCCTCTTTATGTCTTCTATCCAAAAATTAAATAAAAATAAACCCAACAGCCAAAAACAGAGGAAAGAATTTGCAGGGCATCACAGGGGGAAAGAACAGAGTGAGAACACTGCAGGCTTCTCGGGATGCTGTGACAACTGCTCTCACCAAAAGATCTGCTTCAATAAAAAGCCTGGAAATGGTGCACTTTAACCCAAACTTCAAAGAGCCAGACCCAGCACGCACAGCACAAGCTGGAATTCACCCAGAATTCCTCACAGGGAAGATGGAGAAAAATATAAACATCATCTCCTTTTGCCATTGCTGCTTAAAGACACCAGGCATGACAGAAAAGCCCAGTGACAAAAGGAGAAGCACACCTGCCTGTGGTTACCTCATCTTCTTGCACACTGCCTGTCACTTCATTCTCCTGGAAATACACGTTGTGGGGGTTTATAAACATCATTTTCATTTCCTTTTCAGGGAGTTGTCTATCAGCAGTCCTTATAACTGTGCCTAACTACATCAGCTCTACAGAAAAGCTCCAGCCTTCTATCCAAACATCCCTCAGCTTCTTTCTCAAAGGTCTAGAAGGAAACAGAAGGAAGGCCAATATAAAAGCACTGTCTATACACTTTCCACCATCAAAACAGAGAAATCACTGACCCACAAATACCCTGAACTGTGCAGGGCTCTCTAAAGACCACAAGCAATCAACAGAATGTATCTTGGCTCTGTACAACTCAGATTTATATTTTTCTTTATCTTTTTTTTTTATTTCCTTAGACAAATGCAATGGTAACCTCTCATGGCACGTGATGATATCTCTGGTAAGAGGGCTGGAAGCAAGATCAGGGTGCTCTGAGCCTGTGGAAATACTGACTGAAATGAAACCAGAACTCTGACCTGTAACTGGCTTCCTGATGAAAAAAACCTTCTAAAACCCTCTGTCAAGCATGGCATCAAACTGACTTTTCCTCCAAAACTCAGCATGGTGTGTTTTCACAGCAGGTGGAAAGGAACAGCACAGGGAATTCTGTCACAGCAGGAGGGGATGGCACTACCTGGCTTTTCTAGCAAAAATAGTGGGATTTTTTAACATTCTCTGTTACATGTTGGACTCCTACTTATGAAGCACGTGCTCCTTTGCAGCACAGCCTCAAGGGCTCTTTGTTTTTCCTCCATCTCCTTTGACAATACCCAATTTTTGGGTAGCTTTCAAAGACTTTATTTCATTAAATAAGCCCACAAGTGATGCTTTGGAAATAAGCACTTCCAGCTACTGTCATACAACCACCTTAAATTATAGCATGTCTTCTGTAAAATTCTTCAAACAACTGTTTACAATTGCTGCATCTGTGTAGCATTATGCATTTTCTCTGATTTTGACATACAAAGAGAAGTGCTTTAGGCCCAAACCTGTAGAGGATCTAGAAGAGGCAAACAAAGCAAGTACATCTCTCTATAAAAGAATCATGGAATATCCTGAGCCACACAAGGACCATCAAGTCCAAATGCTTACCTTAAAGTTGCTACAGTCTGTTTAAATTAAGAATAAATCAGCATCAAATAAGACAGCACTTCCTAAAATGTCTAACAAACAAAATACTTGTTAATGTTGCTACAACTGCCTTGTCAGCCAAGAAAACATCAAATAAACTGGCTTCTAAAGGGCATAATAATATCTGTCCTCTGTAAATATATTAGCTACTAAAATGCATGCTTTAAAACACAAAAAACCCCCAGTTCTTCATGGTATTAGTCAGAGACTGATGACAGAGACAACATTAACTTGTAACTTAAAGGAAGAGAAGTCTAAAAAGTGGGGAAAGCACTGAATAATCTTAGGCTGGTACGTTTGCATTCGTAAAGAATGCCATCAAAACTCACATAGCTTTGGTTCAGATTAAAAAACAGAACAAAATGCCTTTGTTCAGTGTCAGTAAATTAATAACAACACTGCATATACTGCATTCCAAGCTGCCTTTGTACACAGCGTGCCCCAGTGACACAAGTCAGGGAGGCTTTCCCTTTGATCCACACATGTGAGGAGCTCCCACCCAACACTCACTGCTCATGGCTCAGCTCCCAAGGGGCACAGCAGCTCTGGGAGTGTCAGCCTTGTTAGGCAAGAGAGGGAAATAAGCCAGAAACAGTCACGCAGTTGGTTAGTTCCAACATTAAGTGTCAGTTTTGATCAACGGTGTTTTACCTTTACAACCAATTTCTGAGTGCTAACATTGCCCTTTGGATGATGGTTCATCCAATTCATGAATAAGCCATGAAAAACAAACTCCCAAGAGACTGGAAAAGATTTGGCAATTTCCATTTCCAGGGTAGACAAATCAGTATTGTTAATTTTGCCTTCTATGGCATAACAATCACCTTTCTTGAACTCCTCTCATTTGGGATTCTTCCCCGCCCCCCCCCGCCCCGGTATCTCTCAAGAAACTTTGAAAACAGTCTTCACTAAGCTTTCCTTTCTATGGATTCTCTGGAAAAACAAACCTCAAACGCACAGCAATTCTTATCCCATTCCTGGTCTCTCTCAGCCTCTCTCTCCATGGACAGAGCCAACCACTCTGTTAACTGGGATATGCTCCGAGGGTTCACAGCAAGGATCCAGGAATGCTCTGTGTGCCTGTGGACAGCACTTGTGCCTTCCAGCTCAAAAACAACACGCTGGGCTCACCAAAAAAGATTGCTGAACCTTGAAACGGCACAAAAAGCTGTCAGGGTGAGAGAGGGAAAGCCATTCACGCTTGGGGAGAAAGGTAGAAGTACTTAGGTTGAAAACCCTTCATTTCTGACTGAAAACAATCAAAGGCATTTTGTTGTCTGACTGTATTCCAAAATATGCCTTTATTGATGGAGCAGAGAATTCTGGCAGGGAGGGTGGCCGAGGCACAGGAGGGGATGAACCCAGCGGATATAAAGAAATCATTTGCCAAAAAGGAGGAAAAACCACGGACCGAATGGACTGGGAATGTTAAAGAGGCAGCAGCAGGACGAGCAAATGATGGGAGCGAACAATAGCAGGATATCCCTGGGTGTCAGAGCCCCGGAGCCCAGTGGCACCGCACAGGCACAGGCAGGGCAGGGCTGGAGCTGTTTGCGCTGCTGGGTGTGAAGGTCGGCTGCTTAGGGGCACTTAATGTCTAGTGACATTAGCAGGGACAAAACAGGATCTGACTTTTACACCGACACTTTGTTTTTACTGACTTCTTAATGAGATATTATCTGAAGGGCTTCCAGAAGGATGGCAGCCAGAAGAACTCTTTGCTAATGTGAGGGTGGTAAGTAGATAACCAACTGCAATTAGCAGTGCAGAGGAAGGGTTAAACCAGCCAGCTTTGCGCTAAGACAGACAAACAAACAAACAAACTCGTCCTTCGGTTCAGGCTCAAAGGTTCTCATTTCTTCCCTAACAGAACACAGATGATTCACAGCTGTTTGGCATCTGCCGCACTCCTACCTAGAGAATGTGTTCTCTTTGGCATGAGATACCTCCCAGCACAGGGATGGGAGGACTCACATCCCATTTACTGGAGCCTGAGCCTCCTGTACATTATTAAAGTTCCTTACACATTTCTGATGGAGGAAATCAAGAACTGGAGAGTTACAGGCACAGTAATATAAACACAGGATCTGCTTATCCACCCTAAGAAATTACATTCTCACTTAGTACAGCTATTTAATTTGTGAAAGAAGCTAAAGGCATCACCCTTCAATTCCAAGCAAGATTTTTATTATGTACATTGTTAGCAAATTTTAAAAAAAAATCTTGCCATTAGAAAGGCCAAAAAGTGTCAGTTCTGATTTATAATCAGAAAAACCTCACGTTCACTGGATGATTCAGAAAGTGTAGTTGTTATTTAGATGCAGCATTTTACAAATGCAAGAAGAGCCAAACTTTTTCTTGTTTTGTTCTGAAATGCTCAAGTTCTTGACCATATGAAACCAATTTTATGTTTGCCACTGATTCAAAGCAGAAATAAAAAAATTATGTATTTCTTTTGGCATCAAATTATTCTACAGAATCACATGGATGAAATAGCTCCATTAAAACAGCTGTGCAAAGTACTCAAATTGGCTTGCTTTCTTCCTTGCCAATAAACCTCTAGCCTGCTTGGAAATTCCTATTTTTTTCCACACCTCAGTTTGGTTGGCTTATTTGGTAATCTGTCATCTTTCACAGGCACACACTCCCTTAGTTTCCAGCAGCTGCGGACATCCAAATTTCCATAAAAACCTACACATATCCACTTAAAAGATCAACTTCAGAGGGCTGAGATCTCTTAAAGCAGGAGAGAATAACAGCAAAGCACAAGGAGTAGTTATCGAGTTAAATTCAAATATAAGATATGAAAGTGACATTTACCTATTTTTTCTTCTAAAAGAAAAAAAAAAAGCATCGAGTTTCCACATTAACACAAACACATCTGTCAGGAGCGCATTGGAATAGAATCTGTGCTAACCCTTTAAGAGACCCAAAACCAAGAACAAACACTTTGCCTAAATGCAGTCTTTTAAAATGAATGAACAGCAACAAATGTAACGTTGTGGTCAAAAGATACCCGACCTTAAAGCAGTTGATTTGTAAACCCTCTATAAACGGCACAAGGTTTGCATACACAGGCTATATCTGGACACACATAACCCTCGTTATTTGTACATTCCTGACAGTGAGAAGCTCTGAAATGACAGTAAATATTTAACACCACTTAATGTCAGTAGAAATACACAACAGGGCAGGCAAGACAATTCCACAGCCTGTCCATGCTCGTGGCTGAGCCCACAGAATCCTTGTTTTAGGAGAAGTGGAAGAATTTCTACAAGCACTGTTAGAATGATTCCCCCATCCTCCCTCCCCCCAGAGCCCTGCACTAAGATTAATGAAGTAGCTCATGCCTTTCAGAGCTACAGGAAGCTGAAATAATGACTAAATATTCTTCAGTTGTGTTTTCAAACTTGTCTGTACAACTGCCCTGAAACTCAAGATTCTGATAAGATTACATTCCTGGGCCTCCTAAGGAACCAGCAACCCGGAGCACAGGCTTGTTAATATCCTGATTTTCTCAAACTGTAATTATTACAGATTATTGGAGGACCAGTGGCATAATTCCTTGGGCAAAGTATTCAGATTCAGAGAGGCACAATGAAAACACATTTTAAGAGGCAGTCTGGATAAGGCTCTAGCTCTGGTTTTTTGCAAAAGGTATATAAGCTACTTGTCTTTGCCAGTTGCTCACACATGATTATGGATAGTCACAGATGTTGAGTGATCACATAATCTCTAAACAACATCATTTTGTTTTAAAAAGAGGTTTAACAGACTTCAGAAGAGCCAAAATCTATTATTTTTCTTATCATTATAAGCAGACAGCAAAAACACTACCAATGAACAGTTTTGGTTTGCTGCTGGTGGTGACAGGTAACATTCCTACAATCACCAAAGTCACCAGGGAAAAACTAACCAAACATCAAATAACCAATGGAAAGTCAAACAACTTTCAGAATATATGAAGCAGTAGCACAAATATGTTATGCTTTCAGAAAGAAGTTTATTTCCCTGTTAAATTTATTATTTGTGTTTACAGAGCTCTCTGGCAAGAGGACAGAACTGAGAAAAGATTGAACTTCAGGCTGTTCATCAAAAGTTCTGCACACAGCTACAAAAAGTCCCAGTGCCAGAGATGGAAAATCGGGCTGCAAAATAACTACTTAGCTTGTAATTTTGGAAAGATTCTGACTTGACCTGCAAATATTTGGCTACTGATCCATGACCAATATGAAACAATGGACAGCTTTTCATTAATTTGCAGGTAAATACCTTGGCATGACATTTTTAAGTAAGTGGTCTGGCACAGTACTAATCCCTAATTTCCCTGTTGTCAGAGGGCTCAGGATGTCAGTCCCTGGCTGGGGCTGCTCAGTGAGTTTTCCTGCACTGGGACAGGACCCAGCTGCACCCACGTGGCTCTGCAGCCCTTCCAGCCACACAGCAGATGCATTGGCCTCTTTCAGACTTAAAACTTATATCTATTAGCACTGCTTATGTATTATTCCTAACAAATTAGCACAAGCCCTGCCCCAGCAGTGGCACTTTGCCATTAAGACTCTGTTGTAATTGTTGAACTGAGTTCTACGTCTGGCTGCTCACACCTGGTGTCCTGCTAGAAAAGGAGATTTTGGACTTCATCTCTCCTTAATACAGAACTTGAAACTAAAGTATCAGAGAGCACATGCTTGCTACTGAGGCATGTAATTTCTTCCTTCCTCTTCATTCTAAAATTATTCACATTACCTACTTAATGAAAAAGAAAGCCCAAGCCCTGAATCCCCCATGGGACGTGGCAGATCCTCGTCCCCGGGCCCCCGTTCCCTGTGAAGTGCGTGCTGTCCTGTCAGACAGAAAATAATTTCTTGTTGCTGAATAACAAAACGTGTCTTTACTACAGATACTGTTTCAGGCATTTAAGAAATATTTTTATGCTTTGCTTTTGTCATTTTATCAATGCTCTATTTGTGTTCAATAGCATCCTCCATTGTCCGGAGCAGCAGGATGACAGACCCAATCACTGGGGCTTGACATTAACGTGCTCACATTCCATTGATTAGAAAACCATGAAAGAGGGAATTCAATATATGGCAGAACACCAGATTATTTTTTTTCCTGTTTCCAATTCCAGAAACCATCTTTCTGATCTTGAACAGCAACTAGGCCCACTAAGTTTCTTCTCCTTCCACTAAGCTGGTTTTGTTCAGCCTCCTCTTCCCATGGCCTCTAAAAGGGCAGGGGATGTTTCCTCCATCACTGCCTATACCTGTTAAACTTGAATACCAAAATTATGTATTTGCAGATAAAAATGTTACTAATTTTGAATCACTAATACATGATTATTTATGAAGCTCTACCAGCAAAGAGGAAAATGGGAATTCACTGAGAATGGCATCAACACTGTCATTACTGCAACAACCCCATTCAGTGTGAGCCAAAGTGAGCTCCAGTTCAAATTCTTTTAACTCCTGGGAAATGCCAACTTAGAGGAGCATGCCAAGCTGTGCTGGCAACAGAGGAGATGTCCCAGGTCACCTGCAACCAGGAGAGTTTTAAAGAAAACTGCTCTGAAGGCAAAAGGATAACAGGTCATCATTTTTAATTTGCAGGGAATTGCTACCATTTAAGTTCCTGTATAAAAATACATTAAAATTTGGGAGGGGACAGTGCTTTAAATATGGTTTGAGCTAGAAGAATCAAAATGTGAAATGACACAGTGGCAATTCCTGCAGTAAATGAAAGGGTCAGCTGTCCTGCACTTTCTAAAAGGAGGAGGCAAACATCTCGCAAAGACACACTAAATCCATAAAAAGTTTTCACCCTCTAATTTTGTCTCAATAGACACAGATCTCTCAGACCACAACACTGAGCCTCCCAGCACCGTAATTCTTTCAGCCCAGAGACAGAACCAAGGCCACACAAAAGTGACTTTGTGTCACTGAACTGGCTGCAGCCCCCAAAAGCTGCTCTCGCTGACAGGAAATCGCCGCTGCCTTGAGCCTTGATCTGCCCACGTGGAGCGGAGCTCCCCGGCCACAGACCGGCCTCTGTTCTCCTCTAATTGTCAACATCTGCTCTGCAGATCTATGAATAATTTCATGACACACACACAAAAAATATCTCCTACTGACTCCAAAGGTTGTTGGGTTTGGTTTGGGTTTTTTTCCATCTTGAACGTGAAATCTGACACTGAAATTAAGAGAGCGCGTGTTTAGTTTGTAGGTCAAGATTTACATTCTTCTGAGAGATGCCATTAAGGTGGAATTTAGGGAAGGCAGGAAAGGCTAATGGTGCTGGCTATTACTTTCTAAAGCCAGGTGGACAAATAAATGTTGGCAGTTGAGATAACACATCGTTTTCAAATACTGCAGGGAAATGGAGCAGCAGCCCAAGGGGTGGGCTCCATAGTAGCTGATTTTCTGCCCTAATGAGTTTACTGTCAGAGGTTCTGATTTTGTAGATACCTTCCACCTCTGCTTACAACTATTACATCATCTTATTTCACCCTGAGGTCATCCAGGAGTCCAGCACTAAGTAATTTTTAACCAAAAATTCACTCTCTTCCATCCTCACACCAGACACAGGCTGTTTATTTCTCTTCACAGCATAAGTATTGTTACATTTTTCTGTCCCTTTGACAGGTCCAGCAGTACAGGAGATGATGTCCAATTAAAGTTTTTGCCTCAAGAAAAGCAAAATTCTCCTTCCTTATCCACTTTGATGCCTCATGAGCACATTTCAGGTGAATGTATCTTATATCAAACTTCCCATCCTGCATCAATCTGCTCATTATTAAATGTGCCAGTGTGACACAGAACTCCTCCAGGAGAGGTTGCTGTGATTCCTCTGACTGCTTGATTCGTGCCAAGTACAACAAACTCCAACTCAAACATCTCACCCCTGACAAAGGGAGGATGCACATGTACCAACAGACACATTCAGCATGACCTGAGCTCCATTTAAAAGAAGAAACCCACTTGAGGACAGTTTAGCACTGCCACTTGAACACTCAACTTCCCTGCTCTTTCAAGTGAGCCATCAGGGGTTCTAAGACCTGCCAAGCATTTGAATATACCAGTTTCTAATTTATTTTTGTCTTGCAATCGCAGACATGTTTATTTCTAATAGCAGAGTGCCAGTATGAAAGATATGAATGAAACTGCAGGGATATGGCCCTACTACAACTTCAGATTGGCACCAAGCCTGGCTAAAAAGGAAGAGGAGTAAGGAAAAAGGGAGATACACAGATGCATCACCACACAGCCCTCATTAGCAATGCCATTCTTCATGAGCAGAAGTGAAATACTGGAAACAGAAATAATTAAAGAACAAATCAGAAGGGGAGTGAATCCTTGCCAGTACAATTCTCAGAGTTCTCCAGGACTGGAACACAACGTGACCAGGCTTTCTTGACTGACTCCTGCACAAAGCACAGGTTGACTGTTGGCTGCATGTGGAACAAAACTAGAAAAGCCCAAATCCTTTCTCATTTAGCTTAAATACTCAGGAAATGCACAGAAGGAAAAGAACAAGGAGAACATAAAGCAAAACATAGCCCTTTTAGTGTCTTGCTGAAGCACATGCTATACCCAGGTCCATTGCAGTGACTTCTTTATCTCTTTCTGGCTTCCAGGATAATAAAGCTGAGATTTTCCTGCAATTTCTCAGCTGTAAATGCTGTGACAGTTCCATTGCTTCTTGCTTGGACTCAGTGTTACCTTGCTGGCCTGGCAGGACTTCACGTGAAGTGTGTCAAAGTATATGAGCACTGCTTATCACAGGGCTGTGCACTTGTACAGTCTGGTTTTTCTCAGCAACATTAGAACTGTTAAAATGCAATTGCCAACCTGGTGACCAATTTACCTCCTTTCCCTGAGGACTTGACCCGAGGATAGAGCATTTCATGGACACACTATTGTTTTCTCCCAGAGATAATTATTAAACTGCTCCTTTCTTGCACTCCTGCATGGTTACATTCAAATTCTTCACTAAGAACTACGAAGCAATTTGCTCCTTGCAAAATGAAGGGGCAGTCAGGGATGTGGTGACCTTGTGGCTCTTGTGAAGCATCAGGGAAAGACAAAATTATATGGGGGGAGAGATGAAACTGAGAATGAAGGGAGAAAGTGCTGCTGAGTGTTGTCATAGCCATAAAAAACCAATTCCAGAAGTTGCAGTGGAAAAGAGCAAAAATGTTCAGGACGCAGAAAAGAAAACATACATTATAGGACATGGCCATACAAGTCCCAAAGTCCCCCTAAATGATACAGTGTCAAACAGAGGGGTTGCAGAGAAATAAGTCTGGCATGCACGTTCAAAATGAATTTCAATTAAATTGGATAAAAAAGTCAGAGTAACTATTATGTGATATTATGCACAAACCTGGACCCTGTTTTATTCCCTTTTAACAAAGAACGTGGGCATGAAAATTTGCTCTAAAGAATTCACAGTTCTGCTGCAAAGGTGCTTAAAAAAGACAGGGAATGAGAGATGGAGAAATGAGAACACACACATTGGATGAGACATGACTCAAACCAGAGGCAGACCAAGTAAATGTAATGCATAACCTGTTTGTGCTCTGTGGCTGTGGAAGGAGCATTTCTGTAACATGTGCAGTCCCATGTAAAAACAAAAACACCCAAAAGCCAACAAAGCCCAAAAAAAAGTTTAACAAGCTACATTATAGACAGCACACTTATTTTGTCTTTAGTGACTTAATAAACTCTCCAAAGCTATAAAGATTAAACATTCTTTTAAGTGAAACTTGAACAATTCATTAATCAGAAAGAGTTTCTCTTAATTTGTCTCTAGGATTTTATAAAATAACCATAATCCTGAGATTAGTATGTTCATGACTATAGTTATTTCATTCTGACATTATTACAGTACAGGTATGCAAAGAATTATCCAAAATAAATTCAGACCTCTTGGCCCGCTCTGAAATGATACACCTGAAAACAATAATCCCTTTTACTGCCCCAGCTTGCTGAACACCTCCCCTTTGTGTTGACAGGCACGACTAAGATCTCCTCCAATAAATTCAACACCATAAATGAATGGGGGCTAATTTGTCTAATAAAAGAAGTGTGTTAACATCTGCTTTTCCTGTTCCAGCAGCTCTGAAGAAATCACTGGAGCCTGCAGTAACTACTAGCCCTGCCACTACGCTTGCCAGCAGCATCAGGATTAAGGAATTCTATTTGGAAGCGAAGGGCATGGAACTGCTGGGTTTGCATTCCCACCCCAGTGCCTTTGCCTGCGTGGTGGGAGCCGTCCCTGCGAGCGATGCAGAAGGTTCAACCCCCCCCATCACAGAAAGCAGCTCAGCCCAGGAGGTGGCACAGAGACAGCAGAGACACCAGGAGACAGGAGCATTCCCTCCCCATTCCCTGCCAGGCTCACCTTTCCCTTTGGGAAGGGTTGGCTATCCCAGCCCCCACATGCAATGCCCTGGTTCTCAAAATGCTGCACAGAACCTCTGCTTCTGGAGGAACCAGATGTGCTGCTCACCCTTAAGGTCATGAAATTGCCAGAAGTGAGCAGACAAATACCTGTTCTTTATGGAAAAGGACACACCATTCACAGCCTGATCCAAGTTAATGCCCCGACAAGCTCGCTACAATATTTTTCTTTGCACAACTTCAGCTCAAGAACTTCTAGTCACAGCCAAGGCTGTACAAACAGAATAAAAATCCCATGTCCCAGTTTGTCACACTCTCACTAAGGAAAAAAAACCCATAAAAATCAAATGACAGACTCACAGAATATTCTCAGTTGGAAGGGACCCACAAGGATCATTGAGTCCAACTGGTAAGTGAATGGCCCCTACAGGGATCAAACCCACAACATTATTAGCACTGTGCTCTAACCAGCTGAGCTAATCAGCACTCATTAAATCCGGATCCTTATACTCCAAAGCTCTTGGACTGGCTACAAATCTGGCTTTTTTTACAACACAGAAAGGAAAAAAAACCTTCAAACATCACAATATAACATATATTGTTAATAATTCTGAGAGGATACGGTGGATGTAAATATTTTAAAACTCAACTTCCTTAAGTAGTCAGAAAATCAGAAAAGCAACAACTACCGTGGAGACAAATGTCAAACATGGCAGGGTGAGGTCACTATAAAAAAAATATTAAGGAACAAAATTTTGACTGTGATAGATCAAACTGGCCTGTTGTAGGGTATGATGCTCTCACACTCACCACCTCAATTACCACAGAAATTACTGAGCTCTCCTGAAAATCTGGCCCAGTACTTTTATGACTAAAATGTTATTTTCCAATAATAAAGAGAATGTGCTTAACTCATGCTCAGCTCCCACACAATTTTTAAACCAGTGAAAAACTGTTCAGTGCCCAGCTGCAGGAGACAAAGAAATGCTTTTTCCTGTATATAAGGCTATAATAGGGAGCTGCCTTGCAGATAAAATATGTTTAAAATCAGTAATTTTTATTACACTGGAAGCCACAGTAAAAATATTTCCCTTTTTTTTTTGTGCAATCAGCACTTTGATTTTCAAATTCAAAGAAAGCAAGTGACAGGAAGTGAAGGGTGGGTCTGCCCTGTGCTCTCACATGTGGATGACCAACTGAAAAATAACCATCACTGAATTAATTGGAAACTTGTATTTGGAGTGGGCTTTTTGTTTTGAAAGGGGAAAAAAAAGTAGGGGTCCTTCAATATCTCACCTGTCTTTCTAACACAAAAACTGGGGCTTGTCCCTCATCTGTTAGACAGAAGTAATTTCCTTAAACTATAAATAGCAATGAGATGGAAGCCCAAAGTGAAACTTAAGGGCTGTTTATTTGTGAGCCAAAACATCAACAGGGTAAATCCAGAACATCAAACAAGAATAAGTGGACCCTTCAGAAACTGGAAGTTGATAGTTCCATCCATGTCCCTAAGTGAATCTCTACATCAACTAATTCCTGATTTTATTTAAACATCTTCCCCTATTTTCAAAGGAGTATTGAGGAGATATAAATGGGAATAACAACGTGGAAAGCAAATTATCATTTCTGTAAATTTAGTCCTTGATGGTTTTCCTTTACACTTGGCATTACCTGCCCCTCTTCTACATCAACTGTCTTAAGGAAAAGAGTTTTTAGGATGTAAACATGCTGCATTCCAAATTGGTATGATTAATTAATTAAAATACAAGATAATATAATCAGCTGGAACAAATTGCAGCTCAAATCAGAAATAAACATTTTGTGTCTGTTTCATTTCTATGTCCATCAAAATCATATCCTGCTTTTTCTGCCATACAAGGATCCATCCTGCTGTAAGGCTGCATTCATTAAGAACCTTTTGGAATAAAGCCAAACTTATTGTAGTCACAAGTTGCTTTTATACTATATTATAATATTTCTGTTCCATTTAAACATTACTATGTATTATGAACCACATTCCAGCCTTGTTTAAGCATGCAAATTATCAAACAGAATACGAAGAGGAAAAATCCCAGTTATTTTACACTCCTTCCCCTGTGGGACACCTTTAAACTCATGCAAAAGCGCACACACACAAAGCACAAGCTGTATCCATTTCTGAACTCCTGCAAACCTGTTTCTAAGTTCAAAATATGTGACCCTGAGCTGCCTTTCCATAAAGCCTCACTGGGAAGTTCTAATTGAGCTTTGAGTTCACAGATGTGGGTAAGCCACTTCTCATTAAACTTTCTAGGGCTCCATGAACCCTTTGACACGCGTTTTCCCATGTAAATATAAACACTGTCAAGCCTGTGAAACTTTGGTTCATTCTCCTCCAGAGGAGAACAAGGAGCAACCACAAAAGGAAGCAGGCACTTGGTTTTTTCTTATATGGTATATGCTCAATCCCATATAAACCACTAAAATCTGCTGTAATAACCAGTTTGTGACTGTGGCTGTTTCATTCAGTATTAAAGCCCTCACTATTAATGACGCAGTTTTAGATAAGATGGGTGAAGGAAGAGGAAATGGTGAGCAAAAACATCCCAAGGAAGCAATGAGTATCTTTTTATTGAAAGACAACAAACACAAGTGAGCCATTAATAGTGGCAAAGATGGGGGGTGGGGGGATTTCAATCAGCCTTTTCATGTTTTATTCATTCTTAAGTAAGAAAGCCTTTCCCTCTGCCCAATTTTTGCCTTTACTAAACATAACCAAACAGGCATTGCACACATCCACTTTCTGATTGCTGCCTCAGTTATAATTTCACCTCTGACACACAGGCAACCAGCCCAAGCACTAATAAAGGTGGGATTTTCTGGTCTGCAAGTAGACAAAAGAGATGCTCTAAGCCAGAGATAGCCCGTCTGTGGCCCACCTGGAAAATTCATCCTACTTGCAATCTACTCCTCCCAGCTTTGGAGCACTGAGAAGTTGCCTATTGAGACACACCATGACAATGCAATACTGACTGCCCTGAATTTATGGGGAAGGTCCAGCCATGCTGTCAGGTCCTTCTTGCCTTAAAAAGCTCTGACTCAACCACAACTCCAAACTGAGCACCTGTAGTAAATGCTGATTTGTAGCATGAATCTTTATCAAATACTAATTAAACTCTAAGGTAAGAAGATTTAGTAAGTAGAGAAGCACAGCTTCAACCTATCAGTGAAATTTAAGTCAGCTGCTGGAGCACAGAAAGGTGTGTGCTGTGAAACTATAGTATGTTCCTTATTGCTCTTCTGCCAGGCGGTCAGGAGAGATTATTCTCAAGAACTACAAATCACCTGTGACAACTTTCAGGTTTATCCAACAGGAAGAGCTCTGGGATAACCTGGCAAGTCCAGCAGGTATCAGGACACAGTCACACAGACACTCACAATCACCATGGTTTTTCCAGACTGTTATTTGACTACATTAGGATAGTCCAGTTTTTCCATCCACAGGCCCTTTCCCTTTGGCAGGAGTCTCCTCATGTGTCACTCTAAACTTGCTGTCTAAGTGAGCAACCAAATGAAAGCAGAGAAGTCTCTTGTCTTTGGGGAGTTAAAAATGGCAGGGCAGATGGAATTGTGCTTCAGGCTGAACAGAACACTCCACAGGCTGAGAGATTAAACTGAGCTAAAGCAGTGATTTAGCAGACGTGGATATGAACTCAGCTCTTTTCCTTACAGTTTGAAACAATCCTGAAAAACTGCTTGTATAAACGTTTGTGCAATTAATGCAACCATAAAACCATTCAGACCTTCTTCCTCAGACAGCCCAGTAACGTTTCCAGTATACAAGAAGGGTTGCATGATCAAACCTCAGTCACATTTACAAGCACAATCCAGACTCGGATATCCTGTCGGATTAGTTTTAATCTACTCCCCCCCCCCCCCCCCCCCCCCCACTTACTCCAACATCAAAACAGTCAGTTCTCTTAATTTGTTTACCCATTTTCTTCCTGTACCTGTCACTGTGCTCTGCACTTACTGAACAGTTAAGATTATCCATTTTTATTTGGTTTTTCACTCTTGGCCAGAAAGAGCAAGTCTACCAGAACACATATACATGTATTTTAAGGCTTATATCACTCTACCTATAAAAGCCTGCTCTAATCACCTATCACTTTTACACAAGGGAACCTTGAAAAAGCAAATATTAATCTTTTTTAAAGTAGTTTTTTTCATTACCATGCTCTCTTTGTACTCTCCCACTGCCACCATGCTCTCTGGGGTATATATTCTGAAATTTCACGCGTACCATAAAGCATCTTTGGAATGTTACAGTATAATTGTTTAGAGAAACATTTAACGGATGAGTAAGCATCAAGAGGCCATGGCTAAGGGAAAAGAGAAGTTAAAATGCTGGCAGCATTTTGTATTGAATGATCTTCTCAGCATGAGGACAGGCGATGGACATTTGATTCAAACCTCTGGTATTGACTCAAGGGATACAAACCCAGAGCCAGCATAGAGGGCATGAAAGCACCTACCAAAATATCTGCTCCCACCCACCACCCCAAACTGGGCTGTGGGCACTGGCCAGGAGAGAAATATTATGAGCTTGACAACTGGTTCTTTTTCCTCATTTTCCCAATTTACAGCACAAATCATCTGCAGGTGCACGATACAGAATGAGGTGGAAAGAGAGCTGAGCACTGAGTACAGAGACAGCTAAAAAAGCTGAACATTCTTTCACTTAGAGGAAACTGCTGCAGACAACATGCTGCAAATTAAAGCAAGTTTTCCTGAATTCCCTGAAGGATGCTCTTCCCAGACTTTCTACAAATCTATTAGCACAGGTCCATCATTACAGTTCTGCTGAAGAGAGTTTGAAAAGCACACCCAAAACTAAGTGTACGGAGTATCAGGGGTAGAGGAGTGGGACAAATCAGGCCTACCCTTACATAATTGATTCACATCCCAATTACTAGAGCACAGCTTAGATAGCTTTTACTCCCCATTCCTCCTCAGCCCCATACATTTTTAAATAAAAAAAAAAGGCAAAACAATCATCCCCCTACCTGAATTTCTGACCAGAAGAAGAAACACAAAGGCAAGAGAAGCTCCACGCTCTAGCCCTCAAGCAGTCCTTTTAACAGCAGAGCCAGAAAAGCCCAGCTACCCCAGCCCTGTGTCCCAGCTGAAGGCAATCTCATGATTGGGCACCTACAAGGGGGATTCTGGGGGGCTTAACAAGATGCAGCTGGTGCAGCACAATCCCTCCCAGCTTCAGACTTTCCCAGAGCTCTCAGAAATCTACAGTCTTCGAGGAACTGCTGTTTGGTGGAGAACAGGTAAGGCATTAAAAACTAATTAGGAACACATGAGCAGCGTGATTCTGTAAGTCTCAGCTTGTTAATGAACTCGTGGATCAGTAGCAGCAGTTCTGCTATGGAGCTTTCTAGTTCCAAACCCAACGTATGCTCCAAAATTCCTAACCTGTTTGTAAGATGTGTGAAACTAAATCAGCTGTAAAAATAATGGATTGATTAAAGCTTTAAGAGGTATCTGTAGGCACATAAGATTTCAAGGGAGTTTCCAGGTCACTCTATTTGCATCCTACCATCAGAAACACTATATTAAATCATCTCTTTCAGAATAAATACATCTCTGTCTTTAAATTAGTTTTCTTTTTTCATATCCTCCCTTAAATAACATCAAAATTAGGATATTTCTTTTAATTTTCAGCTTAATTCATTAAAGACCTCATCCATTTAGAAACACTTCAGACTGTGTAGTATAAGTTTTTACATGCTCACCTTTTTCTTTCTCTTCACCAACACAGTGACCCAGATGCTGCTGTCAGACAAATTCACTGGTTTAAATCTCTATTTTTTCTAATGCCATACTCAAAGGCAAATCCAAATACTCCAAGGGTAACTTTTTGCATAATTACTCTCCCTTGGTGAATTACAGGGATCTGTAATATCACTGCTGACTTTAAAACAGGGTCTGTAGACTCCCTGTGTTCCAATGCCCAGAAGAGCCTGTGAGTATGTTTTTTGGGTTTGGTAACAGGGAACACAAGACCGTTTATAATGAAATCTAACAAACAGGGTATGTAAATCTTTTCAGCCACTTAAATCCAGGGAAATCAAAAGCAAATGTCTTCCTGCCATAGCATCCCACAACCCAACCCCAAATACTTGGATCTTAATGCCTGCTGGGATGTTTTCTGCTAACCATCCATTAGATTTCTTACAATATTCCACACAACATTCCTCCACAAGCTGGATTGATTTCTTCCACAGCTTAACTTGTTTTTGCCAAAGTCTCTCTTAGTTCAGCACTGGCCTTCTGCCTAATGAAACAACCTTTCTTTATGCCAAAACTGTCATCTTCAGTTGCACAAGACACATCTCACTCACAAACATGTGTAACGAGCCCAATGTTTCATGCCTGAAGAGCTGCTATTTTAATATGATCATGAGTAAAACTTAAACAGGCACAGGAATGGTTGGAGACTCGGGTGGGAGAGGAATCATTCTCGTGAAAGACTTTTTCCTTTTGTATTTAAAGACACCTTTTAAAAAGGAAACCCTGATTATGAGGACACGAAAGCAGATGTATTTAGCCACAGACAAGGCTCACTCTGAACTGAAGTGAAAGCTTCATTCTCACTCTGTGTGAAGTCATCCTTACATAATCATCACATGCACCACAACCTTGGCTTTTATCAAACAGACTGCCCTTTACACATAAGAATCCGATAAAAATGTAATCAAGCGTTGCTAATGACTGAAAAAATCCATCTAAATAGATCTTGCTCTATTTTCCTAATTTTTTGTAACATCAGTCACAGCTGAAACAAAAATACCTGTGTCAGAAGTTGCTCTTGGGTCAGGTTATTGATCCAGCGAGTGTATCGTTCAGTAGAGTCTGGTGGCTCTCTTCTGACTTGGCACCCAACAATCTAAAGCAAAACGAGGTAAATCCCACAGTGAAAACTGCTGTACAGCCACGTGGCAACAAAACAAGCTCATAAAATAAACATTCAAAATGTGGCAAGCCCAAGAATTAAGTTTACCTATACAGTCCTTATTACCCCCCTTTCATGTTCATAATATAATATGGCACAGTTGCTCTGCTCAAATGTTCACTAGTTACAGACTCTAAGGGTCTCTAAAAAGTTAACATTGAGAAGTGTCCTTCCAATAACTTGATTCTTGGGAATATATGAACCATTTGGGTTGAAATTTTCAGAGGAATGTCATCCAAAGGCAGGCATCTAAAATACAAATTTTCAACCAAAACAGCTGAAGTCTTTCAAATGAAAACTGGAAAGCGAATAACACCACACAGTTGTGCCAACAGTGCCATAAGCTACAATACCACACATTACTTTTAATTTATATAAAATAAAGAAAAAAAATAACCCAAACTGTATTTGTGTCATTCAAGGTGGAACAAAGTAGTCACCCCATTTTGATTTGGTCTCTGAAGTGCTTTATACCCATTGGAGCAACATTTATATGGGTTAAACATTAATATCCTGAACACCAATTGGCATAGTAAACATTCCAAAATGCATCCAACAGAGTATTAGAGGATTTCATATTACCTGTGACGACATGGACACATACAGTGACAGTACAAGGAGTAATGGGTTCAAACTGAAAGAGGGGAAATTTAGGTTAGATATTGGGAAGAAATTCCTCCCTGTGAGGGTCACTGGGCAGGCCCTGGCACAGGGTGCCCAGAGAAGCTGTGGCTGCCCCTGGATCCCTGGAAGTGTCCAAGGCCAGGTTGGACAGGGCTTGGAGCAACCTGGGCTGGTGGGAGGTGTCCCTGCCCTTGGCAGGGGGTGGAGGGGATGAGCTCTGAGTCCTTTCCAACTCAAACCATTGTGTGGTTCTGAGATTCTGTAGTAATGCAATTTCATACAAACACTAAACTGTTTACAAATCTCTGGTTAGACAAGGGAAAAGCCGAGGAGAAGCCCAGGAGTGTGACCGTACAGAACTTTCCTGATGGTCTACGGTCTACCCTACACCTTCAGGGTACCACAGGACTTCATTATGTCTGCAAAGTAGGCTGATACTGTTTTATAATGACTATTGCACTCCCATCATACTATAACTACCTCTTACTCTTAGAGATTTTGAGGGTGCTTCCCACTGAGGATGTGTTCATGCCTGAGAACCAACACCACCCTGCAGGTATTAGTGTCTCTGAACACTCAGTTCAGATAACCAAGTTCTGTTCAAGAACAGGTGGAAAACTTCCTTGGTTTATGCTCCAGCTCAAGGAATGAAGTGCATACACTGAGCACAGCAAGTGTAAATCTTCCAGGTATCTGTATCCACAGAGCTTTAAACCCCACGCAGATGGGAGCAGTCAGGCCGGAATTCTGCATGTGCAGTTCTGAATACTTTTGATGTGGGAACACAAACACCATGAGGAGATCTTGCTGTGGGACTGCTGGCAATGAAACATCACCACTTGGAGTGTGATCAAACACAAAATAACAACTATGGGGGGGGAAAAACAAATCGTGATTTGCTCATCCCATAAGAATAAACCAGGATGTCTCTGAACTATGAAATTTTCCCTCAATGACAAATTACTATGGGTAACTTCGATCCTTAACCTAACAATCCTCAATTACAGCTGGGTCATACTAAAAATTTTCAGAGGGTTAACCTAAAATTCTTTTAAATGGAATATCAATTGGAAGAGTTCAAAGAGATGTTTTCAGGGGGGCACTCCACAGAGATAAAAACTTGACAGAAGCTCTGTCAGATGTAAATATATCCTGTTCTGTGAGCATGATTTTTGTTTAAGAACAGAACTATATCCAGAACTCATTCACTATCTAGACAACAGAGTATTTTAATATATACTTAGTAATCCTATATTTGTTTCATATAGGGAATTAAAGAAAGAGAGGAAAAAATGATTGATATACATAATATGTCATTAAAATGTCTTCCATAATAGTGGCTTTAAATTTGCTTTTCCTTAAAATTACCTAAATGTGCTGTGTACACACACAACTAAGGTATTTCTTTCCAGAAGGCTTTCTAATTATTCCTAAAATCCATTCTTCTACAAGCAAGTTGAATTGCTGTCTCCACTCCTCCTCCTCCTCATTCAAAAAGTCAAACCTGCACATCAATCTGGCAATTCCTCTCTTTACAAGCAGAGGAACAAAGCAGCCCTGGCTGGTGTTCCTCAGGCCTTTCACGGGATTTCCAAGGATGTACCAAACCCACGAGCAGGATACCGAAAGGAAAGGGTCTCCCTCCTGCAGAAAGTGCTGTAACAAAGCATTTTCCCACCTTCTTTATTTATAATGGCATCATTAATGCTTGTTACTGACAACAGTTTATACATTGATGTCATAACACGACAGGGAAACAGCTACAAACACACAACAAAGTCGCCACTCAGAGAGAGCAGAAATGTTTGCACTCCCCTCTGCCCTAACACCTCCTGCTTCCTTTCAATCCTCAGAACCAGCACCACTCAGGACCACTTTTAGCATCATCTTAAGAGCTTTGTTTTACAGACAACTATGCAATCAAGTTTATTTCTAGATCCTCAGCCAAACAAATTCCAGACCTTCCTGCTCTTTAGCTGGACTGTTTCTCACCCAACATGACTCTGACTCCTGACTGGCAATTTTCACTTACAGTTGCAAGATAAACACCACCAACCTGAGCCTTCAATGCAGTGTCAGTAAAGCCTCTTTCCTACAATGAAAATCAGATTATTTAGAGTACAAAGAGCTTCCTCCAGCTCCCCTGTGTAAGGTGTGGCAGCAGAAACAACTGCACACTGATCTCCATTTCCTCCCTGTCTCACAGAGCTTTTACGTTCACTTCACTGAAGATTTTCCTCATGGCTTCTAAACTGAACTGGAAGTTTTCTCACTATTGCTTCTTGCATAACTTTTAAAATACTTTGATAAAAATCTTTCTGGTCTATTTTACACCCATTCACACCCTCCAGAAAGTACAAGAAACTCCATATTAGAAATACTCCTTTCAGTATTTTGAGTACATGTTTCCATGCAAAAATAGCAAGTTTCAACTTTTTGATCTAATTAGACAAGTTTATTTTTATTATTACAAATGTTATCTGCATACTGGCATATACCTGTGCCTAGATTAAACTTTGTGATATATACAACAAATGCAATACACTCCTTATTCCAACTGGAAACTTGCTGAAATGTATATTAGTATTCCTTGTAGAGGAGGCAGTGACATGAACCATGAACCAAAAATGTATGGCAGTTCATGGAAAAGCAAAACTCATTGGGAGAGAAAGTCATGACAATCCTTTCTGCTACAACAGCACATGAGGCAATTTGCTTTCCCAACAATTACTTTTTTCATGTATTAAAGGTAACTTGGAGCTCATTGAGTTATTTATTTCATTGCAATCAGCATTGGCCTCTCTGGGAAAAAAATATGAAAGAATTTATACTTTGTGGCAGCAAGAGACAGTGACAGGAAAGAATAGTAAGGGGATAAAATAGTGGGTTTGTCTTCACTGCCAACAAATACATTTTCTGAAAGGCCAGACATGTAAATTTTAAAAATATAAACAGCTTAAAATGAGCTTTGGGGGACGAAGTGGCCAAATACAAGGGCTTGTGGCCCTGCAGCCCTGCCTGGCTCCAGCTGCACCTGACCAACGGACCTCCAGGACCTGCCAGTCCGGCCTCGACGGGCTCAGACAGCCCAAGGTGTCCCAGCAGCATTACAGGGCTGTGTTTAAACACCTGAATCTCTCTCCTCTAATAACCCTCCCACTGCACATGATTAGGAGTGGAGTTAATGAATCGTATCTAAGTGAGATTATCAGAATCAATGTCACGGTTATGTACTTCATGCCACTACATTTAAAACATTTTCAGGAGTAAGAGAATTATAAAGGCAATCCAATATAACTATGACACAATTGAAACAGTACAAATAACAACATGAAATAAGGCTCTCCAGGGAACAGCTGCTCCAAGTTGGTCACAGAGCCCCGGGTTAGCCATGGCATCTGAAATATAAATGTACTGAGCACAGGGAATAACTTGGTGATCAATACAAAGCTCAGAGGAACTAGGCAGGATTACTAAATACATCACCAAACTGCACTGTGAGCACAAAGTCACAGTTCCGGGAGTTACAAAACTGTTCCTCTGAAGCACAAGAGTATTTCAGTCCCACATCTGATGTTCCAGACCCCAGCACTCTGGACCCAGCAGCAGGGCTTGTTTTTAAATGCAATATTCAGGTAGAAATGTTTCTTATTCTCATCATTTTAGGGTTTTACATCTTCCTTTGCACATATAAATGGAAAAGGAAGGGGGTGAGAGGAAACAAAGTTTAAATGAGTTGACAGTATTAAAACCAACATAGTTTCTGCAGATGTGGCATTTTTGGGGTTTTTAATCACTACAACTTCCTTTACCACAATATTTCTTACTCAGGAGGCAGCCCATGGGTCAGAGCCCTTCCGCTGTACTAAAGAGGAAACGAGGATGAAAAATTAATTGGTCTCCAATTTTATCCCAATATTTTCCATCCTTGTTTTATAAAAAGAGGAAATGAACAAAGACAGGCAAAAACATCAACTCTCCATAAGGCAGCGGGCACTGAAGGAACAAACATACATGGGAGTTCTTTGTATGATGTGTCTTTTTTTAAGGAAATTCACTTTATTAAGGGAGGTTTTCTTAATTAACAAACCAATACTGATATTGAAACAGATATTGGAAAAAGATGCCTTTTAGCATGAAAAAATCCACAGCTTTCCTGTACAAAATAAATGCAACTTTCAAAGGTTATATAAAGTACAAAACTTTCTTCCACACTCTCAGGAGGAATGTGCAGTGTTGAGTTTCATGTTAGAAATACGACAGAATGATGGAAACCTCCTAGAACAGAATGTAATTAACTATTTAGTAAAGCTTTAATTAGAAGTATCATAACATCTGATCCTAGATAGTGTTCTGTAAGAAAGACTGTTCAAATAACAAGCAATATAGGAAGAATTATCTCTAGGGCATGACACCTTTTTGCCCGATATGCCTCTTTATGAATGCCCACAGAAGGGAAAAAACTAAACTAAAGAGCTAATAAGAGTTAATTACGTTATCCTGAATGTGTAGGAACAGCCTGAGTTAATTATGACTACATCTTGCTGTGAAAAGGAAAGGTGGATGTCACCTCTGCTGTCCCCAAACCCTGCTTCTATTATTTTTGCTGTAGTAATTTCCACACAGTAATTTCCTTTAAGAAGGATTTTATGATCATCATTTAATGCAATCAAAAAGGAAAAATAAACTAAAGGAATGTTTCAATGTGGTTAAAATCTTTCCAACATTATAGACCGGGGGAGGAAGGTAGTAAAATGCATTTCCTCTCCCTTTCATTTCCAAGGGAGGAAACTGTTCTTCCAAACATGACACCTGTGAGGTAATTTGCTTAGGTGTACATATACAAAACACACCCTGGTGTATTTAAAGCATGTCTTCAAAATTATAAACCATGTTGATAGTGCTGACTCCTCAGAGACTCCTTCAGGTCACATGAATATCCATTTTCACAGATGTTCTTATCTTGGAGCAATCCCCGTCTAATAACACCTGTTAAACATTCTGCTTGACACTGGTTCAAGTCCAAAGAGCACAAAAGGATGTTACATGTTTATTTTCAGCACATAAAAAGAGAGTAATTAAAAGCCAAGGAAGCCTAAATTTTCTTAGTGACTTTATAGGAAAAACAAGAAGTCAGGGTGGTGCAATCAGAGTGAGCCCATCACAACAAGGAACATTTAAAAGGGTGTGAAATCATGAAGTACAAACGTGACATTTTTGGAAAGACTTTTTGTAAGCTAAGATCTTACAGTAAATCTGTTGCTAATACAGCAAATTCAGTGAGTTTCAGAAGTCCTTTCTGAAGGTAAATGAGTAAGGCAAATAGACCGATAACAAGCCTAGGTAAGAAAAAGCCCCAGACCTCAGAAGCTCTCACTCAAAATCTGCCACCTCGGGATAAACAAGATCCAAGGACTCAACCTCTGCATGAGGCAAGTGCACGTGCCATGGAATTCAATGCAAATTAAATAAACTCCTCAAATGCTGCCGAGATGCTGGTGGAACCTTCACATAAGGCTTAGAACAGTCAAAAAAAGCAAATGTGTTTGCACAATTTCTATTTTAAACCTGATTTCTCCTGTCTGTAGCTCTACAAATTATGATTGGATTATAACAGTTATCACCACAGCAGAATGACTGAACACAAGTAGGAGGGGACCTTGTTTTTCAAACATTTTATGCTTCAGACATAGTTTTAAAAAATTAGATATGATCCAAGTATACATGACAATCAGCCACTCATGAATATCAAACTCCAACAATCACAGTTGTTTGATGGGGTTATTGGCATGTGGGGGCCATATTAAACACAAATTTAATTACAAAGTGGTGTAAGTTGAGATGTTTCCCATTTGGGATATTTGATTAAATGTAGAACAGACTTAGACTGACACTGAGACTTTGAAAACGCGCTGTGGTTTTTCAGAAATACCAAATTAAAACGAATCTTTCAGGAAGCTGCCTAATAAAAAGCAAAAGCACAGCTGAGTCCCAGCAGGGCTGGGTGATAGACATGGAAGGGGCCAAGGAATGAAAATGTAATACTCTCACATTCTCAAAGAAAGAATTCTTATATTCTTCAGTGCAGAAAAGGAAAAGGAAGCCCATTTTTCCTCCCAAACATACTCCACTGTCACCACTTCAGAACAAAACCTTCACACAACCCTCCATAGCAAAAGAAAATTAGTGAAATATTATAAATATTTTTTAAAATACCCAATGACAATTTGCTGAAGTCATAACGATAAATATTTTTATAAGGAACTCTACTGGATAGCCTTAGTTTGGAGTTACATTTTCCACAAGCTGGAGAAAAGTGGTAAAGGCTTGGTAGTTTTCTAAGGGAAGGGAGTATAAAAAGTTCTGCTGACCCGAATAGTTCAGTTTTTCTCCTGCATCAAAACTAAACTGATGTTGGACAATCAATAACTGTATTTATGCACCTCAGGAATGTAATCTCATTTCCCCTTCTGTCTGTATCGAAGATGGACCAGAGCCTCTGCAGGTCTACTCAGCCCATTTAGTGGAGCAAATTCCTTCTAACAGGGTTACACAGACACATTTGATTTATTCAAGACGTGACAGTACTCAATTAAATTCTCTTTTATAGCTGTTGTATGAGTTAATGCTTATATTAAAATTAAACTCTAGAGGCACTGCTTGCTGGGACGTGCCAGGGCAACACACACTGATGTGTCTCAAACCTGCTGAGTAAGGAAGTCGGGAGAGCTGATGCAAATTAACTAAGGAGAAACAAAGATTATTTAAGTCCTACATGATGAAGATTTTAATCAACTTCATGTCCAAAATAAAACCATGTATCAAAACAAAATCTGCTAAGCCACAAGTGGAAGACAAAACAATCAAAGGGAGATTGGTAAAACCTGGATTTCAGGGTAAGGCACGATGAGAGAAGATCACCAACAACCACTGAGCTGTTGCACACAGGAAGGATGGAATTGAAATGCAGGCCAGAGAGGTAATAGTCAACATTATGTGGTTATGTTTAATGACAGTTTAATAAAACTGCACAGATGCTTACTGTCTTCTCACACAGCAAAATTACACACAAGGCACTACTTACCTGCTTTTGCAGTCCAGACTAAAAACAGTGAAATGATTCAAACTAGTGCTCAGTAAGAATAAGGGAAGGGAAGTGAGGGAGAGGGGACAAAAAATAATCTTTGTGCTTTCTACCATGTAACAGAAATGCGTGACAGGCCCAGACAAGTAGAACAGCACAGGGTACAATGACACTACAAAACATTTATCTATTAGATTATGACTTTCAAAATTAAAAAAAAAAAAAAAATATGTGTTTCTAGATCAAAAGACAACCCCCCCCTCAAAACTTTAATTTCCAAATGTACTTAATTTGTGAGGTTCAGTAGGGGTGGGAGAGAAGCAGCCAATGCCTTTGGCCTAGAGCTGTGCCTTACAAGTGCACAGGATTTGTTTGCAGCTCTCCCAGGGGCAGGTGAACAGGTCTGGGAGCCACCAGAGCCAGGCATTGTCTGAGTGCATCCAATCAACTACCCCGGAGTCACATTAACCATCAAAGATATGCAGAATTCAGGCTGTTGGTTAAAACAGGCAGATAATGCAGCAGATAAAAATGGCCTTAGGCACTGCACCTCTTGCTCTAAATCCAAGCTACAGAATATGCCATAAATCTGCTTTAGAGATGCAAAATAGCGAGAATTTCTCATTGAAGAAATGCAAATGGTATATTAGGTGTTCTCTCACATGTAGGTATCCTACAGGTTTGAGACAAAGGCTGTAATTTCACAACAAAAAGAAAGGTGTTCACTGTGACACTGGTACTGATTCACCTCTTATTCAGGCAGTGAAAACAAAAGGCAATAATGTTCTTTATTTCCATTGCCCACATTCTGATTCCAGCTGTTTCCTCACTGAGGTGGCAGACAGTGAGGAAAGGCACAGCTATTTTATAAGCAATTCTGCAGAAAGAAAGAGATAAAAACTTGAAGTCACATGCTGTTCATGTGCAGAGTCATATTGGGAGGGAGGGACATCTCAAATGAAGAGTGGTGAGTAAGAGAATAGTTACAGCATGCCCAGCAGACAAGGTGGTGTTCACAAATCCTCTGTATGGTTCCAAGTCAGATGAGAAAGTTGGTGGATTTCAAGTGGGAAAAATACATCTCATTTTGGAACCCTCTTCTTCTTTTCTTCTTCTGGTATCTGGAGTCCTCAGGAAAAAGAAAAACTTGCAAGAGCATCCCAAGTGCTGCACTACTCTTGAAAGTCTCCATAACAGCAGGGTGGCTTGGGAAAGCTGGCTGGGTACTGATGGATCTCAGGGATGAAGCACATCCCAGAGAAGCTCTTGAATGTTCCTCACCCTCTTCAAGAGCGTTCTCAGATCACTCTCAGCGATATTCCCTTGTCAAGCCCAAAGCAGGGCCTGATGGGAGCACCCAGCAACAAGACAACCAGGGAGCAGGTGCTACTAACAGTCCCCTCTCTCCTTGAAACAAAAAGCTTTGGGAGTTCTTAGAGTTGGGTGTCCTCCAGAAGAACACAGGGATACATAAGATTATGAAGGCCTGATTTTTTCAGAATTAAGGGAAATAGGATCTCCTATCTTCTCGCTCCTTAGTTGCCAACAAAGCAAATATGGTTTGTGGTTGCTAAACAAGCAATGCCTGGATTACACTGGATAAGTGGGATAGATGCTGCTTCCAGGGATAAAGAAAAACCACAGTGAGAAATTTTAGTGAAAGTTGTTCATTCTCTAGTAAAAAAGTCCTTCCTTTTCCCATTCCAGCACAGGCCATTTGAAGTAAAAGCACAAGTGCACTGGGCAATCAGGGCCAGAAAGGGACAGGATGATGTCCCTAAGTTTTCCAGCTGCTAAAAGCAGAGATTCACACTGAGCTAGATATTTCTTAAGCAGAAATTAAGAAGTTGTAGTGTAAATATGCAAAGTCTAAAAAACTTGTGTCTTCTGAGAGTGTCTGTTTATAGAATCCTTGTAAACAGGACTTGAAGGTGATGTGAAATAATCACCAGAGGACAAGATGACAGCAGCCCTGGAGAGTCTGGATTTGGTGGAGAAAGCTGGAGACTTTTCCCTGTATATCTATAGTAGTAACAACACTAGACTGAAGCCTTTGATATTAGAGCCCAGTCTTTAAATCTGACTGCCAGTAACAATTGGGGGGCCAGGATTAGGAATAAAATATCTGAAAATACACTGAGACTACACAAAGTCAAAAATCCAGGTCAGAAGAAGTTGCAAAACAGTGGAAAGTCCAAGTCTGCAAATTAGAATTTCAGGAACAAACCAAAAAAGCTCACAGCTTCATGGGCATTTCTCAAACTTCTGCTTTTTCTTTTTTTGCCCCTCCACCTACTCTGCCTTATCGGATTGACCAAAGCTATGGCCACAACTTCAAATACAGAACAAAACACTCAAACACGCCCAACCATCCTCCAAGGCCAGAACATTGAATGGCACCATTATTCTGAGGGCAGCAGAGAGATCATTCTTTTAAGAACAGCAGTCCACTCTGACAGTGGTCAGCAGATTTGTGACCAGAAGGTCAACTTTGAGAAAAGTTGTGTCAGAACTTCAGAGGGGCTCTGGACCAAACTGATCTATTCGTTCCTTAGAAAGTGCAGGATGTATTTCCCTTTTTCCTTCAGCCCTCTGAATAAGAGTTCTGTAATACACAACAACCCAGAAGGTTGTACCTCACACAGGCATTACAAACATTTTCTATACCTGTACCACGGAAAATGTACTGGCTCTGGCAGAGAGGGAGTTAATTTTCCCCAGGCCAGCGCTCCCAGTGCTGTGTATTGGTAACTAGAGAGGTGCTGGTGACACACTGGTGTTTTGGCTCCTGCTGGGAAGTGCTCCCACAGCACGGATGTCTCTCCAACATTCCCCTCTCCAGCAGGCTGGGGGTAGGGAGGTGACACAGTCAGGACAGCCCAAACTGACCAAAGGGAAGTTCCTTCGATTTTAATAAATTGCCTTTATCTTGACCCAGCAGTTTTTTCCATCGTGTTTTCTCTCACAGCCCAGGACTGAGGAGGAGTGAGAGAGTCCAGGCAAGGTGAGCCTGCCACAAGTACTGCAACAGGACCAGGTTTAGATGAGTTCAAAACATGGGACTAACAAGTTTGTGTTGCTTAGAACAGATCATGAAGACCTACCCTTCAGTCTACTCAGGCTCTCTTTGTTATTCATTGGACTGTAATTTAATAGTTCATACTGAATTTTGTTGGGCACTGAAGTATTAACAGAATATAAACAAACCAGTTGAAGTGTTTGCTAAATAGACTACAAACTGTTTGATTGAATTTAGTCTAAATAAAAAAAAGTCTTCATATACAGCTATAGAAGCCACATAAGCTGGAAATACGATAGCTCTTAACACTAATTTCCATAAAACAAGCTTACTGGATTGACTTGCCTCTCCGGTTTTTCGGCATTTGACTACAGAATTACATTAACTGATTGATATCAGAACAAAAACAACTTTCCATTTATCATTTTATTATGTTCATAATGTGAATTAGGTTAACTGCTACTCAGGTACCACCAAAACTATAATTTAAGAAATTACCTTGTAAGGATTATCAGATTTCAGAAGAGCCCTAGTACAGGTGGTGCCATGAGCAGGTTCACATCCCACCACTGAGCAGCAGGTTGTTTGGCAGGCATTCCTCAGCTGAAATGACTGCAATCAACTCCACTTTGAAGCAAGAGTGTTTTGGAGGAAAAGTTCAAAAGGTGTTTAATTCCCAGACACTGATAATCCTAAAACTGTCTGTTTTGTTCAGAGACCTGCAGGAAATACCTTCTTGACAGATCAAGTCAATTGACCTTCCCTTTCCAGAAACCTCTTGCACATTGAAATAACTCTCACAGAAGCAAATGTCAGAGATGTGAAAACAATAAGGCTGGTTTTGCTGAACATGGCTGATAGGAATACAAACCCGGTTTTCAAGCTTATAAAGGAATATCTATGTCAATAACATGGATAAGTAAAGGAATTGTCATAACAGATTATTTTTATATATATTCAGGTAAGTAGAACTTATTCACAAAGTCTCTCTAAAGAATACTGACCCTAATCACAAAAAGTTATTTAAAATCAAAATCACATAGATCAGAAAACAACTATCCCACAGAATGTTCCCAAGAGTTTATTTCACAGGAATAAAGAATGGCATTCTAATAAGGTTTCCTTTTGCAAGCACACATAGGGAGGAACATCAGCTGAACTGTAGGCCAGCTTTGCAGTAATAACAACCCACACATTCCTTACGATTTACAGTTTCTTAAATATTTAAACCAGATAAACCATAGTGTAGCCAATCCTTTGCAGCTTTTCACATGACTTAGGCTACATAAAGGGCATTCTCCTTTAGATTACAGACATTACCCAAACCTGCATACTCATTTGTAGAAGAGTATCACTGTTATAATGAGATCTGGTTTCCTGAACAGAGAAAAATCAAAGGAAGAAAAGAAGTTCAATCAAAGCTCCTATTCAGTGCAAGGATTAAAAATAAAGGAAAAGAATACACTAGTTATTGCTTTGCTTCCACCAGCCCTACTGTGAAATTTTCATATCCTTTTAAAGATGTATCCGGAACTCTGTAAAAGAAAAACCCACCAATACACACAAGAAAAAAGTACTCACACTGTTTGGGTGTTGAATGGCAACTTGGTGCTGCAGCCTAACCCGCTGTGGCATCATCACATCATCCTGGAATAAATAGCACACTGTTACTGAACATAAAAAGGGTCCCAGTACAGTACTGACACACATTAGAATATGCTGCTAAATTAACATCATTTTCCTGGCTCGCAGTCAGAAATGCAAATGGAACAGATATTAAGAGTCTCCACACTTTTGCCGGATCAAACTCAGCGCTGTTCAAGCTGGAAGTGATCAGGACTGTGCTGTGACAACACACATTGACAGCACCCACACATGTATTTCCCACCAACTCTTGCACAGGTCCCAGGGCAGCACTGGCAGTGTGAGCACAAGGAACTAACCTGGATTAAAATCTCAGCAATAGGAGGAAATGCTCTCTGCAGTCTGGCTGTACCTTGTTAAATTGGTAATGAAAAGCCCTTGGTGTCTAGATCTGGAAATATGTCATATTTCATATGAGCACAAAAACTAGTACTTGTGAAATGACAAAAAGGAAAGTACCGACACTCACAAAATGCATCAGCATTGACACTGCCTTTA
Source organism: Acropternis orthonyx (assembly GCA_035583155.1). NCBI lineage: Eukaryota > Metazoa > Chordata > Aves > Passeriformes > Rhinocryptidae > Acropternis > Acropternis orthonyx. The sequence goes on from JAWWEU010000041.1 coordinate 8,603,031, forward strand.
AAACACACCACCTAGATTTAGATTTCATGTTCATACTTCTTCCACTTGTAGCATAAAGATCTACTTGACTTGCACACAAAGAGACAGGTTGCTTTGGGAAGAGTTAGTAACCTTGCATTCCTTCCTGGACAGTCAGGAGGGATTCCTTTCAAAATTATATTATTTCCTGTTCCAAATTAAATCCTTTCTAGACCGTGATTTTACAGTCTATAAAAACTGTAGCACAAATTCTCTTCCCTAAATTTAGCCTTCTAAGGTTTCTAACTGTGTTGTTTTTCATTTTGGTGCCGTATTTCCTCCCTTTTAAAGGTTCAGACTTCCTTAGATGCTGGTTAAAGCTAACACAGCCTATTTCTTCTCAGAATATTTCCAAATAACCTTATCAGGCAAACATAATTCAAAGGAGCCCTGAATTCCTGTTCTACAGCAGCTCTTTTAACAGTTCCTCACACTGAAATAATTTAAGGGAATTCCTACTGAAGCCAAAAACCCCAATATGGAATTTCCAACAGCTTTCTCATTAAAACTTTCCAAAATCAACAGCAATGAAAAATATATTGGTGCTTAAATATCTCCAGCTTGAAGATTTGAATGACCTTGCTATAAAGGTGCCACTATAGTTTTATCAAAACAACTCATGATGAAAAAGGTTTTAGAAGTAGATCCAACTGTTTAATACAATTCAAGGTTAAAGATAAAATGAATGAATAATAAAACAGACCCTTATCAAGTGCAAGTTTATAAGAGAGGGCAAGAATACACAGGCAAAAGCATTTTTCTGTATTTTGCATTTAGGATATATTTAGTAATAAGCATGACAGCTGTTACTGATTTGGAAAGCCAATAGAGTGAAAAAACCCTTCTGATTTTCCAACCTCGGTTCATGACTTACTTTACAACTACAGTGCTATTGTTTACCCTCTAATCCACTTTATCAATAAGGCACCAGAATTCCTGTATTTATCAAGCAAATGTTCCAATGAAACCTTTATTCTATTTCCCATAAGAAGAACCACAATCCTATTTCTTTATGCCAAATACAGAGCTGATTTTTGTAAATTAAAACCTGGGTTTCATATAAGCAATAGGGAGATATATTTTAATTGAGTCTTGTTCACTCCTTTACAAGAAACGAAAGATTCTTACATGTCTCCTTGTTAAATATGAAGAGAGAATAAAAAAAGAGATCTACCAGAAAGGAAGGAATTTCAATGCTTATAACACTGTTACTATTATCTCTTACATGATCCTGTGCTAAAAGATCCCACTGTTTATGATCCTGCTCAACAGAGAGAAATTTAACACAGCTCATACCCAAAGATGAAAAATAATGTACTTGATTTTAAAAGGTTAAATCAGCGTGGAAAGTATTGAAAGCAAATTAAAATATCCTATTCACCACACAGGTCAATGTCATGTTTTTGGAAGAGGAGGATTCAGCAGGAACGGCCTCATTCCCCAAACAAAACACTGTGTCTGTTTGATGCCCTTGGCAAAACACACATCTACAGGCTGGGGTCTCGGGCTATCAGAGAGCATCAGTGTCCTGCACACTCCAGCTAAAGAGGGGGCTCTGGAACCACAGAAACTTCAAAATGCCTCTCTTTATTAATACAGCTTTGTTCTCTAATGCTGGAAAACTCTGTGAACTCTTATCCTGAATGACCTTTATGTTTTTAAATAATTTTGTCTTTTTTTTGTCTTTATATTAACAGCTTTACACACACTGTATTGCTGCATTGTTCTGTGATACTTCCAAGTTCATGAAAGGAGAAAGAAAGAACAAGGAAAGCCAGAATATAATAGTTTTAAGATATAATCTCAAATAAAATAATACAGCAGAAAATACAGCTCACTCCCCAGCCAAAACAGAGACACATCAGTCATTCAGCTTCTTGGACTCAGCTTGGGTAACTATAAAAGAAAATCCAACTTCAAGAGATTCTTCATTATTGATGACTGGGCAGGTAACCCCAAAGTGGAAAACAGACTATATTTATAGTGAAATGATCTTAAGTAATGTGGATATACTTGAGACCAGTGTTTAAAAACCAAATCAAATTCTAATTTACCACAAAATAAGAGCACTTTAGAATGTTTTTCAACTTCAGAGGCCACTGATAGGAGTGAGAGACCCAACCATGCATTGTACTCATAAGAGCTTCTGGAATTTTAGCAACTGTAATAGTGGACAACTAAGAAGCTAAAGTATTTTATCCAGCTGCGTATTCTGCAATCACAAATTCTCTATCAAAGCTGTCGTATTTATGATAGTGAATTCAGAAAACTGTTTTTATGATATTGAATTCAGAAAACATCTTGCCAGACTTTGGCTTTTACAGTCAGAGTTTGGTTGTCTTATTTTGGTTTAAAATTGAGACCAAAACCTCAGTAATTAGACAAAGACTTTCCAAATTATTTTTCACACATGTTATATCAGACGGAAAAAAAAGGGCCTATTTGAATGTAGCAAAAAAAAGGAAGTACATTTAGTTTGTTTTTGTCTCCTAGGTGAGAGGAGGGAAGATAACTATGCTAGCAGTGAGTTACACTGAACATACAATTTTTAAAAACAGTATAATAGAAGTTTCCACTGAAATTCAATTTTCTCTGTTCACATGGAAGTCTCTACTGGTTGTCTCCTAGCAGATATACAACAGAAAGGATGAAGAGAGATTTTCGCTGCTGAAAGAATGGAAATAACAGGTTTAAAACAAATGCATACCTTCCCTAATCATATATTTGCAATACCACAGCTAAGTAAGAAAGAATCTATAAATAAATCTGTTTTCACGTGACCACACTCACACACACAATTTATACTGACCTAACTGTTTTGTTTCACTTTACTCATATGTTTAGTTGGAGAAAAGGAAAACTAAATCCATAGACGAGCTTAAGGATACTGTTCAAAGCTGTTGTTTCAGGATGGGTTTATTAAATTAATTTGGATAAATTCCAATGACAAGCAATCACTGGCCTCTTCAGCCAGGATGTCTGCACCACACTGAGCTCCACAGTGATACCCTCATGATTTCCCCTTAAAAGCGGAGCTTTCTGCACTTCACAAAGTAAAACAGAATATACAACTCAATGTGCAATACACATCTAGTTTTTGCAGCCAAGGGCAAATCCACAGAAAATAAGAAAGTAATTGTAGCTCAGTATTGAAGGCTCACATTATAGACAGCATCACAGGCTTGTCCAAATTTCCTTCATATTTGGCTGCCCAAAAAACCCCAAAATTGAAAGCTGATACACTCCATCCACCCCCATAATAACAGCACCTCCTTTCTATTGCAGTTATTACATGTAAAATACAACCAGTAACAACACCAGGAGGAATGTTTCACTCACTGAGCATCTCCAAAGTCTTTCAATCCATCAAATGGTCATTCATTTATGCTGCACCTGCTCAGACTATAGTGAAAAATCTTTCTTTGCTGTTGTTCAGTTCAACTCCTTGAACCAGGGACCTGAAAGGTCTGAGACCTCCAAAACTTGGCCTGTCAGCAGCAATGCCCTGATCCCAGGCAATTCTCCAGGGGCAGGTTTTTAAAACAGCCCCACACTATCAAAGTCATCAGAACCAGGCACTCTAATGGCACCCACAATCACCTGAGACTAATGAGCTGTCAGTACTTGCAAGATCCTAGAAAAAAAATACTACTTTTCTGTTTCTCCTCCTGAATTGAATGGAGAAAGAAGGGGACAACAGAGAAAAAACACTGCAAAGTTTAAGAAGCTGAGTGCTCTGAACACCTTTCTTTTCTTGAGCATGGCAACAAACAGGTCTACATGGAAGGTGACAGTGGTGTTCTTGTGAGCCTCACAATATTTTTATGGAATCTTTTAGTTCAACATCACTACTGGCTGATCAGGAAATTTTTGCTGCAGAAGCAGCTCCCACTTTGGTGCATTTGTTCAAGAAATACAAACAATGCCTTTCCATATCTCACTTTTCTGTGGTTACTGGAGTTCACCTTCAGTTTTTCTCAGTTAGGCCACTGAAAATAAAGGTGAATGTTTTAAGTCAAGGGAAGCAGGTAACTCACATGGTGGCCACTAAACTCAGAGAAGACTAGAAGCCCCACTGTCAATTCCAAACACCCACTTCACCTACTGAACAGATGTATATGTAGAGAGAGGTTATGGCAACCAAATTCTGATGGTTTCCTTCCTCATTTATGAAACACAAAATTAACATTTCACATAGCAGCTAAAGGCAAGCTTTTAGTGCAAGCATGTCTTTACAGAACAGTAAAAGCAATGACACTCTGAGCACTTCTAGTTTGAAATTTTGGGGCTCATTAGTCATTTAGAAATATGGACAAGTCTTCTGGACAGTAGGGGCTTTTAGTAATGAAGTTCATCACTCCATCCACTTCCCTGCTATTTGAGCAGCAGCTTATTTCAGTTTTTAAATCAGAGGATGAAATTCTCAAGGAATGGCATGTTAAACAACAACAGAAGGCAAATGCATGAAGTCTGATCACTGCTTCATTCCCTAAGCTATACAGGTGTTAATTTGAAAGAAAGGATGAGCACTTTTACAGTTTATTAGTGCCAGTAATACATATATAATCCATGTTTCCAAAGCCAGAAAGTTATGGAGGCAGTAAAAGCAAGCAGCTCTGTTTATAACTGAATGCTGCTTTGGAGGCTGGAGGGCCTGAAACATTCAGTGAAGGTCCAGCCACCCTTCTCCAAGACCTTTATCAACACCCTCTCAGTGAAGTGGGTTTGAACTTGAACTCAAGGAACAAATGCAACTTCACAGCAATTAAAAATTGCCATTCCCAACTTAAATCACACAAGCAAATCTCACAATCAGAACGGCACAGGTCAGCAGCTGCCAACGAAACATGGGAATGCCAAATCCAGTGGCCCACCCTCACTTTTGGGGAATAAAACTTTAACTGTGCCCCTGTGGCATTTTCAGCTTAGTGGCAACATGGTTTAGTCACATCTGAGGATGTGAGAATCTCTGAAATGGTGATACATTGCCAAGAAAGCCTTACAAAAGATTAAAACAAGCGTGTCAAGGACTCAAGTGAATATGACTGGGTTTGAAATACTGCAGGTCAAAAAAGGACACATTTTTATATTTCTTCTTTAACAACCTCCAGCAACACACTGATTAAACCTGAAATAACTGGAAACTACACAGATCATTAGGATGAAATAAAAGCATGTTTCTTTTTAAAGAAATAGTTTTATACAAGTACAGGCATGTTTAAGTGAATGTCAAGGAAAACAGCAGTTCAAAGCAGGAACAAGAATTTTTAGTGTAAGAGTTCTGCTGTGCTTCAGCTGGGGAAATGCTTCTAACAAAGAAGGCACCACCCCAGAGAACTGACAAACTATGGCTACAGTACAAAGACACTGTTGGTAAAGTCATAACTGCAGACAATTTGAAGGATAGTAAAGCTAACACTGAAATATATTTGCATAATTAGCTCTCATCTGATGATATTATAAACATTAAATATGAAAAAGTTGTTAAATAATCTTCAATTTTTCTACTTGTTTTTCCAGTGAGGAAAAAAAAAAGCCTCAGTAGCTGAGAGGTGAAGTCTGTAACAACAACCACAGCTAAAACTCTGAACAATAGCTGTTAGTCAAACAGCTGCCACTTCATACTAGAATAGGCTGATCAAATTCTGACAGTTCTGAGCCCTGCAACCCTTTTTTTCCACATTTCTTCCCAGTTTGTTTTCCTCACAAATCTGTGTTGAGAGACATAACACAAGCAGCTTGACTCCAGCTGGAATGGCAAGAGACACAGTCTCTCTGGAGCCAGTACTTCCAAAGATGCTCCCAAATATGCTCATGCATTGGTTTCACTCAGAGAAGACAGAGGAATGTGAGGGAGCCACGATGTGTTTCTCCACCTTCTATGCAAAGTGCACAAACTACCCTTTCCCAGCCCCTTTCCCCTCCACATCCACCTACAGCAAACCTGAAACTGTGGCTTGCACTCCTGAAGGTCAATTCCCTGGCACTGCTGCAGCACATTCCAAAGGGCTGATATCAACATTCCTTCCTAGAGCGCTGGAGCGGGGACTGCAATGAAGAAGGTAGGCGGTGTGTGGAAGCAGAGTTGTTAAACAGCTGGCAACATCTGTGTTCCAGCATTTATCTCACAACATTTACCAACTGTGGCCAAAACATTGAGCAATTTTTAGACTTGTAGCAGTTTCCACAGTCGTTTTATTTCCCCTGATCTGTTTTCAGCTGGTAGTCACAGGGAGAGGCAGTAGAAAATGCATTTGATGATGCCAATCCTCTAATATTTATTCTGTATCAAGATTAAGCTTCTGATAGTTCAAAATGCCTCTGTTTTGAAGCAGGAATAAAAATGAACAGGAAAGAAAATCTTTGTAACTCCTCTCAAGCTTATCCACACTATAAGTCATAAAATTCTCAGATCACTTCAAGTAGATCTTAATAATATTAAACTTGTGCTAATGATAATGCAGAAATAAAGAATCATCACCTGTTATATTCCTTAGTAGCTGTAATTTGTTTCCCTGATGTTTTGTTTTCCTGCATAGTTAGTCAGCAAACAGAAACTATACAGCAGCATGAAGATAAACACCATATGGCATATAACAAATTGAGAATTCTGAAGATATCACTGCAAAATAGGAATTAATTTCATTTAGAGAACTTAATTTTCTAGCTTACTGCTACTGATTTCAATCCAGACAGATTTGATGGTTTGTAAAAGAAAAACTAACCTATAATTTCCCCAGTAAATTATTTTATGCATATTTGAGACAGAAGATATGAAGCTCCATGGACAATGATGATTAAGTTTCTCGCTCATGTACATGTGGACCTCAATTAATTTCAGTCAACTTACCTACATATGCAACTCATGCAGACTACCTGGAATGCCCCATGCAATGTGGGATCTGTCCAAGCCTGGAATACCTGAGCTTTGCAAATCATAAGATCTATTTTTTTTTCGTTTTAGGTACGCAAACAGCCTCACTGACTCGCAACACAGGAGAGTTAAATCATTCATAGAAACAAAAAAGCACTTGGGTTTGTATCTACCCAAGGAAAGCAAAAAGAACTTGATCCTGAGTTCATCCATCTCAGCAAAACTGGCATCACTCCAATTACTTCCTGGCATAATTAATGAGGTCCCTATTTCATGATCTGGTCAGTCAGGTGACTGAAATCAAATCAGTGGCTTTTGTGTCCATATTTCCTCAGAGTACTTTGGTTATGAAAGGGGCACTGATGCTCAGTGCTGGATATGAAATCCTTATTTTTTGATGTCTGAGAAACTGCCCTTTCCAAACCCCAGGAACTTGTGCATGTGGTTGTGAGTTCCGTGTTCAATGAATATTCACAATGTTAGTTGTGTCATATCCATATACCCACATGTATCAGAAATGGCATTTCACAGCTTTACCCTCCATAAACTTATATACAAAAATGTGTATGAAACACACTCTGTAGAACAAACAAACCCACCAAACCAATAAACTGCTAAACGAGGATAAATTCAGATAAAGTCATTTTACAAGGCACATTGTGTTGCTGAGCACAGTAGTAACTTCACAAAAACAAGATTAAAGGCCAGGAAAGCCACCTGCAAAACTCAATTCCTCAAACGGTATGACAAGATATTTCAGCTCATCTCCTTGGGTCAGAAGAAACATACTAACCCTTAACCATGTCTTGCAACAGTACACTGATTAATGCGCAAAATTTTAACACATGAACAAAAAAAAATACCCTTCTATCTAGTTGATACAGCAAGTGGAGTTTGCAAACTGGAAGATTACCCTAATTAAAACCTGACTAAGGCTGTAGAGCTCCCATCCCTGCTCTCATGACACTTTCCAACAAGCAAAATCATAATATTAAGTTGTACCTGAAAACCTACACTGCCAGCAGCCAGTTCCTCCTGCACTAACCCACGGATCAGCTCCAATTCAGAAGGAAGAATCCATGGCCAGGTGAAATTACATGAGACCACAGAGCCTTAAAGGTCCTGCTCCTCCTGCCTGATCCCAATCACACAGCCCTGCTCCCCAGCTCAGCCCTGCACCCTCTGAAACCCTTCCCTGCACCTTCAGCTGCATGAAATCAGCTACTTATCTGTGGGTTATTGAGCTGAATGGCTTCACAGAAGATATCCCACAAAAGACAGGGGAAAAAAATTCCAGATGGAAGGTGAGAGCTCTCCTGTTTTGTTTCAAAAAGCCATAGATGAGCTTTTAGTTTCTCATCAATACAATTTTCTGAAGAATGTGGGAAAGGAAAATCCTGAAAACACCTAAATACCTGCCTGGCCCAGCCCTGCTCACAACAGCTTGTGAAATCTGATACAGTCAAAGAATTGTGTAAGGCTTTCTACAGGTTGGAAGGCAACTTTAGAGCTATAAATAGTAACCAGCACGTTTAACACCTTGAAACAGCTGGTCTTTAATGCAAACCAACCGATTAACAACCACACTAGAACCAAAAAAATTACACTGACAAAACCAAGTTGGACAAAATGCATTAACTTACTGAATCCAGAAAGCAGAGATAGGTTCCTGAGCTCTGAATTACTGCTTGGTTTTTAGCAAATCCAACTGTTGAGAAAGCAAAGATAAAATTATGTGGTGGTTTTTACCATTGCAGTCTTTTTAATCTGAAAAGATAGAAAGAAAGGACAAAAATCAGTTTCACATAAAGCATGCAATTTTGCCATATTTAAAACCAGGTAATTGGTAAATATTTCAATAGGATGCCTCCTTCAGTCACCTTCTCAGAATTCTCCCACCAAGCAGAATTAGAATAATTTTGCTGGCACTCTACAAACACACAATGTGTAATCCATATCTTGAAAAGCCCAGCTGCTCAGGTTTCACATCCAGAACCTCAGATCATGGAATCCCAGAATGGTTTGAGTGGGAAGGGACCTTTAAAGGTCATCTAGTTCCACCTCCTGCATAGAGCAGATGGTGGAAAGCCTTGGCTGTAGATAGAATTCACCTTTTAAGTTGTAACAAATACCCACAAATCGTAAAAGAGGCAAAGAAAGAACCAAAAACTGCTGTTCTTCCTGGCAGGGGCACAGGTCCTCAAAAGGACTCAAAGATAAGTTCTGTTAAATATAAAGTTTGCAAATATAAAATCTTCATGTGCCATGTAAGTGATGGCAGGTGTAATGCAGAGGGGAGCCAAAGCAGGCTTAATTAGATATGTACAAGGAGCACAAAGCTGGCTTATTTATCCCATAACATGAAATACATCTCCAAGGTGAATGTGTTCACCTGGGACTACCTAAGAACATCCTGAGCTCTGAATTCTTCTCCTGGGCTGCACAGTAAGAAAAGGCCACATTATATTTAGCATTACTCTGAAAAATGCTGTATGAATTCCACTTGGTCACATATGTAACATTTAAGCTTTGTTTGAAGTATTTATGGAACCAAGTCAGGGAATCCAGCAAAACAGCGCCCTGACTTGCAAACCAAGTGATGTGAAGACACACAGTACAATATGGGGGGTTTTATCCTTTAATGGGAAAACTGGAAATGTAAAGCCAAAAAACCTCACCATGAAGCAGAGCAGAGTAATTTTAACTAATTTTAGCCCCAAAGTTTCAGATTTTGCACTTGAAAAAGGCAGACTTCTGTAACTTCCTACGCTTTTATGTGATACAAGCCTAAATTTGCTCAGGGAACACATTTAACTGGGCTCAGAGGTTCCCTTAGCTGTAATGCATGTGCTCCTTGGCTATTTTGCTGAGTTGTCCAACTACAGAAAAAGACTTAGGACTGCAATTCTTGCCTCCTCCAAGGAACTTGATGTCAACTACCACCAGAACACTACTAATAAAGGCTCTTCCTTATAGCTGTGTTATGCACTTTAATCCTCACCTTATCTTCTCTTCATCGTGGGTTTCTTGCACTTATTTTCTAACAGTTTATTTCCATACTACCTTTTAGACACATGTGGATCTCTAATCTCACATATACAGTCACTCCCAGTCTGCTTCCTATGGGCAGTGAAGAAGCAGCTGGCAAAGGCAGGAGCTGAATCCTGGCAGGAGCACTTTTGGTGGGAAAGAACTGATGGAAGTCAGCAGGTCTGGACATGCCAAAGCAGCAAAACCCCAGTGCTGTGGAGGTCCCTACTGAAACAAGAGGTAAAAGAACAGGACAAAACCCCCAGGATTTTAAATCTGCCCAACATCAATCAATACTGTCATACAATTTATACTTTACAGCCCTTACCAGCTGTAAAGCAGCCTGTTCTTGCATTTCCATTCATTTCATGAGCATACCCCACTATTTCAACAACCTTCAGTAGATAATAATGAAGTACAAGGAATGAAAAATGTAGGGAAAAAGTGAAGGAGGCTCAAAGGCAACTACAAGATGACAATTATTTTACTTGAAAATTACCTATGAACTTTCTGAAATATTTCAGGTATCATTTTCAAAGAAACCACTTTAAATAAAATCTCTAAATCTCTAGTATTTGTTATGAGAGAGAGCTGGAAAATATTTCTGGACTAAGACAGAACCATCCTGAAGTTTTCCAGCTATTTTTCAGAAGGGAGAGAAAAAAATACACGTATTTTTAAAATTATTAATGAGAGCTATAACTCCCCATGGAAGGAACTAGGTTTAAAAATTGCTTCATCACAACAAATTCTATGTTTGGCACAAGTAAAGAAATGTCTTTAATATTACTCTACTGAACAAAATGAAATGTTTGTGCCAGGTCTCTGAGTTTTGTAAGGCCTGCTCACTTGGTGAAAAGAGCCTGTTGCCAAGGTTACAGCTGTAAAAACTTAAGCCTCAGTGAGATATTAACATTCCTCACTCTTGGAAAGAAAAAGGTTTCCTTTTTTTAGGCAAGTGACCCTTTCTTTTTTTCTAGGTTCCCCCCCTTTCTTTTACATGTTAGAAAAGAATCAGAAATAAATCCTAATCTTGTGTAAATAGTTGAAGATGTGAAGCCTGACTAGTACATTGTTGCTGTACCAAAGCATCTTCTTTTAAAGGCAAGTCTCCTTACAGTTGTACCTAGTCCTTAGTAGAATAAAAGTAAATAAGAGGAAGCAAACAAATACTATGGATTTCAAACAACCTGTTCCTAAAATGTAACAACTGTGAAGGAAAGATGTCTTTGTTTTAATGGTGACCTGAGAGTGACTTCCACATGAATATTCTACACGTATTTCTTGCTATTATTTCAAACAATACTCACAGCTGCATCCCCCATCCCCAGTTAATTAAAGATCTGTTCAGGTTGCAGTTCCCCAACACTGACAAATGCATGTTAAACCAAAAAGGGACCTGACATATCCCTAATGGCACAATGTACTTGTAACTCACAACTGGAACTCATTTTTAGGTTCAGTTTCCTGAAGTGCAAAGGTGAACTTATGTCAGGATTCTAATATAAATTATTATCAGAGCATCATGCCCGTGTGTTCTGGCAAACTAAAAACTAGTTTATATACAATGGATACAGCACTCTGTTAGGAACAAGACTTTAGACATAGAAAAAGCTTATAAAAATGGAAAATGTATTACACAACATGATGGTATTAACAAAAACATTACTAACCAACTATCCTGAGTATCATAATTAACAACCTCTGGGATTTTTCTTTCACTTGAGAAATTGCAACCTACTTAGCTTCTAGGTCATCATCTGCTAAGAGAAGGCAGATTTGAAAGGAGACTCAGGGAGAGAGGGAAAAAAAGAAGACAAATTTCCAGGAATACAAGTAATTCTTGCCATTGCTCAATCCCAGCTGTATCAGTGGCCCAAAAGAGAAAAATTCCCTCTACAAACCTTGTCTGTCTTTTCTCATTACCAGCCCAATAATGCTAATATTGCAAGCTGCACTGTCAAAACAACACCAGTTCATGCTGGAGATAATAAAATACTAAAAATATTTATAGTAAGTTATGCTGTGTTACTTCAGTGTTGCTGGGTCTGACAACTGTTTAAAAACAGCTGTAAAGTCTACAGTCAGCTAAATGACAGCAAATAAAGCCAGGGGCCTATCCCAGGTTGCAAATGAACTCAGTGTACAAACTCCCAATGTATTTGCATGTTTCAGCTGGGGATGAAAATTAAACCTTCTGAAATAGAACTGGGCTTTTGCATAATAAGATCATTTTGAGGACACTGCAATAAACTTGGGTTCCTTTCCACTTACAAACAGGGCATTTAGTGAAAAACCAGAAACCCTGCAGATTTTGTGTTACAGTGTTTCCAGAGTGGCAGTTTTAAGTGAGATAACTCCAAAGACACGGATTTGGACCAGTTTTATAACAATTCCTACGTGTCCACTCATTGCAACAAGGTCCAGAAGGACAGAAACATCAGTTGCACAGCTCCCATACAAAATGAGAGCACGCTGTTCTTGCTTTGTCCTGCTGTTCTCCTCCCCAGGACATGATCTTCCAACTTCATTCTCCCTCAACAGCAGCTTCTTCAAAGAGCAACAAACTTTTAAATTCTATTTTACATCTTAGGAAGCTTTTGTGCTAAAAAAACTCTAAACATAGACCAACCAAAACAAGCAAAAGAAAACCTCTTAGAGAGATTTGTTTGTAATCTCCTGCAGTGGGGAAATTTGATTGATATGAGCATGTAAATCAACAGGGAATCACACCACACAGTATCTGGCAGCTCAGTAAACACACTGGGTTAGCTCTTTGAGAGAATACTTAGGAGGTTACTGAGGAGCTTTTAGCTCACATCAAAACTTTTCTGAAACCTCTGTTTATATTTGATCATCAAAGTAATCAAAAAGGTTTCTTTTTTCTATTTCAGCATCTATTTTACAAGACTGAAAGATACGCATTTTCTGTACGAAACCTTACATTTCTTTTTTCTTAAGACCCATCCCCTGAAGATAAATCAGATATCAGAAAGCCACAGTAAAATTGTAAGCATTAACAACACTGTGTATACTACAATTAAACAAAATTCTTTTGCAGAGTAGAGCACAAGTGCTAAGCCAAGTTCTTCCTTCCTGAACATATAAACAAATTCTACAGATCCCAAAACAAGAGGGACAAATTCTACATTGGAATGAGTTTTTGAACAGAGAGCTCTGGAAAACAATGTGGTTTCTTTCCACTGCAATGCAAATGGCTACAAAGACACTTTTCAAATGAAAAGCCAGAAGGTGTCAGCAATAAGAACCCAGTTCTCACCAAATCTCTGTTAAGGTACATACCACCTCGAGGTTCAGATGAATCATTACTTCCAATGATTACTGGAATGCCAATTTCTTCAAACTTGAGCTTCCATTTTTCAATTATTTCAGCTGAACCATCCTAGGAAAAAAATAATGACATAGACGCAGCTATTTTAATTTGTGTGGTGAGCCAACCCAAAAATTCCTGTCAGAGACAGTATTTACTTGGACAGTGTTTTAAGGAAACACACCTTACTGGCATCATTAAAAATTGACAGCTCCATGGTTCCTTGAAAATCTTGTTCCCAAACTGACTGCAGGCATTCATCCAACCAGCACTCACTGTTGTGAACAGGCACAATGATAGACTGCAAAAAAGAAACACAAATCCACATGCATGTCAGTAAGCACTACTTTTGTTTACTTAGTGTAAGAACATTTATTAAAAAGGGGAAGTGCCAGATCCTTCTGAAACTCACTTTCACCAAATAACACAACTGAAAAATATAAAAGTAGGCACAGAACTTTTCTTTTCATTATAAATATATGATTTGCTCTTTTTTCTATCAAACCTTTCTTTTTTTTAATTATTTTGAGTTCTACAAGATGGCCAAGGAAACAGGAGAGGCCACTGGACCAAATCCACTAAAAAATCATCAGTAACACCATCCTAACCTGTTTATGTATTCCTGCATTTCTTAAGACACTCTTTACTTGTCTTCCATTAACACATCTCCCTCATTAATTTTTCTTTGAACACACTTCCTAATTGGAGATGCTCATCTATCAACCTGGATTGTCAGGAATTTTTAAAAATTATTCCATTTACAACTGCTCTTAAGCACATCAGAAGCTGATGGATGATGCAGTTCCACACTCTGCCATCCTAATTGCGGGTTTTCCTCTTACAGCCTCTTGGGTCAGATGTGCACACAAACCCACCTGAGATATTTTAAGGTTGATTAGAAACCAGAGACGAGGGGTTTCTCTGTTCAGTTACTCACCACTGTTCTAATTAACCCTCAAAATTCTGTCAGTATCTCAAAGAAGAACATATTCCATTCAGAGAATGCAAGGAATTAGCCTTGGAATACACTGGATATCTTTGCAAAGGCAGAGCCCAAGTGTGAACCTGTTAAAATTGCTTAGAAATGGGGAACTTAAGGGCCTAAGTAACTCAGAAAAAGTCTCATGGGACATTTCAAGAAGTCCCTAGAAACAGAACTTAAACTCCTTATTGTGTGGGGTAACCATAAACACATGGTTGGAAGAAAGAGAGGATTAGTCCCTATTGTGAGCAGGCGAGAATCCGAAGAAACCGAATGCTGGAAGGATCCTGAAATGGAATTATTCACGATTTAGTGACATGTGAGCACATGTAAATCGTGTGAATACACACAGATGAATACATTAGTAGGCAGGTTTTTGGACACTGAGAGCACAGGTAGGACAGAGTAAGATATATGGGACAATAATTCACATTTCACAGCCAAATAAAATAGCAAACTTGTCTAAAATGAGCGAACCTCCTGAATTTTGGCAGGATGATGTAACAGTTGAAAGGGCTACTTAAAAGAAGTAGAAGGAAAACTTTCTAAAATTTTAAGCAAACAGGCCTTTGAGTTGTGTTCTCGAGAGATAAATAAATAAGGAGAAACAAACAAACAAGAAAAGCTGAAATTGATTACCCAACAATTACAACATACAGACAAAACAGATTTTTTCAGAACTGTCTCTGATTAGTACTTTGAGTCTAAAAAAATAAGCAAAAATCTGAGGTTCTAAACTAATATATCCAGTTTATTCAGAATTTTTGTGAAGATGGCAATTAAAACATGACCCTATGCATTCACACTAATCAATCTAACATATTCATTCCGGAAAAAAAGGGGTCCACAATTCTTCCAACAACAATACAAACTTGCTACAGTTTTGCACATCCGAAAAAATCAGTTCTTATTCAATTTGTTTTCTGATTGATTCAGTAAAAATTTGACTGTGCCCTCACAAACGAGCTTGCCATTGGCTTGAAAACTGGAACTTCTCTGCTTTTCTTCCGCAGTGAACTCCTGTTTTAAGTCAGGACAGCAGTGCAAAAGAGCAGGATGATGTTTGGCCTCCCTGTTTAGCTTGAACTGAAAGCAGAAAAGACCAGTACTTATATAGAGCACATATAAACCCACCCCTAAGCACCTGCTGGCACTGAGGTGCTCTGAACTCAGCACAATAACTCAGAATATATTATTCTGCTCCTGAATATATTGCTGTGCCCAGCATGCAGAGCTGGCCCTGTGAGGTGCAGAGTTGAATTGCTGATGCCACTGCTGTGGAAAAGCCAAAAAAATCGACAAACCCACACCAATAACTGTACTCAGCAATATGACTGACACACAGAGCACTGCTGGAGTTTCCTTCAGCTTCCACTGTTCTTGCTCACTGGTTTTCTGTGTCCACTTTTATTTTAAGCCAAGGATAAATCAAAAATCTAAACTTTCATTTCTTCCTGGTTCATTATTGCACTCGTACCTCAGTGTAACAATTGCAGTTGGCACTCGTGCTGAACTGGGCAGTCATAAATTGGCATTTATTGTGTATCAGAACACTCCAACCTCCCTGGATCATTAAAAGAGGGGGACAACATGAACCAGGGCACTGTTTCACTTACAGGTGCATTCTCATAGCAAAAATACCTCTGGTAGTAACTTCAAGGAACTGTGTCTGCTGCTTCTGCCCCAAAACAACATCAACTACAGCTCTATCACTGCTGACAAACCCTGTCTGCAGGGTGAAATACAAACCTTGCTAAGAAAATCACTAAAAGCAGGCACAACAAAGACCTGGAATACAGTTTTCCCAGTGTCCTTTTGCCGCAGTTTATGCCAAATCCTACTTCCTAATCGCAGCAGAGATGATTTATTCCAGTCCTCTTTGAAGCAATCTTTCATATGTTTGAAGACAGCTACCAGAACAGTGAACTACACAAATAAAGCCCTCTCAAAGTAATTTTGAGTATTTGGCAAACAATTAATGTGTTTTTGGCATTACAAGATCATCTGAGTGACAACTGAGTCTGAATGGCCATTTCCTTAGCTGAGACTGATTTATAGCAGCATCCAACAGAGGAGTTTCATGGCCTGTGAGTCCAGAACAACTCCTAAAACACAGAGCTATGAATCAAACGTGGCTCTGAGCATTGTGACACTGCCTGCTTTCCCCTGAGCTTCTAGAGTAAGACCTGGAGTGATTTTTGGCTGTTTCTAGCAATGTGGTTTTGCTATCACTCAGCTGAAAATAACAATTCTTGGCTTCAATGCAAAGTGAACTTTGTATGGCAAAAATGACCAAATGTGAGCTGGGCAACAGGTATTTCCATCCCCTTGCATGCACAAATGTACCACTCACTCCCAAAACTCCCTCCCTCCTTCAGCTGGGCCACTGAAAAGCAATTCATCCATCACAAAAGTGGAGAAACGTGAGTGAGGTCTTAAAAAAAGTGTCAGAAACTCTGCCCCTGAATGTTTTTGGTATTGCCACTATCAGCCTCCAAGAACAGGGATGATAACTCCACAGGGAAAACTTGGTTTCCACAAGGCTCCTACCTGCCCCCACACCTCCATGTGAAAAATAATTGTGAGAAAGCATTTTAACAAAGATGAAAATGTATAGAAGCCCTAAGTACTATTTTTAAATGAAGTTTTCCTACGAGCCATTATTCTAAGCGATTTCCAAACTCGTGGCTGTTGGCAGAGCCACGCCAGCTTTGTCAGAGTTCCTAGATGGGATACTTTAAATTAAATTAATGTAAATTAACCCAGAGAGATGTTCAGGCCACAAACTTTGACCTGCCTTTAGGATCTGAGACTCTGGCGTTGTTCATCATTTTCACTTCCCCACTGATTTGAATGTTTTTGTTTTTCAGGCATTTGCCACAACAACCCTAAATTGTTGCCAAACCCCACCAGTTGTGTATAAATGTAACAGATGCAACAGACACATAAACGTCTATATATGTTGTAATCATTTATGATTTTTATATATAACGTATACAGATGTAATAGCAAAGCCAATCTTTATACGTATCTTTATTGTATATGGATACAGATATAGATGTACATAGACATATACAGACATGCATATATTTACATATGTTACATATAGAGACCTCTATATAGATATCTACATATATATAGATATCTATACAGATATCTCTCTCTATATAGATATATACATATATATAGATATCTATATGGTATCTCTACATAGATATATATACACATATTATATAGAGAGATATACAGATATACAAATATTTTTATATATCTATAGATATATCTCAATAATATACTTTCCCACCTGTTCTCTAACTACATTTTTAACTTGTATCTCTCCAGTCTGCACTTGATCCAAACTGCTGCACTTAAAAAAATTAATAAACTTTAATAATCAATACTGTAGTTATATTTGTATATATTTATATATTTCTAGATACATAAATGTATAGAGATGTTATATATCTATCTTTGTTTATCTATACTTATATATGTATTTTCTATATACATACATATATAGACATATATATAGATGTTATATATCTATCATTATTTATCTAATTTATATATGTACATATAGAGAGACATATAGAGATGTTATATACCCATCTTTATACCTATATATGTATTTCATATATATTTTTATATATACATATAGAGATATGTGTTATATATCCATCTTTATTTTATATATGTATTTTATATATATACATAGAGATACACATATAGAGACATGTTATATATCCATCTTTATTTGTATTTTATATATATATACATAGAGAGACATATAGAGAGAGATAAGTTATATATCCATCTTTGTTTTTATATATATATAGTTTCGGGGAGCAACAAGAGCAGGCCGCGCCCGCCCGTGCTGCCCACACCGACAGGGGAGCCTCTCCGGGCCCTCCCCGCGCCCCCGGCCCGGGACCCCCGGCCCTGCCCCGACCCCCAGCCCTGTGTCCCGCACACCCCCGGCCCTGTCCCGCCCCCCCAGCCCTGTGTCCCGCACACCCCCGGCCCTGCCCCGACCCCCAGCCCTGTGTCCCACAGACCCCCGGCCCTG
>JAWWEU010000041.1:8621431-8795592 GCA_035583155.1 Acropternis orthonyx
ATTTTATTTTATTTTATTTTATTTTATTTTATTTTATTTTATTTTATTTTATTTTATTTTATTTTATTTTATTTTTGCTTTTATTTTTGCTTTTATTTTGTTATTTTAATTTCATTTCTTTATTTAATATTATTTATATTACGTTTTATTTATTTTATATGTATATTATTTATTGCAGTTATTTATTCCTCAGTAAATGCCAGTAAATGCCACCTGCCTTCCTGTTTGCTGATTGCTTTTTTTCTTTTTCTTTTTCTTCTTTTCCCACTTTTATCCCTCTGGTTTGTGCTTTTGCTGATCTGAACTACTGCATTCAGTCCCTTTTTTTTTTTTCCCCCTCTTATTTTTTTAATAATCTTTAACAAAGGTAAAATTGAGGGTGGCAATTACATCCTTAGCAGAGAATCACAGAATTATTGAATGTTAAGGGAGTTGGAATGGACCTTGAAGATGATCCAGATCCACCTCCCTGCCATGGGCAGGGACACCTCCCACCAGAGCAGCTTGCTCAGGGCATTATCCATCCCAGGATCATGGAATATTTAGGGTTGGGAGGGACGTCTGGGGGTCTCCCAGCCCAGCCCCCTGCCCACCAGGGTCACCTGGAGCGGGTGACACAGGAGCTCATCCCTGTGGGTTTGGAATGTCGCCACACAGGGAGGGAGACTCCACACCCTCCCTGGGCAGCTCTTCCAGCTCTGCCACCTCCATGGAAAGAAGTGCTTCCTCATGCTGAGGTGGGACTTGCTGTGTTTGAGTTTATGGCCATTGCTCCTTGTGCTGTCTCTGGTCATCCCTGAGCAGAGTCTGGCACCATCCTCTGACACCCACTCTGGAGATATTTGTATGGATTTATGAGATCCCCTCCCAGTCTTCTCTTCTCCAGACTAACCAGATCCAGCTCCCTCAGTCTCCTCATCACCGAGGTGCTCCAGACCCCTCATCATACCAGGGATAGGGCATCCAGAACCTCCCCATGGCAACCCATTCCAGTGTCTCACCTCCCTCACAGTAAATAATTCCTTCCTAATATCTTACCTAAACTCCCCCTCTTTCAATTTGTACCCATTACTCCTTGTCCTGTCGCCACAGATCCTGAAGAAAGGTCCTTCTCTGACTTCCCTGTAGGCCCCTTCAGATACTGGAAGGTATTTTGATACATACTGGAAGGTATTATCGATCATTTCCCAACTGAAACTATGATTGTGCAACCACCTACTCTCTCAAAAGTACTCACAGCTAAAAGGGACCTCAGGACCAGCCCCTGTACAACAACCTATTCAGAATTTTTAGAATTTCCACAAAGCAATCTTTGTTGAGCAAAATCCTGAGATTATCCCTTGTTTATCTGAAGAGCCTGTTAAACAGCCAGACAATTCAAGGAGCAAACAGAGCAGAGTTATCTTAAAATGTTGGTTGGCACACAAATATGAGATGTGAGGAGGTGAGCGGGACAGCCAGGCAGTAATTCACCCCCGGGCTCTATTTCAGATTATCTACACAGCTCCTCGCCGTGCAGCCCGGCTTTAATCTCTCTGAGAACAGCACTGCTAAATACGATCATTTCTGTTGCTGGCACTTTCATGTTGCCTGCATGCCTCGCTTTATCTAGGAAAGTGTAGCAGAGTATTGCTTTACTCACCCTAAAGCAAACAAAAGTCCCAGTCAGGGACAGCGCCTCATTATGCGGAGCAAAACGCAGAGCCAAAGCCCTTCCCGAGGAAATACAGAACCAACCAAACCCACCAGAAATGGTTTCTAAGTTAGATTCTGCAGCTGACCACAGAGGCTAATTAAATACAAACTCCTGCTTAGAATGTGATTTTCATTTGAGGTGGCTTTGGACAGGCTTTTAAAGGCCCAGGGGCATGTGGAACCTATTCCGTGGGATTTTCAGGGCAACCTAAGCAGCTCATGCCCATTGTGAGAGCCCTTACCTACAGGCTTTGGAAATTCCAGCAAGCATTTGTCTGTGCTTGGGCAACTAAGTAGTTTCCAAAATGCAATCCATTGTTTCAGTGCCCATTCCTCTTTCATGTGGGTCAGAATGGAAAGAGATCTCCTAACGCTGTCAGGACAAATGGCTTGGTCCTGGTTGTACTTCCAATCCTCTACTTTAAATGTTTTACAGAGTGGTGGGGAAGAACAGCTCACCAAACAGCTAAAAGCATTACAGACTAAGAGATATTTTTCATCAAACTAATTTTTAGCTTTTATTTCTGACAAATCAGCCTCTTGAGGATTATTACTGTGAACCTAAAGCTTTCAAATTCTGGGGGCTTTAGCTATCAACTAGACATTTTCCTCATCTTGATGGTAAAACAATATGTAGAAAGTTGTTTTGCTTTCTTTACATTTTACTGACATTTCTAAAATTACAGACTCACAGTATGAACAGCTTGGACCTATTGACTTGTGAGGGCAGATCTCAGCTGATTTCACTGGGAGTTTAAAAGAAGATAAAGCAGGACTGCTTGTGTTGGACATCACTGGGGTTACTGGGGCCAAGGAGACTTGGGTTTAGTTTGTTTTTTAAAAGCTCAAACTGTAACTGAGCTGGTAAAAGAGTATCCTTACAAACACATCTGCTTGTTAGTGTTGTGGAGCTTGTGGGCAACTTAAATTAGTTGTGTCTTTACTGGAAAGACAGAATTAGTGAATATGCAGTTTTCTTTTAACACATTTATTGCTGAATTTACAAGCTTCAGTACTGAACTATTTCCTGAACACACCATGTTGAAAGGGTCATTCAGCAGAGTAGGTAAAATATTCAGCTTAGAGCTGGTTTGAAACCGCTTTTATTCAAAGAATGCTTTGAGCTTCCAAAAATGCTCTGTTATTTTCATAAAATGTCACAGTTGAGTGGCAAGAGAAGAGGGGGGAGGACAGTATTTCTCATTACAGTACTATAGGGCAGAAGGGGACAAGAGAAGCTCATCTAGTTCTGCTGTTCTGAGGCAAGATCAACTGACAAACACCTGACATCACCCCTGACAAACACATCACAGTCTGGGAGGCTTCAGAACATCCTCAGCCAAGCTATTACAGTCCTTGCTATCTTTGCCAATAGAAAGAATTTCTTAATATCCAGCTTTGATCTTGCTGTGATTTCAAAATCCTCTCAAATTTGGCAGGTTAAGATCTTTTCCCTCTGGCAAAAAGATCCAGCCACCTGTCACTTTCCTGGTTTTAGAGCTGTTGAGCCTGAGCCTATTGCATAACTTTTCCCATTAATACAGATGCTTCTTCCTCTCCCTCCACAGACTAAAATCTTCAGCTTCCAAGGTACAGTTCCTCAATTTGAGTCCTCTGTTAGTTACAGGAGCATAATATTTTACCTTAGGCAAAACTTACCCTACTTTCCCCCTACCTTAGTGAATTTGGCATTTTTAGACCAAATGTGAAAAGCTTTGCTGGGCTAGCAAAAAAACAAAACCCTTAGCACCCCACCCTGCTTTTTTGGAGGCCTAAAGAAAGATACCCTTTCCATAATCAAACACTCTGAGTAAACACAAGCAAGGAGGCCAATAACCTGCCAAAGACAAGACTAGAACCTCTTATAAAGGACACAGCCCCCCATCCCCTCAGCCTGTATCTCTGCCCTGAGAGGCTCCTCAGCCCCCTCCCTCAGGGGTCCCCCATAGCCTTCCCCCGAGTGGCTTTATCCCCTGCAGCTGTGTGCCTTCTCAGCTGCCTTCTTGCTAATGCCTTTGTTAACCCTTGCTTTGCCTGAGAAGGCTTGCAAATCCCATCCCAAATCCGTTCCTCCTCATCCGCCCTGCACACAGAAAACAAGTCATTCCCTTCATGGATTTATGATTTTATGAATTTGCAAGTGGTTGTTGCGTTTCCCTCCCCACCCACGCTCTTGTGTAGGTTGTGCACATCTGATTTATCCAGTCCTTCCTCACTGGTTGTGTTTTAGACCTCTGTTTGTTCTTCTGGCTTTCTCCTGGACACTCTCTGCTGGAGAACGAGCCCCGGTGCCAGCCCTGGTGCAGCGCTGGGCAGAGCAGGATTACTTCCCATGTCTTGCAAGCCGTACTCCTGTTTGCACAGCTTAGTGCAGTGTTTGCCTTTGTCACAATGGCTTGACACTGTTGACTCCTAATCTGCTTGTGATCTATTATATCCCCTAGATCTTTTTCTGCATGAGGGAAACAGTATTTTACCAGTTTTATTCCAGTCAGCCACATGAGAAGAAAATGACTGAAGTAGTGTGAGTGAGATTATCTGCTTTGCGCTTCAATACCAGGATTGTTTACTGGTTTCCAATTAGTTACATGTGTACACCCTGTTAAGGGAGTTGCACAAGTGCTGCTAATGCCTTCCTTTGGCCTTCAGAGCCTTTATTACTATCAGGGACTAGTACCTAAGAGTTATTTAGGCAAATTTCCCTGTGTACTCAAGACTTCAAATGCTCAGCTGAAATTACTGGCCTAATTGCTCTGAAGAAATCCTCTTACAATTTAGACATACTGAGTTTGGGTAACCTCACTGAAAAATGCTGCTGTTCTGTGACATTTCTCTCCCTGAAACATTAGCTGTCGTTAGAAAGGATGTTTCTGTTGCTTGTTTCTTCTGTCTTCTTTTCAAATGAGTCAACCAAAGAAGCCCGTGGTTGTTTTTATGAGTTGGCAAACACCACAAATATTCTGTTAACAGGAGTACTGGACTTAGGTACCTCTGTGGGTGAACTGGAAAGATCCTGTTCATTTCAGAACCAGTCCACACCTCCAAACATACCCTCTCTTGACCACCACCACTCATCCCACTCCCTGTGTGCTTTCATGTCCTCTCATCAGCCTGCTGGGCCACAGTGTGATGTTGTGCAGGTTCCTTGTTCTGCCTGAGCCATTCTCTGCTCCAGCTCAGGCTCTTGAGTGTACATTGATGTTTAGTGCAGTTTTGTTGCATGAAGACTGCAGGACATAAGGCAGTGGCAAGAGAGGCTCAGTTCCTCCACAGAACTGAAGATCAGTGAAGGTTTCTCTTTGCCAACACTTCAATATTTGAGCAATCTTGTGCAAAGTTAGACTTTTATTTGGGCATTCTTCTCTTAAAGGAATATTTGTATATAATGCTGTATTTTAAAAATACAGTAAAAGAGACAACTTTGCTTTTTAGCTGGTGAAATTTGCTGGAGAATCCAGTGATAGGCAAGTGACTATGGTCTGACCACATCAGTTAATACAGTTTGGGTTTGTTATTGAGTAACCAATCTGAAACCAAGTAAAGTAATAATATTTCCCTTACTTACCAAAAAAACTTTATAAGTAAGTTATTTGGAGGGGAAAAGTCTTATTTACAAAAGATAGCAAGATTCAGATAATGGAAAGAGATAAAGGGTAGCCTTGAAATCCCATTTTCCTAATCTCGATGAGTTCCTGTGTGCCACAAGTGATAACCCTCCAGAATCAAAGCTTCTACTTGAAGAAGGGTAAACCTTCAGAGAGTTCAGTTTAGGCTCTTTGTTTTTCAAAACCATACCTCTGTTTGATCTTCTTGATGACTGAAGTGTTAAACACCTGTGAAATAAAGTTATGTTGGAGAGCAGAGGAAGGTAGGTGGAATTGTATATTTCGCAAAGATTCACTGGTAAGTCAGAATTTTGTTGAACTTCAGTACCTTTGGGAGTTTAAACTTCTTTGTATATAAGTACAGGAAGCATCTGACATTTTAAGATGGGAAAGTGCTTAAAGAAATAAATCATATCCCTCCAAAGGAATGTATACATAACAGGAACTGGGATGTGTATAATATACAAGGATCCACAGGCAATGTATTGGATGCACATCTTTAAATGACACACAGGAAGGGAAATGAGTAACATTTTGAATTATGAATTAGCCAAAGGCATCTGAAGAAAAGATTATGAGAATTGTATAGCTCTAGAGAATACAACAACATTCTCTTAACATGTCTTCATTGAAAACAGAATTCAATACGTTCTTTAAATCTTTATACTACCCTATAAAAGACATTTTATTATATCTTGTGTCTTTTAATATCATTCTTAGAATACTAACCTACTCTAAAACGTGGGTATTAAAGTACAGTTTATTGTGACTAATTCCGTTTCAGTTTTGTTTAATTTTCAAGCCAAGACTGTTTTACATTTCCCTGTAACTGCCAGCTCTTCACACTTACCCTGGTTATGAAATTCAAAGTTCTTTCAGGTTCATGCATCTTCAGTAAAACAGCTTTATCAGCTTCATTAAAGTTAATAATACTGCTGATAATACAGAGGCCAGCATAGTGAGTAGCTCACTCCCTTACAGCTGTACTGGCTGTGTGTTGTAAAAGAGAAGTAAAGATGTGATTCTTGTTAGAAAATTGACCAGATGTGAGCAGAGCAGAGACAGGAAACTGTTCTCTTTCAGTGAAAAGCTGTTACTCCATCTCTGTGTCCTTTCTTTGCTGAATGTAACTCTTCTCAAGGCCAGGGAGGTCTTTGAACAGCCTGACAAATACGCTGCTAACCTGGGGACCTCCAGCTCTGTGAGGAAAGGAGCCAACAAGCTGTTAAATGGTATCTGGGATGGCTTGTTACTGTCTCATCCAACACTGCCTGTGGCTCCTGGGCTGTGGGAGGGATGGAGGCACTGGAGACTCAGGACAGAAACGGAAGAGTGGGATGCTGCGGGCAGCAGGAGGTGATGGCACCACCAGGACTGCACAGCTCTGCGGCTTGTCCCTGGCCTCAGGGGAGCTGAGGAGGAGCCCTGTGAAGTGCTGGGGGGGCTGCCAGCACTGGGACACCTGGGAGGGAAAGCAAAGGAAGGTCTGGAGCCCTTTAGACCTCAACAAATCTGTCTGTATAACAACGCTTTCATTAGACATTATCAAGTCACAATTATTTGCTGTGAATAAACAGTTGTGTCAAGTTAGGGGACTTTTAAGGCAAGGTTATGACATCTTCTGTGACATAACAGGTAGAAGAATTTGGCTTCAAAACTGGTTTAGGAGTAGGTCTGTGGAGACCACATTGTTGTGCCAGCAAGATATAAGAGATGACAGTAAATTATTTCATTGTGTAGGGGCTCCCTGGTAACGTCATCCTGATGCCATTAGAGCCTGCAATAAACCACCATGCACAAAAGACTGCATCTCCCTCCCTGTGACAAAATCCTGACTCATCTGCTTCTTATTCTTTCAGTAACCAACCCGGCTACTTAACCTCCATCTAAACTTTCCCTTCCCAAATAAGGTACTACACTTTTTTTTTTTTTTCCCTCTGCCGCAAGAGAGAAAGAAATTTAATTTCACCACCTGGGAAGCCAAGGACCTCATTTTAACATCAAGTGAAAACAATTAAAAATAGCCTTTTGCTAACATTGCTACTTTTCCCTGCTGGGACAGAGTTCAAGCATACCCTGGTCTCGATCTCCATTGACAGCTTTGGCCTGGAAGCAGATCCTGCAGGTATTTAAATACTGGGATACTTCCATATGCAAATGGGAAGGTTCACTTTGTTTTAAAACCTCCAGCTGTATAAAGTTGTGTTTGCCAGTGTTCTGATCCTGGGTTCTCAGCTTATTTGTGCAGCCAACAGCCCGTGTGCCTGTTGTGGTTATTGTGCACGTAAACTTGAACTCTGACATTCCATCCTGTTGCAGAGCCTTGGTATGTGCATTCCTTTATCTTCCCACCGTCCCTGCAGTTGCTCTTCATTATTGTCAGTGCTTATTAGTTAGAAAAGTCCATTCTGTTTTGTTTGGGCCAATTAACTGGTGGAGAGAGCAGCTCTTTTGAGGGTCCCCACTAACTGTGTATCACCAGCCATCATCCACTGATTCATTAAATGAATCTGAGCTCTGCTACACTTTTCAAAGAAGCAAATTCTTGTTTCTCAGTTGACCAACTTACAAAAACTCTTCAGACTTTTGAATATTTCACTCTCTTATGACAATTGAAGGGAAAAAAGACATTGTATAGCAAATTAAATGAGAGCTGTTTTTGTAATTACTTTAAATGCATTTTCATGTTTAGGATGCTGTCTACCTAAAGGCCAGGGAAGAAGAATGCCAAGAGAGGAAACAGTGCTTGTGCTGCTTCAATATTGTGACTTGCAGCCTGTCTGACAGCATAACAAAGCCTTGATTGTGCAAGTGCCCAGCTGATCCAACAAGCAATGAATGAGTGAGCAATGGTCAACAGTGAGGAGTGGATATCACAGAGGGCAATTCAAAAAGGTTGTAGTGCTGTGAAGTGAGGGAGGCCTGAAATGAAATAGAACTAGAGATACAAAGATCATCAACCATTGGGGTTAGTTCTGCTCTTTTTTTTCCCCCTTGGAATGGTTCACCATCTTTGCTTAAAACAGAAAAAAATATGACTCTAAACTGGTAATAGATAAGTCTTCCAGTATGGAAGAAAGGAATCTCATTCTTTCAGTCTAAATTAAGGATAATTTAAAACCAGAATCTAATCTAAGTGTGAATGAGATCTCCAGAATTCTACTTGGAAGACATGCCAGACCCCTGTTAGGGAGGTACAAACTGTCAGATTTTTGTGTCCATTCAAGCATTTGGGTCTACAGAAGGCCCAACCCAGTCTTGTCATCATAGACGGAGCAATAAAAGAATGAGAATGTTTGGTTCGTAACGAGAGACCTCCAGTTCTTCTTGGAAGCACAAGTGAAATCAACAGCAGGGAGGGTTTCCTTTCCTACTAAACCTTACACTAATCTTTTTAGCCTTGCATGGATTTAATTGATTTTCATCCAGAATCCTGTCTGAGAAAGCAGAAGATAGTAAAATATATTACAAGATAGAAAAGTCCAAATTTGACACTTAGGTGCTGCTTCAAGGACTTCTGTCAAAAGCGTTGAAAGTAAGAGTTTGGGTGACCACAGCATCTTCTAAAAATAATAAAATCTATTCTGGCTTGACAGTGTTTCTGAGTAAAAGCACTTCCTAATTTGCTAGTCATTACTGTCAGTTTTGTTAGACCTTGTTAGATTTCATGGCTTGTCACTGTCCTGGGGGCATTTCAAATTAAGATGTTTCATCCTCAACACAGCTTGTCTCCACACCTTCAGGCTTTCATGTTGCCTTGTCTTTGCCACTGCTCTCACAACAGCAAACTGGCAGAGCACCATGAATTTGTGTCAATGGATTTTCAGGGTTCCTCAATTAAATTCAGCATCGTAATATAGAGAAATGACTTTCAGAAGGTCGTGCAAGGCACGGAGTGGGGACTTTGATAGAGAACTTAATTTGCCTTTCCTTCAGTTCACTTAACCAGAGAAGAATCTCTGTGGTCAGATTTGTTGGCACCTAAATGAGAGTGTAATCTGACCTAATAAAGCCATGATAGTCAGAGCATGCTTTGAATCAAAGAAAAAAGAAATAAATCAGAGTCTCTTTCAGCAGATGTATTGTTTCTCATCTGGAAACTTTGCAAAGCTGAAAGAGTCTCATTTGAGCTTTGTGTCTCTTTGGAGGAGTTCTCTTGCTGCTGGTGCAGGGGGGATACAGGGCCCTTTGCTCCTTCCTGCAGATACATCAGCCCTGCAAATACTGCCACAAAGCAGCACAAAGGACCCTGCTTTGTGCAGCAGCACAGATCTGATTTCATCATCTGATCCGTTGTTTTTCCTTAAGCAAATATGTAATAATGTCGGAATCTATGGATTAGTTGGACAATCCCTGATCTGCTTTAATCACTTAGTGCTGTTCCTCCCAGTGTGGCTGACAGGAGCGCTGTGCAGGCAGGCTGGGTATCTACAGAGAGCTCTTTTCATTTTTTCTCTATTAACACTGCAATATTTGGTCAGACATCACTCATCTAGTGAGTGATTGAATTTAAAAAGAAATGCAAATGTGTGTACTGTTAATAACAACCGGACAAACTTTGCTGCCCCTTTTCTATTAAAACTGCCATTGAATTGAGGAGGTTTGTCAGATACTCTGTGGACCAAATCAACCTCACGGGAGCCTGTTATCTCTAAAAATTCTCTGTCATCAGATCTGAGGTTGTTCTGGGCTCTCAAAAGACCTGCTGTTGAAAATTAAGTGTGAAATTTAAAAATGATTAAGTCGGATTATTTACCTTGTTAGTTCATTATGTCTGCAAAAATATTCTCTCCCCTTCTGGTAACCTAGCAATGAATACACAGTGCACAATTATTTTTTCACAATTTGTAGGAGACTTGCATTAAAATGCATGTCCTTGTCTTTATTTCATGACAGGCATGTAGAAAGCAACGCTGCAAATGTTTGTTTATCCTGGCAGGGGCTGGATTTGTTTAGTGCTACTTGCATTAGTTTTGTCCAAATTCTGAGGCAGAAACCAAAACATATTCTTGTTTTCAGATCAGTGTTACAAATATTCTCTTTAGCTTTGTTTTTATTGTGAGAAGTGACTACTAACAGATTAGTGTCCTCTGCTGTCAGATTCTCCCACCCTGTACTGGAAATTTTGGAATACCTTTGAAGAACTGATTGCAGGGCTGAGCCTGCAGGTTGCAGAGTGTAGGCAGGCTGGAGGAACTGGGGAAAATGAAAAACTAAGCCAGCCAAGAGGATACACATCAAGATAAATATCAGCTTCACCAGTGGCATAAATTATGTTTTCTAAAACAGGAAATTAATGTTCATTAAATGGTAGAAATAAACAACTGGTCTTTTTGAAGACTTCTCAGATTAAATGTTGTTTTCTGAGTACTTCTTGGCAGACATTTTAAATACCTTGGTTATTGTGAAATGAAAAGAAAACACTAAGTCCTGTAGATGAAATGCACAGGAATATCCCCAAAACAACAATATGCTGAGGTCTCTTTAGAGTATTTTGGTTTTGACTTCAGCTTTATCCAGTCTCAGTGGTGCAAGCAGGAGTTAATGCCTGTACCCCAGTGGAGTCTCTGGGCTTAGGCACTAAATCCTCTGCCTGGGTCTCCAGGTCCTGAGACAGCCTTGCTGTGTGGGATGGCAAATGAGCTGTGTTTCTTAGCCGTCTTTTGTGCTTTGTGTTACCTTTTTGATCCTCTCAATAGGCTGCTTGGGTCCAGACATCATTCCCTTCATTGCTTTTCAGTTTGATGTGCAAAGACTAAAATGCAAATTCCTGTCTGCACAGGCTGGGTTGCTTATCCGTTCAAGGTGTTCGGAGAGGGGGGAAACGGTGAGAGGAAAACACCAGAAGCATTGCTACTGTGATGCTGTGGCCCCTGGCTTGATCCAGCCATGCTGTGTGGTTTGGGAGAATGGTTCTTGTTATCCTAAAGCCATGGTTTTGACACTGTCACAGAGTGTAGGTTTTATTCTTGCTCCACCTTAGACCCCTTGGCCAAGATTACACCTCACTCAGCCTCCCTCATCAGCAGTGCTTTAGCTGGATGAGGTATTTAAATTAAAGGAGTGTAAACAGGAGTATAGCCCCTCTTTGCAGGCAGCATGGAGAGCCAGGGGCTTGCAGGTGATTGAGCTCTTACCTGGGCAGGTTACACCGTCTTGCAGAGGGGCAGGGCAGGAGAGCACACCTGACCTCCCTGCTTAGGTGTTAGTCCTGTGTCTCACCCTGCTCTGTACCTGCAAGATGGAAATAAAGACCACGAGGAGAAAGGGAAATTAATTTGCCAGCAATGTGAAGTGTACCAATTTTAAAAATAAACTTTACACCTTGGCCACACTCCTGATTTGCCCTTAAACATCGAAGTGTAGCTGGTAAACGAGCCTCTCTCCTGCAGGGAGCATCCCTGTGTGCACAGTCCCGCGCAGCGAGAGCCCATAGGTGTAACTCGAGGTACACCTACTGGTTTGGCCACAGCACAAGTCTGGGCATCTCCGCTTTATTTCATTTTTTTTTTTTTTAATTTATTTTCCTGTTACCTCTCGTAATTAGCCTCTGCCAATAATAATTTTTTCCCCAGTGTTTTTTTCAGTTTATCTGACAGTTAAGACCGAAACTACCTCGGTCTCACTTTCGTGCCTACAGCAAAATCCATCGCTTTGGGGTGGGAGCTGGTTGGGATCCCAATGCAAACATCCAGAGACGGAAGCTGGATTGTGCGTGCAGCGGGAGCTGCCAGTTCAGGGGGAGTTGTTTGTGTCAGAGCTGCCTTGTGTCCAAGGCAGAGGGGCCGCTCTGCTCCCCGCCCCCTCTCCCAACACTTCTCGAACGCTGCCTCGCTCTTTAAAATGCAATCTCCGAGTTGACACGGTTCCATCAGGAATGCTGCTGTCCTACGGCTGCATTTCAGGCATATCCGAGCTTCTTCTAGGAAAGATTTGCTTGTTTTTCTTTCAATGTCCGTTGTTTTCCATTACATTCCAAAGGCCAAAACTTTTCACTTTAGAACAAGAAACAAAACCAAGAAGAGCAAGACGTGAGTAGTAGCGGGTTAGGAGTAGTAGGGACTGTACTCAGCTATCAGTACTAACGGATGTACACAGGAATAAGCAGACGGGTGCAATTATGAATGAGTGTATTTTCTTTACTAATTTTAATTTCATGAGAGCAAGCAACACGGTCCCCCCTCACCACACACAAAGGTTTCCCACTGTCCATTCAGCTGCTGAACCTCTCCTTGTTTTGTTACGCTGCTTGCTCCTGTCTGTCCACTGGATTTACCTTACAAGTTCTATTTATTTACTATTGCTCCTGTATTCATTGTCTATTGTCCTCTCTCTGTGGCTTGTTTGAATTCTTAGACCACTCTCCTCTCCCTCCTGCTTTGCCATGCATGCTGTTTAGCTATGGCTTTGCCTTTCCAGAAAAATACCCTGCTTCTCCTCCTTCCCCCTCCTCCTTCAAAGTTTCAGATTTCCCCTGCTGGCAGGCAGCGAGGGGCTGCACACCACGCACCAGCCCTCGCCTCTGCTCTGCGACCACAGGACCCGGCTCACCTCCGGCAGGCTGAGGAGCGTGAAAGTAAATCAGCTGAGAGCGAGGGAGCTGCTTGGACATTGCAAAACTCGGGGACACATGGCGAAACCAACCCAGGGGCTGGGCAGTGACCCGCACGGCTCCCAGGGAGTGCGCAGCTCTCCCGTGTGTATTCCCTTGGGGACAGAGAGGCTGAGTGAGACCCCCCAACAGATTAGCTCTGCCACAGTGTTTAAAGCAGCTTTGCGTGTTCAGCTGAGATGTGCTTAACCCCAAATCCTGCATCTGAAAGCGCCCTTCCTGTGCCTTCCGGCTGGGTCCCAACTTGGCAGGGGGGGTTGTCCCTAATAATGTAAACGCAGCCGTGCTTTGAAGAAAATGGAAATCCAGACTTGAGCTTGAGCCCATCTCTAACCATTGCTTGATGTTGGTTTCCCCAAATCTGCACATTTGAGTACTGAAGCAAACGAGTCATCTCTCCTTCAACAGGTTCTCCTCCTGCTCTTTAAAGTCCTTAAAAGTCCTTTAAAATCACCACTGTTTGTGCCTGGGTTTGTAGCCGTGACAAGCAAATATTTAAAGTGAATTTAGAAGGAAGTGTCTGAAGTGACTGCGTAGATCCTCGTCTTCGAGTTGCTCCTTGAGGAAGGCAATGGAGCTTTATTGGGGTTCAAGTGTTTGAGCATATGAAGCTGTTTCCAGAACCTGTATCTCCAGTCCTGCCACATTAGGTCAGAGTAGTAACTCAGCGGCTTCTGTTTTCAGAGGAGTGTGAAGCCTTTGCTGCAGAGGATTAATGTTTCCTTTTGACATTATACAATATTTTCCTCCCTGATTTCAGTGAAGTTCTGCTCTTTCTGAATTGTAAACGCAAAAAAAATTACTGTTCAGAATGTTCTCCCTTGAAAAGATGTTTGCTTTTCACAGCTCAAACAGAAAACAGCTCAGTGCATCCAAAAGCTGCCTCACCCTTTGAGCGTGTTCCCACATCTCAGCCAAGAGCACTACTATGGAATAGCTGTGAGTAGCCGGAAGAGCATTGTGGGGATTGAGATGCAAATGAGCAAAGAGAGCAGCCCCCTTCGCTGCAGAGGTTCCCTATCTCCTTCTGCTACTCACTTTTGAACTGGGGGAGGCTTAACCTGGCCATTGCCCTGCAGCCACCAGCCTTGGCTCTGCAGCCAAAAGCCTTGGCTCTGCACCCACAGTCCTCCTCGGCCCTGTGGCCACAGCCCCGGGCTTTGCTCACTGGGGAGGCTCCTCAGCTTGTGGGTAGGATGGAAACTGTGTCAGCACCGTGAAGGCAGGAGGGGCTTTCAAAGCCCCCATGCTGCCGTTACTTTTCTGGGTCCCCAGAATTAAATGCCACTGCTCTTTCTGAGTTAAAAGGAGGTGATTGAAAGCCAGAGGTAGTAGCTGCTGCAAAATAGCACACTCTGTTCCCTACCTTAAAAGTTCCCAGTTTTCAGGCAGTTTCAAAAGTTCCAAAGTGTAATGTGAGCAGCTGCCCGGGCACTTGTTTGTTTTATCAAATGCAGAGAGTTCGAATATTGCAAAGGAAATCAGATACAGTACGTTGGGGGGCATGCAAAGGGTTGCACATACAAACACTCCGAGGAGTAAAGCAATACGGTGTTTTCTCTGTGTGCTTTTCTTTCCAGTATGAGAGAAGGAAGCAAAACATTTTAACAAAACCTCCTCCTAAAGAAATAATCAAGGCACTGAGCTCTAAAGCCTGTGCCACTGCACGTGACCAGGAGAATAAGGCATTTTGCATTATTGCATGCTGTCATCACTTTGCTCAGTGTTGTCTCTCCGTGCTAATTACATGTTTACATGCATTGCATCATTGGGCAGAATTACTGTAATTATGCTAATACTTCATAATCAACAGAACAGCACCTGTAATTTATGAAACAAAAAGGACATGAAAAGCTAAACCCACAAATGGAAAAGGATACACTGCAAAGGATTTAATCCTCGGTGCAGGAGCACGCAGGAAGCACTCGGAGCTGGAATATCCTGTTTTAGCCATTGGATGCTCTCAGCACCAGGGCGCTTCGCAAGGTGTTTTAACAGGTACTAAGGAGGGCAACACACCAAGCCGTGAACAGGGCGTAAATGTTTAATGCTCATCCCTGAACTCTCACCTAGAAAAATCTGTGCAGTGCCCTTAACAAAGCTGCGTGACCGACACTTGAAAGAACAACAGGAGACTAAGAAACGTGGTGATCTGGAAATATTTTAACCCCTCTCCTGTCTGCAGATGTACAGTATCAATCTCGACCCCCTTGTTCCTTCTTTGAAAGAAATATCTGGCGCCTGGCATATCAGAGCACAGTCTGTGTGCAGCTGGATCCTCTGCCCCCATCCCCACTTCTAGGCTTCGTTTTCCCCCATTTATCTTGGGTAGTTTGGACTTTGGGCTGGTTCACCCCCTGCACTTCTCTCACATCCTGGAGGGCATTTCGTTGCCTCTTGTTTCTCTCAGAAGGGTCCCTGCCACCAAGGGTTAAGTATCCAAAGTCAACAGCGGAATAAACAGGGACATTAAACAAGACAAGGAGTTATCCCGAGTGGTCATTAAGTGTTGAAGAGTTATACAAATAAGATCGAGTACCAAGCGCTTCCCGGTAAGTGAAGACATGAGCAGGTTCTAGTAAAATTGCCAGCCTCCATCCACCAGGAATTGTGCCCAGGTGGAGATCCCACTGCAAGCAGTGCTGGAACCCACGGCTGCACCTCCGGGGCTGGATGTGGACCAGTGGGGGCACCCCCGTGGCTGCATGCGAGTCAGTAGGGACACCCCCGGCTGCACCCTCGGGGCTGGATGCGGATCAGTGGGGCCACCCCCGGGGCTGGATGCGGGTCAGCGAGGGCACCCACGGCCTCCCTCAGCGCAGAGGGTGCGTCTCAGTGACTCCCAGCCAAACGAAGCCCTTCGGTCCCACCGGGCATCACCCCGTCCCTGCACTCCCCGGGCAACCCGGGAGGGCACAGGCAGGGCAGGAGCGGAGCGGGCGCCTACAAGGGGGCGAAGGGGCGAGCCCGGGACGGGCCGTGCCCGGGGGCGGCGGCGCTTCCCGATCCGGCGCCGCGTTTTGCCGGCGCAGCAAGTGCCGGAGAAGGAGGAGGAGGAGGAGGAGGAGCGGGGGGAGGAGGAGCCGGCGCTCGGCCGGAGCGCTCCCGCCCCTCAGCTGGGAGCCCGCAGCCCGCGGGTGCGAGTGGCAGAGCGGAGCGGGGCAGAGCCGGGCTGCGGGAGCCGGGCATGGGGTAGCCGCGCTCCCCGCCATGTAGGCGAGCCCCGGGCGCTGCGCCCCCCGCTCCCCGCACCGCACCGCGCCCGCACCGCGCCGGGGGGACCATGCGGAGCGCCCCGCTCGCCGGGCTCCTGCCGCTGCTCCTGGGGCTGCGGCTGCTGCTGGGCGGCGGCGCCGCGGCTCAGTACTCCAGCGACCTGTGCAACTGGAAGGGGAGGTGAGCCGGGACCCCGGCGGGCAGCGGGGGATGCCGCGTCCCCATCGCCGCCCCGCCGGCACGAGAAGTTGGTGCCGGACACAAAAGGGAGACCTTCCCGCTGCTCTGCCCGGCCGGGGCTCGGGGGAGGCGGCGGCGGAGAGCGGGGCTGGGGGCGGCTCTGCCTCCCTTCCCTTCTGTCCCTCCCCGGACCCTCTCGGCGGGGTGGGCAGGGATGGAGGGGCCGGGGCGGGCTGGGCTCCCCTCGGCCCGGCGGCGGGATGGAGGGGATGGAGGGGGAGGGCGGTGCCGAGCCCGCCGCGAAGTTTCTCCGCTCGATCATCCTCCCTGCGCCCGGTTCCGCCGCGGGTGCACCTGCGGGGCGCTCCCCGCACCCGGGCCGGATCCCATCCCCTCCATCCCCATCACTCCCGCTCCCTGCGCCTCTCGCACTCCGCGCTCAGCCCCCGCGGTCATTCCCTGCTCCCGGGCACTCGTCCCGCGGAGATGATGATGATGATGATGAGCCCTGGGAGCAGGGGCTGGCACAGCGGCCGCGATCCTGATGTATTCTAATTGCACTGGTTGAGAAACCTCTCCAGTTCTCAAGTGTTTATCTCCCAAATTATCTTTCCTTTAATTGCTTGTAATATGTTTAACGTGTGTGGTTGGGTCTGTGACCTTCTCCACTACACTCATGGGTTTAAAAAAGCGACTCGGCTCGACCAACAAGTGTTGCTGGGTCAGGTTCGGAGAGTGAAACAGTTCAACTCTAACACGCTCCTCAAATCTGACTTTCTTTAACGCAGAAGTTTGTCTGGCCTCTATCGGTGGAGTATTTTGGAGTAGGGAGAATTTGAAGTGAGGAAACAGCTGGACTTACTTTCAGCATCATAATTTCTTATCTGTTGTCTGAAAGACGCAGATGCTTCATATTTACTTTATTTTTTTTAACTTTTCTTGACAAGTGATGCATAGTTAATAGCAGTGAATCCACTTGAAGACAAGTCTGTTTGATAGAGACCAAACCTTGTAGTTCTGTGGCAAAATCCTAATTGTGTCCTTTTGCTTTACCAACCTTTCCCCATCAAAAAAAAAAAAAAAAAAAAAAAAAATCCCTGAAGCTGCTTTCATCCCTGAGCATCCCAGCTGGACCTTACCATATGGGACTGCAGCATTTTTTAATAAGAATGGTGAAATCCTGTCCTGTTTTGCTCATAGTTTTGTCCTATTTTCTTAGATCAAGCAGTGACCACTCACGTCACCTAATCAGGGCTGGAGTAAGCAATGACTGGGGTGATGCTCAGAGGGGAGGAGTGGGGAAGTGAAATCTCATTTCCTGTAACTGAGTTTGGGGTGAACTGGTGATGCAAGCTTGGATTCACTCACCTGCTGCTCTGGTGAGCCAAAGTGGTGACAGCTTTGTGAGGATACTTTTGGAAGTGCAGGGAAGGAAGAGCACAGCTCAGTCTGGATGGTTTCACTTGTGTGAGGGAGTTCCAGAGTCCAGGTGGACTGGAGTCTTGGGAGGGGATAAAGTAACCCAGGCTGACTTTGGCCTTCCTCGTAGCAAACAGGTGGTGTCAGAAATGCTGGCAGCCCTAAGGCTGTTAAGTATCATCTGTTTGGTCCTAAAAGAATAGTGGTTAAGAAGGAAAGTGATTTGCTGTACCAGTAAATACCACTTAATTAAATATTTCAGTGTAAAAACTAATAGCTATATGGGCTAGAAAGGATTTTTTTTAATTGTGGAATTTAATATTTTGAAGCCATGAAATACTTTTTACCTTAACTGTTGGAAAAAAAACTATGAATGCCAAAGCAGCCTTTCTTCTCACAGTGAAGTCCTAGGTTGTCTTGTGCTGGTCGATTTGAGACTCATGCCATCTCCTACAGTAAACCTGAAGGTCTTTTTCTCACCTTTATATACATGTCTATATTAAAAGAAACAATCTTAGAAACAGTGTATTCTGGATATGTTTTTTTTCCCCCACTAGCTGTGGAGAAGTGATGAGCTTATACCCCTGAGTAGGATGAAGAGCTTCACTAGGATTCCTATAGCTCTCCCTCAAGCTTCCAGGGAAATCTGATGCAATGCGCAGCTTGACACCTGCAATTTAAGTACACTCAGTAGGCCATAGCAGCATCCTAATAAATAGCTTGGCAGAGAGCTTCCAGGAAGGCTTTGTCCAGGAGAGAGCAGAAACTTCACTATGGTGTGTCTGGTTATTACTTTTACTGCAAGTTCAGGTTTTTGTGCTGCAATGACCTCTCGATGCTTTGGGCAAAAGTGGTTCAGCGACAGGCTGAGAATATGCTGGTCTGGTGTGTTTGACTGGAGGCTGTAGAGACAGAATTCAGCTCTGATGTGGCTGCTTTGTGTCCATTGGTCTTGCCCTTGGTACTGGTGGATGCTCTGAGGAATTCCTGATGCTCTCTAGGTTGTTGTCTTTAATTAAAACCTCCAAGTTAGGAGCAGAAATTCCCTGCATTCACTTTGGGGTGCAAGGGGGACATTGGTTACTTCTAGGGCTCTTCAGCACATCTGCAATAAAATAAATAAAGTAAATAACTTTTTTTCTTTCAATAACACCTGTTGCACGTTGCAGCACAACAGCTCTGCAGCAATACTGTAACAGGTCTTAAAGGGCAAACATAAGGGGTGGCTGAAGCCAGAAAGGAAGAAGAGTGAAGAGACAGAGTGATTCAGGGTGTCCTCATGGATTGGTATGAGGAACTCGTCAGTCTCTATAAACAGGACAGATTTAAAAGGGATGAGAGATGGCTCATCCATCACTGTAACCATGAAACAGCTGCCTTGTCTCCTTGCTGTATAGTAAAAAAAAACCAACCAAAACTCCAATAGTCTGAGGGGGGAAAAAAGGCTCCTGGACTTGCACTGCTGTATGGGCATGGTGTGTCTGATGCCTGGTTAGTGAGAACTAAACCTGGGGTTAAACCATCTCTGTGTGGTGACATGTCATTTTGACTCAAACCAAAGCGACAGGTTTTACTGGCTGATGGTGGTTGCTGTTAAGTAATGTGAACAAGTATTTTGAAATCTGCTTAAGTTTTGAGTCATCCTTTATTATAAGGCTTAATGTGTACAGGTACTTGTGCTTGATGTATCTGTCTAATGGCATCACTCTTGCCTGTGGGATATAATTGGCTTTCAGAAGATAATTTCAGAGTCCACCCTGTTTTTTGTTTGAACAGCATGAACGTTTGAACAAAATTAATGCTAAGACTTTTTTTTTTCCTCTGGCAGAAATTCCCTGCCTCAGTGTTGTTGGGATCACTTGCAACAGCAGTTTCACTGCATGAGTTCAGAGTTTTGCCCCTGGTACCTTCCTTCTGTTTCAGCACTCAGGCTGGAATGTGCCAGTAGAAGTCCTGCAAAACCTCTACAGCTTGTTTTGGTGTCTTGGTGTGTGAGGGTAACTTTCTGCCCCTTTGCTGAGGGATAAGCTTTGCACTGTTTAATTTTACTTATTCACAGCTTGCACATAAACAGACTTCTGTGTTTTCTGTTGAGTGGCATCATGTGTGTGCTGTGGTGAAAACTGATTTTGTGGACCAGATGTGGATTTACAGTCAACTTGAAATATCCCATTGCAAGTTGAGTTTCCTGCATGTGTTAAGTACTACTGAATTTGAGGGCAAGAGACTAAAGGTTAAAAACTTGTCCCCCTTTTCTCCTCATCTGTGTCCTTGATGTGGCTTTCAAGATTATTCAAAAGCACATGTTTGAAGCCTCTATTGTTATTAAATATGACTTTTTTTTCTTTCTGAGCTTCTTGGTGTAACCTCTATCAAGTGGGTCACACCAACACTCACAATAATGAGTCACGTCAACAAGTAAATGTAAACCATATGTTTGGTTGGTTTTTCTTCCTTTTACACGTTGCTCGTAGTTATTTTATAAATGCTGACTTGAATTTAAACCCAGTTCAGCACCTGAATATATCTTTAGGATGAGGAACTGTGTATTTGGAGGTTTCTTTTGAGGAACCAGAACTTGATGTCATCACTTGCACTATGCTAAAATATGTTTTTGCCACAGGTTTCCTGCATAACCTCAGACGAGTCACTTAATCCTTTTTAATTATTTTCGTTTTTCATCTGCCTACAAGTGGGAATGTTGTGAAGCTTCCCAAAGTCCTTGCAAAGCAGACCCATGAGCTGTGATAAAGAGTCTGTTTTTGGGTAGTGTTCCACAGGCAGAGAATGAAAGATGCTTATGTTTGGGAACTGGGTACGCCGAGCGTAGGAGGAGAAACAAGCTTGGTGGTGAAGTGGTTTCCTTGTACTCACTTAATAGGTTTGTGACAGGACAGGGACTGGGACCAAGGGATTTTTGCCTAGTGGCCCAAATACTGCAGCCAATAAACCAGGCTTCCCACAGCTTGCTGTCCTGACTGGAGTGCCTGCAGTGTGGTGTTAGTGCTTTGAGTCACGTCGGGTGAAGAACTGGTGGGGTTGGTCCAGTATCAGTGGCAGGCAGGTTGTTTAGAGCTGCCCTGTGGGCAAGGGAGCCGTGGGGGTTTGTGAGCCACCCAGCTTACCCAGGGTGGTTTGCTCTCCTTTCACCAGCAGCTGGCCCTGGGACCCCTGGTGTTGCTCTTGTGTCCCATCTCTGTGATCTCTGCAATGGCTGTGGGGGTGTTAATTTGTGCCCATGGTGCTGGGACTGATGGTGGCTCAGTGTACAAGGAGGAAGAAATGGCCCCATGGGTCTCTTTTTTTGCTGAACACCCATAGCTGTGTGTCTGCTTGTAGCCCACCAGAGCTGGACAGTACAAGGATAAGCTAAGCTTAAACCTCATATTGGGAAGCAATGAGGGAACAAGTACCTACCAAAGAAGGCAGCCAAGTGCTTCCCCAGCTCTGACTGGGGAGTGCAGCGTCCGCTCTCCTCTCCCTACCTCCCAGTTTGGAGATTGGGGCTGCCCAGGGCGGGGCAGGGGTATCAGTAACACCCAGAGCATTGCTTTGCTGCAGTTCACAGGGTGAGCTTGGCATCCCTCCCAGTTTCAGATCCATTGGGAATATAGACTTGGAAGGGGAACAAAGTACTTGGAGAAAGGTGGAGTCTGATCTTCGAAGCTGGAGAACGTGCTGGTCGGAGGCACCAGGAAAGAGTTGGGGTGTATGTGTTTTATTGGTATGTGCCAAGTCATTTGCCACAGCTCAGCTGATGGGCAGTAACTGAGGCCACAGTAATTGAATTGCTTTTGATCATGTGCTTATATCCTATTTAATTCTGAAGCCTGTTACTAGTGCTTTGACTTTTTCTTTTGGGAGATGATTGAAAATTGTCCCATAATAATAAAGCTGAAGCGTTGCAAGAGACCTGCATTGCTGAGCTGGATGAGCCAACACTCGGTTCTGACCTGGGCTTCCTGCGTTTGTTGATGTGGGTCTTTGAAGGTGTCTGGT
The DNA here is from genome assembly GCA_035583155.1 of Acropternis orthonyx. Taxonomy (NCBI): domain Eukaryota; kingdom Metazoa; phylum Chordata; class Aves; order Passeriformes; family Rhinocryptidae; genus Acropternis; species Acropternis orthonyx. The sequence continues at coordinate 8,643,158 of JAWWEU010000041.1, forward strand.
TGTGACAGTCATGCTGCTGGCTCTGTCATTTCTCTAACTTTCTCTTTCTTTCTTCCCCCAGTGGTTTAACTCACGAGTCTCACAAGAAGGATGTTGAACAGGTCTACCTCCGCTGTTCCGAAGGGTCCATAGAGTGGATGTATCCCACGGGAGCACTCATAGTCAACCTGCGCCCCAATATTTCACCTGCCTCTTACAAACACTTGACTGTTTGCATCAAGCCCTTCAAGGACTCTGCAGGAGCAAATATTTATTTGGAAAAAACTGGAGAACTGAAACTCTTGGTGCGAGACGGAGACCGCAGCCCCAGCAGAGTGTATTGCTTTGGCTACGACCAGGGGGGCCTGTTTGTGGAGGCCACTCCTCAGCAGGACATTAGCAGGAAGATCACGGGCTTCCAGTACGAATTGATGAGCAGGGGGATCGCAGCTGATTTGCACACAGCTTCTGGTGAGTCCCGGGGCATTGCTCATCCTGCCTTGGATGCGGAACAGATGGCAGAGTGAGGGGCTGGGGCTGAGGTCTGTGTGCTTTTAAGGACATGTTTTATAAACAGGCTATTGCAGAAGGATTGCTTTTTTTTTTTTTAATGTTGTTTTGTTTTGTTGTTTTTTGGGAGCTGGTAGAGTAGGCTGAACTCCAATAGTCTGTTGAGGGCTACAAGGTGAAGGATTCTCCCCTTGGAGGCGTGGGGTGAATCACAGGAGCTGAACTCCAGCATGAACTGGGCTTCCCAGCCTCGCTGTAACACTTTTCTAACTACTTTTTAACTGAGTTTTTAAGACCCCGCTGCATGTTTTGAATAATAAACATTTAAACAAGGAGAAACTCCTTTTCCGTGGAGTTTTTTTTCCCCTTTGCAACTAGTGCTACTTGCTGACCTAATTATTGCTCTTTCTTTTTATTTTTTTTTTTTGAACAAGGAAAACGGTGTGTTCCTTCCTCAGCTCTGCTTATTGCACTCTCCTGAGCATTACTGTGCCATGGCACTTCAACACCATGACAATACTTCACAAGGCCAGTGTTGTCTCCTCTCTCAGCCATTATGAAAAGCAAGTTTTGTAGGGAGGGGTTTTACTTCAAGGAAAAGTTTGTAGGAGTGGACAAACTGAAAGAGCTTACAAGCCTGTAAAGTCTGATACCAAACAGCATTTGGGAACAATGACTCTAGGTGTGACCTAATTGTGCTGATCAATTAGTCAGTTTGAGAAGAAAAACTGGCATTTGTGGAGGATGGCAGGGAGAAGGGGGAGTTCCCTTTACATAGCCGGGATCTGCTTCATGCATCTCATCCATTCAGAATTGCCTCTAGCTTTTATCCCCAAAACCAAGGAGGGGAGATTTCCAGAACAGCCTGAGGAGCAGCAGATCTAGAGTAGTTTGTCTCAAATGTCTACGAAAGTTTCAAGGTTCAGCTGTTTTAATTGTCGAACCAGATTTGTGGCAACCAGCTTTCTCTTTTGAAACGTGGGCTGCCTTCACTCAGGAGAGCCAAGAAGGGGAGTGGCAGGAGAGTCCTCACAGCACACTTGGGGTGGCTCAGCCCGGGGCCAAGCCCGCTGTGAGCCGAGCCTGGGCCGGTTCTGTGGCGGTGATGCTTTGCCTGAGATGCTGTTTGATAAGCGCGGCTGTGGCTGATGAAGCTGCAGCTGCATCTCCCTCACCCCTCTGTGGCATCAGCGATTGCAGAACTCGTCCCGTGCTCTCCCCTGCCCTGGCTCCCTCCCACAGCAGAGCTCAGCCTTTGGCTGGCTGTGCATCCCGCTGCCCTGCCAGGGTTTGGATGTTGTCTCCCAGCTCCTGAGCAGGACCGAGATGAGCAGCCCTGGGCTCGGCAGGGCCGATGCAATAACCCCGAGAGCTGATAGGTGGCGGTTTTGCCATTGAAACAAAAAAACCCACCATAAACACAACCCAAATTTTAAGTCACCGTCTTCATTTTTGCCATGTTCACAACTGGTAGCTTGTTATGGAGGGTTTTCTCTGCTCCTACATCATGCAAGAGCTGCAGAAGTGGGGTATCTCTGCAGAGCTGCTTTCCCAGTAAGATCATTTATGGAAATATGAATATGCTCTGCAGAATGTCAGCTATGTAGTAAAATTCCATTGCAGGAGACATTAAAAACATTGTTTAATCAGTTATTTGGAGAATGTTCCCAGATTCAGTGAGTCTTTCTTTGACAGGCTGTGAGGATGGAGGCACAGGCAGGCTACTGAGAAGTCACTTAAAAGTATGACTTTTCTTGGTAAATTTCTTTTTGCTGCAAAAAATTGTAATTGCTTTTGCATACAGTAAATAATGTGAGAGAAACACTGTCTCTGCTGGGTTCAGTCTGCACACAAGATTTTTCCTGGGCTTTGCTAACATCAGGAGGATTTGCTGCTGACATCCTTTACCATCACAATTTCAGAACTAAGTGCTCTTCTTTCCACATAAAATCTTGGAGGGTTTTTAAAGCTGATGGGAGTGTCTTTCAGAGACTTTCAGAAGTCTGACTGAGGACTGAATCCAATTACAGCCTTCCTCTTTGATAGGCACACTAAATCACTTTTTTGGTGACTGCTGTATTTTGGGCTGTAACAGACACTGGTTGAGTTTCAGTGCTGTCTTATGAAACAATGTGGTAGGGAATCTGCTCCATGCTCTGAGTGTCTTGTTTGGCCAGAAGAAGCTTTTTAATAGTTCATCAGCAGAGCCTTCAGGGCAAACTAAGGATCTCTATTGTATTTTAAATTATTTCTCTTGTCTTTTTTTTTTTTTTTGGATCTCCAGACTTTGGGGAGGGGCTGTGGGGGGTGAAAACACGATGAAAATGCCATACATGACTCTTTCCACTACTCACTTAGATGAGCACTTTTATTCTCCTATAAATATCTATATGTCTGGGAAAATTGCCAAATTGCTGCCTTGTGAGGCTTCCACAGAGCAATATATTTGAGGCTCTTTGCAGTTTGTGGACCTGCTTTCTTCTGGAGCTGCTTCTGAGAAGAAATGCCCTTTACAGAGCTGTTCATTTGGAGGGGAAGTTTACAATCAATTCACTGATGAAATCACTGGGGGTTTATCAGAGGAGGCTCAAGGCAGAGGCAAGAGCTGAGCTTAAAGGAGATGAAAACTGGGTTTAAGGCTCTGCATTTCTGTCTAACCTTACCTCTGTGCCTTGGTCACAAACGTGGCTTCTGGTGCTTTTTGGCTGCTGTACACTGGAAAAACGAGGCGGCTCATGTCTCAGTTGCAGTTTGACAGAGTTCAGCAGAGCTGGCAGTAGGTGTGAAGAGGTGACGAGGATGTGAGATGCTGTTGTAGGTGGGGGCTGAGATGTGCTGGGCAGAGGAAGTGTCTGATGGCAAAGGACTGAAAATCACAAATATTGCATTATTTTCTTACGGCTGCAGAGTGGGAAGATGACTATCATAAAAGACCCAGGTGTGGGGCTCAGTAATCCAGCCCTTTCCTTGTGCAATAACTACTCGCTAACAACTTCTCCCCGCTTTCCCTAATGCTGTGCTGGTTTCCTGGTGATAATTGTTGTACTCTGCCCTTGAGTTTACTCTCTCTTCCTAACCTGGCATCCCAGCTCTGATTAAAGGGTGTAAGTCATCTGCTTAATACTTTAATGACCTGTTGTGTCCTCAGAGTCCTGACATTGCAGGGTGCATCAACAAATCAACAATGCTTGGCAGGGTGCCTGTGGTTTAATTAGAAAACCTCAAGTTTTATTAGTTTACAGCCGTTCTTTCCCACTTAATCAGAGTCTAGCAAGTAATTCAGTAGAAAACATATGCAGGTTCTGAATTGGCCTTTCCCTTTTCTTGGGAAGGTTGAATGACACAGGGTAGTTTTACAATTTTCCAGATTTTGGTGGTTTAACCCTTTTCTTGGCTGAGATTCTGCCTTACCCCATTCTCTTAAGATTCTCTAACTGTAGGAAATGTTTTGTAGTATACTGAGAGGTTTTAGTTCAGATTGCTGACGCATGAGAAGTTTTTTACTGTGGTAGTAAAAATGAAAAAGTGCATTTCTGGGGGGTTGTAGTTTCTTAAACTGGGAAGAAGAGTGAAGGCAAACATTTAATGGGAGTAGTCCCTAAGGAAGGTCACCTTGACAATTGAGTTATCGTGATGGGTGTGTTCTCCTTGATACCCAAAGTGATGGGTGACTGAAAGTGCTTTTGATTTCACATTAGCTTTTGGGTTGCACCCCTTTATCACTCCCATCCACACTGACGGTCCATTAACTTCAGCCCTTGACAGGCTCTGAAGGTGTTTGCCCAACTGAAGAACTGCCCAAGGTCAGCTGAGAATCAGCAAAATCTGTTTAAGTTGTCAGAATTCTGTTGATTCTAATATTTTCTGCTTGTGCTGGAAGAAAATACTCTGAGTGTTGGCTATGCTGGCACGTAGGTGGAGGTTTTGGCAAAAGTGTTGTTGGGCCATACAGTTCCTGGAAGTTTCCTGAAGGTGATGACCCACATGAGCTTCTCAGCTGGAATGGAGCATGTGCCTGCTACTGCTGAAAGGGTGAAGGTCCCATGAGAATAATTTGCTTTTTCAGTCCTTCAGCTTCTGCTCAACTGGTCTGGAAACAGAATCTGTAGGTCTGGCCAGAGATTGTGGAAGGGAAGGCTAATCTTCTTCCCCTGTCCCATTAAAGGACCTTTATTTTGCTACCTTTCCAAGAGTTGCACCTAGTTCTGGATTCAGCTTGGTGTAGTTTGCTTTTCCCATTGCACACTCTTGGTGATGTCTGTAATTTGGTTGTTAGAGCTCAGGAGGTAAATTGAAAGCCCTTTCATTATTCACCTACTTTTGTGTAATAAAGAAGTCAAACTTTAACAAAAATGTCCCTTTATCTTGATGGCATCTACTGACTTGTGCAGCTTCTAGTAACTGTTTTATATGTTTTCTTTGTTAATGCTGGGTACCCGGCTGAGAATATTAATAGACAGGAGGTACAGCATTCGGGGGGGTGTTTGAAAAACAAGGCAAAACTGCATACATCCAGTTAAGGAATTAACAGTATTCAGCTATTTCCTGTACACTGTTAATTCGCTGGCCTGAGAAAACAGATTGGAAGTTCAGAAAGCTCAGAAGTATTTGGACTATGCCAGTGTTTCTGCTAACAAATGGCTTTTTGAAGCACCCCTCTTAACTTCTGATCTTTATTGCAGTGTGGGTTTGGCAGAGTTGGGGCACCAACCTGCTCTATCTCTGCAGGTATCCTCCCAGAGAGAGCTCTGTTGTCATCCCAGCCCATAGGATCCTAATCTCAAGCTTTCCTCTGGTTGCTCCCAAATATCTCTTTTTTTGTTTTTTCTTTTCCTGGAGGCTGAATATGCTGCTTGGCTTTGTAAGCTGAGGCAGCAGACCATAGAATCACGGAAAGGTTTGGATTGTAAGGGACCTCTAAAGTCCATCTAGTCCAAACCCCTGTGAGGAGCAGGGACATCTTCCACTAGACCCGGTTGTTCGGGGCCCTCTCCAAGCTGGCTTTGAATGTTTCCAGGGCTGGGGCATCCACCACCACTCAGGGCAGCCTGTGCCAGTGTTTCACCACCCTCACACTGGTGTGTTTTTCACTTCTTGTCAGAGTGGAAGTGCTCTGGTGTTGGCGAGCAGGAGCCCATGGCTGGTGTGCCCGCTCTTGGTGAGGAAACCGCAGTGGGTGCCCGCTGCGCTCATCGCTGCCGTGGGCAGGAGAGGTGATGGAAAGGGGCACTTGGAACATTTAAACTGGAAGTCCCCATGACCTTTATGCTTAGCATAGGTTCTGCTTGAGTCATTGTGACCATCTGAGATGTTGGCACTGTGCTGTGTGGCGGGGTGAGAGCACGCCTGGGTGCTGCAGGGTTGGCAGGGGGGTCTGTTCCAAACCATCCCATCAGAGCAGAATAATGGCTTGCTTTGTACTTTTTCCCCATTGTTTTCCACACAGGATAAAACTCTCCTACCTCTCGGGGTTGAACTGCATTAGGGGGGGTTGGAACTCAGTGGTTTTAAGGTCCCAAACCACCTTTCCAACCCCAGCCATCCTGTGAGGCTGTGGTTTGCACAGAGCAGGTTGGTACCACGCTCCTCCCCTTGGGGTTTGCTGGTGAAACCCAAAAGGAGCAGCAGAGCAAAGTGGAGGGATCTGTTGTGTGAGCCTGAGCACACCTTGCTGGGTGGCAGCTCAGGGAGCATCCCTGCTACACCTAAAGCTTTGCTGGTTTATTTGCCTTCTCTCTCTCTAAAAGCTCAGCAGCAGGTTTTGAGAGAAAAACATCAGAAAACTGCCTTTAATGCAGTTGGTCAGAATACACTTCAATTATTGGCCTTTTAAGGGACCCTCCTGACACTCCTAGTTCAGGACACCTTATTTTCAATTGATTTTTTGTGTGCTCCCCCTCCTTTGCAGGAGGCCTTGCCACAGGTTCTTTGTCTTTCCCATAGTAAAGGATGATACAATACTTGGTACAAAGTAACTGCAGAAGTATAAACAGCATTTCCTAACCTTATGTGCAGGTGAAAAAGCACATTTAAAGCTCACTTTTGAGGGCATATCACTGAACTGGGTGTCCTGGGTCAGCATCTAACTAGATCACACTGGCTGCTGTGTAACCCTGCCTGGAGTGGGATTAATTTTGAGAAGCTGGAAACCTGCTCCAATTATTCATGTGCCCGAAGTGGTCAGGTTTGCAGTGAATGATTGACTAGGTGGGAGAGCTGGAGAGCAAAGTTTTAAAGTTTCTTCCTGTCTAAAATGGTTTCAAAGTGCAGTTCTGATGCTCAGGGAATGCTCTTACATCACCTTAAATCCAGCAAGGGCGATGTTTTGGGGACCTGAGCCTCAGTAAAGTGACAAATGTTAGACTGAGAAGTCTTCACCTAAAAAAAACCCTATCAAAACTGGAGGCCTGCCCTAATTTAATCTCTCCTTCCCCCAAGACAATGGCTTTGCCAGCATCTCCTCTGACCCTGCTTGTCCTTTGATGTCGCCAGCACAGGAGCTGGTTTTGCAGCGGGCAGAGGAGGTGACAATGGGGCTGCAGTGATAAATACACAGCTGCAGGGGAGAGGGGCAAGAAAATAGCTTATTTTTGCTAGACTGGCCACGAATGCCGTTAGCTTATTTCTCAACTCAGTGGGCAGTCAAAACCAATAAGCAGTCAGGTGTATTGTCCGGGCAGCTGGGGCTGGGCTCGCCCTGACCTTTCCTTGCCGTGGAAGATGGTCCCACAAACAGGGCTGCAATCCAGCCGAGTTGCTTGGCAGTCCTTAATAATGCTCTGTGCTTGCTCTGCAAAACTGTTTAGTTTGCTAATTCCTGAGGCTGGAGCTAAAGAAGGGATGGGAGGGCGGGGGAACTGCATTCCTCTTCCCACTTGCTGAAACATGGGCCAAACCTTTCCCCTGCTGGGGTCTTGATTTGCAGGACAGAAAATCTCTTTCACCTTAATCTGACCTAAAAGCCAGAAAATATTCACTGTAATGTCGCACAAGTACTTGGAAGATACTCTAGACCTAAAGCTATCATGGAAGTTTAATACTTGTAAGATACTCTGGACCTAAAGCCGTGATGGGAGTTTTAATACTTGGAAGATACTCTGGACCTAAAGCTGTGATGGGAGTTTTAATACTTGGTATTAAAAGGCTGCTGCTGTGTGATACACAGCCTTGGTTAGTTAATCTGTGCTGCTGGTTCAGATCTGTGGCAGGATTTTTGATATGGGCTGTAGGGGCACCTCCTGACTCCTGTATGGGATTTGGGCATTGACTCCTGCGATGGGCATGAACTCTGGTTTTTGCTATTGAAGCCCTGGGAGACTTGTGGTGATCCTTAGTGCTGGGATATGCACATGGAGCCTGGCCTGGCTTTCCATGGCATCAACATCCACCCAGGTCAGCCTGTATGTACAGGATGCATCTCTGCCCCAGCAGAACTGGCAGTGGCTTTACACCAGCTTCTTCTGTCTGCAAGTGGATGTGAGAAATTTAAGAGAAGAAAATGGTTCTTATGTAGAACAGGTGAATGCTCTTCATATGACCAAAACCTGTGTGCTGTTAAGTGCAAAAAGGTGATGCATCTTAAAGCTTTTCCTGTTAAAAATGGGAAACCTGAAGTAACTCTTTTTTTTTTAAGGTTAACTGAACAATGTTACAGCATCCAGGGTCGCTCTGTGTGAGGTGTAGCCCTTCCACAGCCCTCCTCGAGAGTAGGCTGATCAAATAAACATGGTTTTATGATGAAAACTGGCCTTGTTCCTTCAGAGCTCTCCCACGTACCAAAAAGAATTTGATTTCTGGAAACAGGAAGGAGCAGGATCTGTGTGGATCTGAGTCCATAGATGCTAATTTTTTAAATGTTTTTTTTTTTTTTAAAGACTCACTTAATCTTTGATCTGTCATTACTCCACTCTCAGAGTTTAACTTTAACCAGCCACTTGTTACTTAATTCTATTCCCCTGCTCCATAGAAGTCATTAATGGAGCGGACCGAAGGGGAGGGAGGGAAAGCTTTGTGTTCCTGCCAGGATTCCAACCTGGGAGTAGGTGCTGGCTCCAGCCTCTCCTAAAAACCCCTGGCAGGGGCAGAGGGAAGCGCTTGGCTGCACAGTTTCCCCAGGGCATGGGAGTAAAACACACCTCACATTTTCATTTTCTGCCTCCCAAGCGCTGCTCGAGATTCCAGCCGGGCGCTGCGTTAGCGGCTGGGGGCGAAGCCAAACAGGACAGCAAACGTTTTCTTTATGGCTTCATGTTTTTCTAGGTCTGACTCGTGTGTGCTTTTACAAGGTTTTGAAAGGACGCTTCCTTTAGGAGAAAGCAGAAATATTTTCGGAGTGAATTTTAGGAGGGGATGAGCCAAGCCATAAATCCTTGTAGGTTTGGGGTCAGTAGAGTGTTTGCTTTGGTGCTGTGGGCAGGTGGACGGGCAGCTCCGAGGTGGGATGCTGCAGCTCCTGTGCTGGCAGGTTCTGGCGGGGGGTGACAGGGAGGGAGGTCCTGCCCCAGCCCCTCTGCTGCACCTCAGAGGGGATTGGAGGAGCCCCTCAGCTCTCTAGAGGCAATTTGTCTGTCCTCACATTCCTAATCCCCTGTGGGCAGCACTGGTAGGTTTGAGGAAGGAGAGAGGTATTTTCTGTGAGATAAACAAATAGAGCTACTTTTTTATGGCTTTATAGTGGTGTTTGGTGCATGTACAGCAGGAGAAATTCCCAGCAGTTACCTTGCTGCCAACTTTTCCCTTTAATTGCAGTTAGGGAGGGAAAGCAAAGGAATGGCAGATGTGCAGCTTGCACAGGAACGTGGGCTGGGGCGCTTGCAGAGACACTTCTCCTTTGCTGGGCTCTGCTGCTGCAGTGCAGAGAGAGGAATTTAACTGGGCATCTTGTCTGCTGAGTGGGGCTTTTTGGACACAACATGTTGCAGATCTGACTGTAGCAGGGTTTTTACAGAGCTGTGATGCAGTGGGCGAGCGTAGGAGCTGGGCTGGGGGTTGGCACTGATCCATCACCATTCCCTGGCTGCCATACCAGCTCTGGGGTTTGCCACGGAGGAGAAGGTGGGACAAAAAGAAGTGTCCTGAAGCCATGACATTTCTCTTTTCTCCTGGGTTAATGCTGCTCATGCATGGACCTGGAGGTGAAGTTTAATAGTGGCTAACGCTGCTTGAATAAAAACTGCTCTGGGTTTTCATTCCTTTTTTATTTTTTTGTTTTGTTTTAAATTTTAAACAAATGGCTATTCCTGTGTCGATGTGACCTTTCAGCTCATTTGTTAGAATGGGTGCTGCATCTTGGAACAGCAAAAAGGCATCACTCTGCAATCCCAAAAGATCCTTACATGCTCTGTAGCTGCTGAGCCAAGGTTCAATTTGAAAGCCTTTGCAAATGGAGCTTGCCTAGTACCAAATCTCTTCCTCACATTGTTTACATAAATAGTCAGTCTTTGGTACTTACGGACTTTAATACCCTCTTGGAAGACATTTCTGTGAAAAGATAAATTTCTGGTTTACGGTCTCTTGTCTTAACATTTCTCAGAACACAAAGGTCATCACATGTCTAATGGTGAGGTTTGCAATGTGCTTTTTTTATTCTTTCTTTGCAGGAAGGAAGTGGTATTAACTCAATTGTCTTGGCACAGTCTGTGCCACAGCCTACGAAAGTCTGCATTTCGTTAAACTTAGTTGCAGGTTTAAATTGTTCTTGGCCAGTGTTTGTATTTTCCAAGTTACTTCTGGAAACTTGTACATATGTGCAAGTTGAACTGAGTGTTAGAAAAGAGCCAAGGCAAGGAGGGGGAGTTGACATTTCCTTTTCTGAAGAGGTAGAATCACCAATATCCCTGTTTCATGTGGAGAGGTCAGGGGAGGATGTCCATGGCAGCATCAGGGTCTTGGTCCAGCTGCTGAATCCCCATCTGCTCCTGCACCAAATCTTGGCTGTAGAAGGGACTCTGAGTTTTGTGTCTGTGCTCACAGTCCTTGTTCTGAGCTGCCTCTTCTGCTCAGCACAGGGGCTCAGATTAACTTTCTAGCAAATATGGGGAAGAACACTTCTGCCTTCAGAGGACCACTAAACTCTCTCAGTATTTCATTTATAGCATTAGCGTTCTGTTCATTGAAGAAACACAATCTCTCGTTGCAGCATTCCAGTGCTTCAAGAGGGCTTATAAAAAGTAAGAACAATTTTTTATGTGGGCAGATATGGCAAGGGGATACGGTTTTAAGCTAAGAGAGGGGAGATTTAGATTAGATATTAGGAAGAAATGAGGGTGGGCAGGCCCTGGCACAGGTTGCCCAGAGAAGCTGTGGCTGTCCCATCCCTGGGAGTGTCCAAGGCCAGGTTGGACGGGGCTTGGAGCAACCTGGGCTGGTGGGAGGTGTCCCTGCCTGTGGTAGGGGGGTTGGAATGAGATGGTCTTTAAGGTGTCCTCCAACCCAAACTGATTCTGTGGTCCCGTGTCCGAGGCTTATTGATCCAGAGGACTGGGAGCAGCACAAATCCAACTCTCCTCTTTGCTCCCTGACTTGGTGTTTTCCTACTGACACGCTGCAAAAAGTGCAGTGCTTGCAGAAAGCCCTGTAATCCTACCCCCATCCAAAGACAGGGAAAACTTGTAAAACAAAGGAGCGATGAGAGAGCCCCTGTGTGTGTGTGTGTGTGTGTGTGTGTGTGTGTGTGTTGTGACGGGGTGTCAGTGACTTCCAGCCCAGCTGTGGAGATGCTCTGTGTCATCTGGCCCCATTCCCCTTGCTGTGGCTGCAGGTACTGTGTGAAATGCAGGTGTGCTGGACACAGCTCTGGTCTCAGCCCCCTGCCTGCATGCTCAGTTTCAATACTGACAGTGCAGATGCAGTGGTGTAATTTAGGTAGTGTTTTGGTGTGGGGGTTGTGAGGGTTTTGAGGCTGAGTGTTGTCTTGGCTTGCTCAGGAAGAGCTTTCTGAGGGGGTGAAGAAAGTTGAGGTGTACTAGAAAGGAGAAGACTAGTCACAGCCTGGTAAACCAGAGAGGTTGTCAGATTCTTGCCCACCTCCACTGCAAAGCAGCAGATCTTTTTGCTTGGGATACAAGCTGCGAGAGGTTTGTTTCTTGGAAGAAATGTTGCCTCTTCAGAGAGGAAGCCCAGGAAGAAATAATTGCAAGGATTTATACTTAGTTAAAGCAGGATCAGTGCAAGATTCATTTTTGCCTTGCTCATATGATGTTTGCCCTTAAACTCTTGTCTCCCAGCTAAGTCACTGAATCAGTCCAGGAATCAGTTGAGACATAGTCATTTCTCTTAGGACTCAGAAAAATGACGGAGAAATGTGCCATCATTGGAGAAACCACATGTCTATTTTTATAACCTGCTCTCGTAAGTCTGTACCGTGTGTTTCCAGGAAGGAGACTCATCCTATGATGCCCTTTCCAGTATGGTTGCTGCCAGCAAGAGCTGCCAATTACAGAGCTGCCAGCAAGATTTTGAAAGGTGTGGGTGGGTTTCTTTGTTCCATAGGAACTAATGCTGATGTCAGGCTGAGCTTTCATCCAGGAGATGTGTCAGTGACCCCACACCAGTACGACTGGAGGAGCTGCAGTACAGGCTGGCTTGGCTTAAATCAATCTGGGCTTTGACAAGACCCATCCGAATGTCTTGAGGAGAAAAGACTACTTGTTTTAGCCAAAATATCTAAACCTAGAACTAACAGAAAATAATGCCCCAACCCTTCCTGGGCCTCCGCAGTGGCTTTTGATACTTAAAAGGTCTGATTGCTCTTCAAAGAGTTATTCAGAAGCACCAAAGTGTGGGTGATGTGTGCCACGGGCAGCTGGAAGCTCAGATAAAGAGCTCTGTGTTTCCCTCCCCCACCATCCACACCTCCACCACACCGCAGGCGCACACCCTCTTCTTCACAAAACCAAAGGGTATTCCTCGGTGAAGTGGTTTTCTGCAATTGCTTTGTGTTGAACGTTTTCACTTCTGCTTTAAGGGTGTCTCTCTTCCTGTGCTCGCTGCCGGCGCGGGGGTGGATGTTCAGCACAGAGGGGGCAGAGGATGGAGAAGGGCTTTTGGGCTCACTAAGGGGAGTTTTGGGACGGTGTGTAGAGACCTGCAGCCTGGCTCATCTGGTGTTCTTGAGAGCCCACGAGGTCGTGGAGCGTGTTGAGAAAATTCAGGACAGGCGGAGATGACTTACGGGTTGGGAGCTGGTTTTGGGGTAAGGTAAGGTCAGTCAGACCCATGGGTGGCTGTTGAAACACAAATGTTTCAAAAGAGGATCAGGCCCCTTCATGTGGTTTGTGTGACTCCTGCAGCCAGAGCCAGCACGTCTCGGTCGAATGTGTCCTGCAGGGAGCTGTCATCCTAAACCATGACGATGGCCCTTCCTCCTCCCCCCACCTCCTCTTTCCAAGGAAGGAAGGGTTGCGTGCAAGTGGCACAAACCAAAGGAGGAAGGGCTGGAGCAGTGTGTGTGAGCTGAGGGAGGACAGCAACGCCACCCGCCGCGCTTGAGGCAGAGGAGCTCGTGCTAAACCACAGCGCTAAAGGTGCACTTAAATCCATCCCCAGCACTGGAGGAAATCCTTTGTGGGCAACCCAACTGTGGTGCTGGCTGAGCTGGGGACCACCTGAGGCTCATGGCAGGTCTCTCTCTCTTCCCCAGTGTTTCTGCCTCCCTGTGGAGAGGTCCAGGAGAGGACCAGCAACGTGTTTGACGAAACTGTTGGCCAACAAGTGCGGTCTATTGTTAGCACCGCCACGTCCTCCTCAGTAACATCAGGTTCAGAGGGCAAATCGCTCAAAGCAGCTGGGACATGACTGCTGGCTTGTGAGGAATGATGTAATTACATCTCCCTCTGCGGGGAGGTGAATAGAGAGGCCTTTGGAGGCACTGGACTTGGGGGGGGTGGAGGGAGAGGGCTGCCTCAGGTTACTTCAGGTCAGGATACTGTCAAAATCCATCAAAGGCATTCCCAGGGGAGTCGGCAGCCGACGTGCACAATGCAGGCTTTATGCCACCGGCAGTGGAGTTGAGTTATAGGCATCTGGGCTTTGGAGGGCTTCAATAAAATGTTGCTTTTCTCTCTTTTTTTTCCACCCTTCCCCTGCTGCTGTGTGAATTAAGGCTCTTTGGCTTATCGAGTTAAAAGGAATTAGAGCAGCTGACGTTGATATTGTTGTTGTTGCAAGTTCATGGACTTGCTTTTGGAGGCGAGAACCTGGGCAGCCCTGGGGACATCCCTGGGGAGTCGGGATCCGAAACACACACGCGGGTTGTTGAGTAACAGGGCCCCCTTCCCCAGAAAGTGAACACCTTCACCTGCTGTGCACGAGTGAAGTGCTTTTCGTGGCTTTATTTCTTGAGTTATAAGGATGCTTCCCGTTCCAGCCTGAGGGGTGTGTGTTGTTTTGAGCTACGGATGGAGGAAAGGACCTGCCTCTCAATCCAGAGCTGAAACTGCTGCTCGAGTCCCGAACTTGTGCCATAAACACACAGACTCCTCCTGGCTGGGATTCAAAAGAAAGTGTAGGCATTGCCACCTCCTAAGGATTTTGTTTCTTTTATGAGCCTGGATAGGAACGAAGCTTTGGTTGTAGCCACTGGATGTTATTTGCTTTTTAATGGTCCATTTACCTCGGCAGTAATCCTTCACTGCTCGCTTTCCATCTGTGCTTGCATACCTTGTTTTTGCCACTTGTGAGATCTATTTGATACACTGTGAATGCAGATGTGGGAGTTGTTGCACAGAAGAGGATTTCTGGTCTTCATCTGTCTGGCGTTGCAGTGAGGGGTGGTGGAAAATGGTTGTTAAAGCAGCTCACATGCCACCCCACTGCTGTGAGTCAGCTGGATCTGAGGCAGGCTCCAAGCAATAATCTAGTGTGAGCAATGCCGAGAACTTTTAATTTCCTTTTGCATTTAAAAGGCTGCAGGATTTTGCCTAGGGTCCACAATTACAATCATTTGATTCCGTGTATACGTGGAGATTTGTTATTTGACTTATTACAGTGTCAGTCTATTTAAATGGGAGGAATCGCTTTTAAAGTATTTTGTTTTTCATCTTTAATGCTGTTGCTTGTGTTGCACTCCTTTGGAGGACAGAAGCGCCTTAGTCATCTTGGTGTTTTCAATTTTCCAATGGGGTTGGACGAACTACAGAGCTGTCTGGTCTAAACCAAGGCTGTTTCCACTCAGACTTAAAAAGGCTGAGATGCCTTTTTATTATTAGGTCTTCATAGAGCAAAATATCTGAAATCCAACTGGATTTTGAAGATGTCTGTCTTCAGCTGTGCTTTGTTTTGGAGCTTATATCCATGTGGAAATGCCGTAGGACTCACACAGTATTCCCTGCACGTGACTAGTCTAAGTCAGGTCCTGATTTGGACAGAGGGAGCCTGGGGAAGAGGGACATTTTCCCTGGCTGCATTTGATAAGTGCCATGAATGAAATCACTCCCCAGTAGGATGTTTTGTGACTAATAAACTGAGACTTGCCCAGAGAAGAGGTGGAATCACCATTGCTGGAAGTGTTCAAAGTATGTGTGGATGTGGCACTTGTGGACATGGTGTAGTGGTGAGCACAGCGGTGCTGGGGTGACGGTCGGGCTCGATGGTCTCAGAGGGCTTTTCCAGCCATGACTCTGGGCTTCTAATACAATTTTTCTCTGTCAGGTGAAAGTTGGATGTTTGGTCTCGCCACTGATCAAAATCTCGAGTCTAAAAATTAATATGTCTTGAGCCTGAATTTATTCCAGTACTCCAGTTATGTCCAGGCCTCAGCTGGTTCTGCATTTCTCATTATATTAAATATTTTCCAAACGTTTCCAAAAAAAGAGAGTTGAAATGGTATGTGGGGAAAGAAAGGCGGGAAAGGCTGACTAAAGGCCCTGAAGGCATTCAGACTAAACAGAAATGGCAATTGATCCAGATGCTATTTTGACTATTCCTCGTCATTTCTTTTAGAGCTTTTTAACCTCCTCCAATTATTCCTTCAAATATCCCTGCCCAGAAATGTGCATTTTACATTCGCTTTAATCCTATTAAACAGCGTGTTACACTGAGTATTAATCATCTGACTGGAGCAAATATGGTGGATTTGGTTCAGTAATCCTTCTTTCTGGATCACTGGCCTTTCTGGGACTCTGGAAAAAAGAAGAGATTTGCCATGTCTTACGTTAGAGAGTGGCCTGTGCTGTCCAGCCGGACAGCAGAGCATCGGAGGCACCAGCTGCACTTTGTGTAGACAAGCTTAAATCTACTTAGGGCAGTGGATAAACTTCTCCAGGAAGCAGTTGGGGGTGAGAGGAAGGGTGTGATGATTTGGGAATCTGGTGGCTGTTTTCAGATGTTGATGTTCAAAACCTGAGTTTTTCAGGGGTGGGGAGGAGTGGGGTGGCTTAGGTTTGGGGTTTGGTGGTGGAACGGGTGATGGAATCAGCTGCAGCTCCAGGGCTTCGCCTCGGGAGCCCTGCTTTGCTGTAGTCTGTGCTGATCCAGGGTTTCCATTCCTCTGACTGATGTGTTGGGATGACACCAAGTGCCAGACAAGGGCTCTGATCCTTGTGCCACCTTGGCTGAGCATGGCCAGGCAAGGCAGTCCCTGATAGCAAGCAAATTCCTGAACTCAACAGGGTGTTATAGAAACATCTGTACTGCAACTACAGCACCTTCTCCTCAGAAATATCTTGCTGAGTACAAAGAGGAGCCACATTCTTGCATTGATTAGATTATAGCAGATATCCAAATGTTTCCAGCAGTACAGGAAATGGTCTTTGTGCTGCTTGAGCTCAAACAGATATGGGCTTGAGTTTCCGCTTTGCCTCAACACCCTCCCAACACATGCATTGGGGTTTTTCCTCCCCTCTTTGCCTCCCCCACGCTGTAACCTCCTGGATCTTTGATGTGGTGATGACTAAATGACTGTGAATAGCCCAACAACACTTGATAGAAACTGTAAGGGAGAAGCTTTGCTATCAGAATATAAAAGACACACCATCTAAGCCTTACAGAGTGTTGAATGTACAGCAGAGCACTCTGCAAATGTAGCCAGGATCAAAATACATTCTGCATAAAGGAAAACACTCCACAGGGAGGGTGGGGGGTGTTTGATAGACAATATATCCCAGCAGGAGTGTTAGAGATCCATATTCCTGCCTAGGTATAGAAGTCTCAGGGGGGTTCTAGCCCCAACTTCTTGTAGGGGTATCGATGCCTGGCAGGTCTTTAAACTGCTTGTCTCTGTGTTGTGTGTGTGTGTGTGTGTGTCACATTTTTGGTGAATTTAAGTGGTTTATTTATTTACTGTTGTCTAGTCCTGTGCTAATTCTGCCCCTTCCTCTCCAGCTCCCTGCCGACCATGCAGCGACACGGAGGTTCTCTTGGCTGTCTGCACTAGTGATTTTGGTGAGTTGTTGCTTGCCCCTAATGCTAATGTGACATCCCTAAACACCAGTGGACACCTCCTTACACCTGGGAACATCCACTGGCAGTAAATGTGGCCTAAGGGTGTGCATGGAAGAGGGCATGGTTTGAAGGACCTCAGAACATCTGCCCAGCTGGCACTTCCCCAAGGAGGGACAGAGGGACCCAGCAACCACAGTAGAAAGAAGTTCAAGGACTTGGGTGCATCTGGGAGAGGCCTTTACTTGCTGCCCTGCACTGTTGGGTGACTGCTGACAAAAGACCAAAAGTTTCAATTATTTGTCTGTGCTTCCCTTTTTTTTTAAAGGGGAAATTAGTATTAGCTGGTATCTGTGACGGCAGAAGAACAGAAAGTACATTGTCAGGGAACCTTTAGCTTCTATCTTGTTGTTGGAACCCTTTTTCATGATCAGTGCTCTTTTTCTGTTGTAATTACTTTTCTGTTTGTATTTAATATACGCGTGCCCTTTGCTGGAGAGGTTACAAATATAAATGATAAAAAATGCAAATATATACTGGAGGTTACCAGATAATCTTAACTCTGAAAATAATAAAGGACCAGAACTGGGGCTGCTGTAGTGAAGTCAGTTCTCCTGGTTGCACAGGTTGCACTTTGGATGAGGGTCTTCCAGATTTAATCCTTACCACCTTTTTCTGTTTCCAGTGATCAGAGGCTCCATTCAAAACGTGACGAACGAGGCAGAAGAGCAAGAATCCATCATCCATGTCGGCGTCAACAAACTGTACAGGCAGAAGAGCAAAGTCTTTCAGCTGACAGGGGAGAGTGGGAACTGGAGAGGACAAATAAAGACCTTGCTGGAGTGTGGGGTGAAGCCAGGAGATGGAGATTTCCTTTTCACGGGACGTATGCACTTTGGGGAGGCCAGGTTAGGCTGCGCCCCTCGTTTTAAAGACTTCCAAAGGATGTACAAAGAGGCAAAAGACAAAGGGCTAAACCCATGTGAAATTGGCCCAGATTGAAACCCCCTGTTTGGCTGAAGGTGTCTTTTAGCGTTTGGCCAGGAATATTTCCTGGCCACAGTGAGAACTCTGAACAGGACTGGTAACTGAGAGGCTGGACAGATCTGGAGGGCAGGTGAGACCCCACAGGACACCCACAGCCTGCTCATGACTAATGGAAGCAACAGAGGTACGAGCTCAGAAGGCTGCCAAGCAAGCAAGGCTGGATTTTTAACCAATCTTGTCCTTATGAATTAAGTTATTATATTTTTTTAGTGACTTCCTTAGGAAAACAAACAAAGAAAACTCCCACGTCTTAATAAAAAAACCCCAAATGAAAGCCAAGATGCCTTTGTATCTTTTTAATACTAATTTTTAAAAATGTCTTAAGCTGATGTAGCATTTGGTATGGCATATTCTGTATAAATGGCCAGGAATGTGATAGAGCACGGTAAAACATCTTAACATTGATGCTTTGTAAAAAGCTTGGTGTACAATTCAAAGTTGTTTCTTATGACAGAAATTTATGGAGCCAAACTCTTATGTGCGTGTGT
Organism: Acropternis orthonyx; assembly: GCA_035583155.1. Taxonomy (NCBI): domain Eukaryota; kingdom Metazoa; phylum Chordata; class Aves; order Passeriformes; family Rhinocryptidae; genus Acropternis; species Acropternis orthonyx. Next base: position 8,661,559 of record JAWWEU010000041.1, read on the forward strand.
TTGTTCTTTTTATTTTTATTTGAAAGAATGTACCATCGTCGCCTGCAATTTTTTGTCCAGGCTGGCAAATTCTTTCCATTCCAGAGAAATAAAGGTCCCTGGATTTGACACATGCTGTTTAAAATCTCTGTTTTTTTCCTCCTCCCTAAGGCTGATCTCGGCCAGTCCAGATGTGCTCCGAGATCAGCTCTGGGCTGCTCGCGTATTTTGTGGCTTCTCTGAGCAGAACCAGAGTTCCTGTGAGGCATTAGAAACCACAGTGTTTTTCAAAGGGGAAGCCAGAGCTATTTTTGGAGATTTTCAGACCTGTGTCCAGGCAAGGCTTTAAGTGTTCTTCTCTCTGATGCTGAGGGTGTTCTCTTGGGAACGGCTCCAAAGAGCAGGCTGCCCCTTCATGTTTAGCTTGGAGCTGTTCTTTGTGCTGGCTGCGAGCTTGGCACAAGGAGGGTGTCCGTGCCTGCGAGTCCCAGGGGACAGGACCAGGCCACCTTATGGAAAATAAGCACTTTCAATAAGGGTGTCCCATGGGAGGTACAGGAGCTCTCCCCTCCGTTCAGTCCCACTGTTACCCATATCCTGCAGTGCCTCACTCTAGTGGTGCCTTCACAAGGGTTTTAACCTCTTGCCTGTGTTCATTCTTCAGCACTTTCTGCTGCTCCGACTTTTATTTTAGACCGTCAGGTTCTTGAAATAAAAAGTTCCCACTTAGTGACTCTTTATGCCTCATCCCTCATTTCTCCTTCATGTAACTTGGTTCTGAGGCTCAGGGAGGGCTTCTGGAGCAACGTGGGGGATGATCTTGGTGGATGCAGGAAGTTCTGAGATGGCAGGGGTAGAGATGTCCTGTGACACTTATCTGGGGTAAAAACCCCAGGGCTGTACCAAAACGCTGTCCTGAAGTGGGACCAAAATCCCTTTGCAAGTGTTTCTGTAGAATCCTCTCAGCAGGATCCATTCTGTGGGACGAGAAGAGTTACTTTTAGCTGTGCTAAGGTGATCCTAAGAGGCTCCAGGACACTGTGACTACTTCTGCAAAGACCTCTAAAGCCCATTTAGCACCCACCTCCCTGTTCCTTTGACCCCAGCAAAGTCCCAAACCCACAACCTGTTCTGTGTGGTTCAAGGTTCCCCCCCATCCTACTTGGAGTTCTGAGATAAAGGGGGCCAGGACCAGCAGAGGGGTAAAATGGTTCACTCCTTGCCTTCAGCCTGCCCCAACCCTTCTCTGTGGCCTTGCTTCCACTTCAGGGATCTCAACCCAGCCTTTTGGAGGCTTTTAGAAATGATTTTGTCATTTAGCACTGAGACAACTCCCGAGCACATCTGAGGGGGCGTTTCAGAAGCCCTGTACCTCACCTCTCCTCTCCTCTCCTGTTGTGCCTCGTGGGCTTTTTCCAGCACAGAGTGGCTGCTGGCAGGATGAGGAGAGAAGAACAATATGTTCCTGGAATTGGCTCCAACCTGCCCACTCTCCTTTTCCTCTGTGAGGCTGCAGGAGTGGGGGGAAGAGTCTGAATTAAATGTTCAGCCAGTGTTTGTGAGGACAGTGCAAGCAACATGCAAACAGCCAGGGAGGCTTTGGCCCTGGAGTTCCACCTTTGGCTGCAGTTTCATTTTTATGGCAGTTTAAATTGTTTGCAGACTTTCTTCTTTTTTTTTTTTGCACCACACTTGGAGCCAAAGCCAAGCACTGAATTGGTGTCTCTCTTTATTGCAGTGGCTGGTTTGCCTGCCTTCCCCCACCTCCAGTGGTATTAACCCCATTCCCAGCTGCCTAGAAATCCTTGGCAGCAGAGGAAATATCACCCTGCTGAGTTTTTCCCTGCCTCAGCTCCAGGACTCCATTGCTGAGTTGCAATGTTGGGTGCTCCGTAGTTGCTGCGTGTCCGTCGCCCCGACGGCGCTTGCACGTCCACAACTGCAGAGCCTCGGAGGAGGGAGTGCCTGGGCGAGCAACAGCTTTGCTCAGGGCCCAGCTCTTTAATCAAAGTGGCATTAAGGTCTTGCCCTGCAGCTTCGCCCTTGTGCCTGCCTTGAGCCTCCCTCCCTGCAGCAGCACAGCTTGGCTGGTGGGCACCATCCCCAGCCGCCCTGCTGTAACTCGCTCCGGACACAGGACCTGGTGCCACCCCTCCCAACAGCCAGGTGTGCTTTCTACAGAGGGAGCTTAATGGAGGGATTCCACCCACTGCCCTAAAATGCAGTTCCCAAAGGCTCACCCTTAAGTCTTTGGAACTTGATTACAGCTTGACCTGTCTGGCAGAGGAGTCGAGGTTGGTAGGGATGGATTAAAAATGACTGTCTTTGCTCACATGTGCTGACTCCAGTCTGTAATGAGGAGCAAATGACATATTGATGCAGTGTTATGTGAAGACATGCTTGTTGCCACCTAATGAAAGGCTTCGGCTGAAGGTGACTCAGGACAGAGGTGGAGCAGGTACTTGCAAAGTATTGCTCTCCTTACCACTCCAGCTCTCTGAAGATGAAGGGCTTCCTCTTGATACCTAATTAACATAATTGAGTTCCTCTTAAAAGCAACAGACTGAGTTATCTGTTTCTAAGGAAGCAGAACTAATGAACTTGAATTGCCTTTGTTAGACCCCCCTCCAGTTGGGCAACACTACCCATAAATAGGCACAAGGCATCTGCTGTGTTCTTGCATCTGAACTCTGGCAAGTGTGTGGTTCGGGTTGTTGGTGAAAACACTTGCCATGGTAACCCTCTACTTCTCCGATTTTCCACGAGCCCACTGGTGAACCAGGTCACCCCCCAGGTACGAGCCACGCAGAGCTGGCTGTGGTGACAAGACCGTTGGGAAACTCGTGTGGGTGTCTACAGGGTCTGTTTGAGCCTACCAGATGCTGCCTGCCTGGATGCTTGCCTTCTTCATCCTGTGGAGAGACAGGGTCATCTCCAAACAGCAGGACCTCAGTACCCAGCATGGAGGGGAGCAGGGTCTTTGTACTCTGTTTGCCCCCAGCCAGGCCAGAGCATCTCGATTAGATCACCTGTTTGCTTCCTGGTCAGGAAGAACAAGCCCTTTTCCCCAAGCTGTGCTGATTCTCTTTGCAGGATTTGTGATCCCCACATCCTGTCCCTGGTGATGGCCCATCCACCCTGGGGCCAGCTGGCTGTAAGATCAGAGACATTTGTAGCCAGCTTTTCATCAAGCTCTTTTCTGTTGCTGCCACCTTCTCCCAGCTCTGCTATCCCACTCCCAGTCCCAGTTTCCATGCTGGGAAGCATCAGATATTGATTTAGCTCCAACCTGATGACAAGAGCTGCATGAGAGCGGTGGGGAGGGAGTGAGACAAAAGAAAGGGCAATTTTCAATAGTTATCTCACCTAGTTTAAAGAAATGTGTCTCATCTTTTATTCCTCTCCCTGTTCTTAGCAGGGGAGGAGAGTTTACCCTCAGTGTGGCTCAGCCTGTGCTCTGCAGGAGGGCCCTGCCCTGATTCATCTGCTGTGTCAGGGCACATTCTGGCCTGTGCAACAGCCTCTCCCCACTCTAAGGACACACACGGGTTGTGGGGGAGGACACTGGTCACATTTGAGCTGAAGAGTAGCCAAGCTGTTAGCACCTTGAACACCACTGTCTCCTTCAGCACAGACCGAGCCCTGCTTGGTGCAGTGCTGCTTGAAATGAGAGGGGGAAAGACGTGCCTTGAGGTGAGTCATGGTGGCAGGAGACAGGAGAGGTGATGTGGCTCTTGCATCAAACTCCTTGGAGCGTCCAGGAGCGTTCAATGCCTGGGGAGGAGGCTGGGCAGCCAGGGACGGGACGTGCTGCGATGCAGCAGGTGTTTCCTGCGTGCCTTTGAAGTGTGACAGGACTTGTAGGAGCTCCAAACCTGACCAGCTGACGTGGTGCAACACCTCCGAGGGAGATAAGGGCTCTCCTGATCATCCTAGACTTAATTAAATGATACTTCTGGAACTGGAAAAGTGTCTTAGTGGTGCATGTCAGAGATGCTGGGTGAGTGGTAAATAAGGTTAGCAACACTGGGACCAGCTGTTCCAGGAGATAGCAGATTGAAAACCAACTTGGTTGATAAGTAAACCAGAAAAACATCAGAAGGGAGGCACATGCAAGTCTGTGGGAGGGGTTAGAAGCAACACAGGGCCAAAGCAGTGTGCAGAAATATCTTGAGAGCAGCAAGATTCAGGCCTGGAGGAGTTGGGCAGCTGGGGTTAGGGAGAAGAAATCCGGTTTCTTCTTTCCAGCCTGACAGAAGTGATTCCCTTTGCTGCTCAAGGGGCCAGCCCTCTCTGTCTGGCTGACTTTGATCCTCCTTTTAGTGAGGACCACCAGTCTTAGTCTGTGGTGGTCTGGATGCTCAGCAAAGAAGGAGCCTTTCCAGCCAATCCTTTCTCCTTCACCATCAGTCTTTGCCTTAGAGCTTCACTGACAGACATTGAGGGACAGACGCCGCAAGTAACTGTGAGCCCTCTCCTCCTTTTCCTCTTCCCTTGCCGACAGTGAGATGCCCAGTGGCAGTGAAAGGAAAACAGCCTCGTGAAGTTCATTTTGGAGTGTCACATGCACCTGCCTCTCAGCATCATCCAAATGCCCTCATTTTGCCCCAGGCAGCACTTGAAAATCTCTAGCCAAGGCTGGGCAGAAAATATGGAATTTCTCCCTTTGTGTTGCTCCCCAGCGGTTCTCCTGGGCTGTGTGCTGGAGCTGAGCATGGGTGACAGGGATGCCCACAGCCCACTGAGAGCACACCAGTCAGCAGCACCCACTGGAACCAGTAAACGGGTGATGCTGCAGCCAGCACCTGGCTGCTCCCTCGCCTTGGCATAGGAGCATCCATGGAGATACCCAGCTAGAGCTGCATGAGCGTGGTGGGGAGAGGGGAACAAAAAAGAAAGCACAATTTTTAATAGTTATCTGACTTAGTTTAAAGAAATGTGTCTCATCTTCTATTCCTCTCCCTCTTCCAGGCAGAGGAGGGGCAGAACTTCCAGCTATAATGATCTGGAGGAAACTGTGGCGGGCAGTCTTTGCACACAGGAGGATTTGCAGAGCCTCAGAGGGGCCCAGCTCAGAGAAGGGGTTCTGAAGAGAGACAGCCAGGCCATTCCTGAGGTGCTGAGTGCCTGTGTGTGTCTGTGAAACAGCAGAGACAGGGCCAGCAGTGACTGCTGCCGGAGGGGCTTCAGCTGGGGCCACCACTTGCCACCTTCCCCCAGGTGAGCGTGCTGATCTGAAGCTGCTGCAGGACACGGGTGCTCTGTAAGCCATTTCACAGCTGTCCTCTCAGCCTTGCTCTGGGCTGGTCCCAGGCTGAGCTGCTGTGAGCTTTTCCAGAAGGTTTGTGGGTGACCCCTTGGTCCTTACAGGGAGTTAAGCGGCCCTGAGTGGTGGCTGCTCCCGTGTTTGGGGTCTCCAGCCTGCAAAGGCTCACACGTGTGCTCTGTGTGTGCTGCCAGGGCAGGGATGGGGCTGCCGGCAGTGCTGAGAGGGAGAGGAGGGGAGGAGTGGTGGCTTGTGCTGGCAGCAGAGCTGACTCAGGGCTTTCTCCCCAGGGCTGGGTGCTGACTCAGCTGCTTTGATTTTTACTGGCTTCTCTGTAAACCAGAGGCATCTCCTGGGGCTCAGAGACCATAGCACTGCAGCAGGAGTCAGCATTAGTAAGTTTTGGGAGAGTCACGCCTTGACTGCTTTGGGGAAACAGCCAAGAAGTTCAGTAAGAGCCTCAGGATTGCTTCTGGGTGTGTTTTGCACTCCTGCTGGGGAGCACGTGCTGCCCATCCTGGGCTAATTCCTGGGGTGAGTGTGTGCTGCAGCAATGCTGCTTCTGCTGCTGTGTCCCCCCTGTTGCAGGTGTAAATCAGGGCAGGCAGGCTCTTCCTCCAGCTGGCAGAGCCTCACTGGGGTGTTTTTTCATGGTATTACTCATGCTTATGTCAGAACATACTCAATGCTAATGGAGGCGGCTGAGTGGGCTTCTGGGCTGAAAAACACACCATGGGGTGTTGTCTCCTGCTGGGAGCGGGGCCGTGCTGGGCTCACAGCACCTGATATTCAGCTCTGCCCTCCACATGCAGTGCCTGTGTAGCTGTAAGGGCTGAGCTGGGCTGTGTGGAACAGCTCATGCATGATGTGTGTCCAATCTCCCAGAGGGACCTCCCTGGAACAGCAGTGCGTGGGGTGCTGGAACAGACTCCCTGCTCCATCTCTGTTGCAGCAGCTCACACCTTTGGCACCCACAGCAGGGTGTTGCTCACGGGCAGTGGCGTGTGCTGCATGTGCCAGGGTGTGCAGAGCTGGTCCTCCCACCCCGTGGCCCCCATCCTGCAGCATTAGTGACCTGGGGGTCAAAAGTGGGGATCCCCTTGGGGCTTCCACCTCTCTCATGATCCTAAGAAGATCTGCTTCAGGAAGAAGATGATATCAAAGCTTGGAATCTGGGATGATGTGGGACCGTGCTCCAGCCAAAGGGATGCTGAGCTCACCAGCTTAGCCGCCAATTCCACATTGTCCTGAAAGGGGGATGGCTCTTTCCTGATGCTTCCAGCACCTGGAGCCCTGAGGCTGAATCCTGCTTGGTCCTGACCACTTCTGTGATAAATATGTTTATCCCACTTGAAGTGAGCTGAGGGAGAAGGACTTTGGGCCAAGCTAGAAGGAGAGCCCTGCTGCCACTTACAGTGGTGAGGGCGTTATTGACCACATGGAAACCTGCTGAAATTCCTTCTAAAACTGGCAGAGATGATGAAGGGGTGGATGAGGTGCCATCTCTGCAGGTGTGGGGAGCTGGGACAGGTGCCCACCCCGGCATGGTGGTGGTTATGGAGGGGTTGCCCCATCACCAACCGGTTCCTCCGGTTCCTTTGGGAAGTGTCAAACTGAGCTGGAGTCAGACTGGTTTGTGCAGAGGCTTTATTTGCCTGGAGAGAAAAAAATAATATTAATTAAAAAAAATCAGCTCAGTTGCCTCAGCTCAGAGTTGTGTTTTTAAAGCGAGTGGTGTGGGGGAGAAGGTCTCAGGCATCCCCCACACTGCTCTTGTGCTGTCGCCAGGCTGGAGCCTGCCCTGGAGCTGAATTACTCTGTGGTTTTTGGAGAGGACAAATGGGGACTCGAATGAGACACAAACAAACCCATCTTTCATTGCGATCTGAAGGCGGCGGCTCCTGGGGACGTGTCAGTGCCTCGCACGGGAGCCACGTGTCAGAGGGGGCTGACAGCGTGCCGGGAACCCTGGGCAGCCTGGGCTGGGGGGACACTGAAATTCAGCCATGGACACACCTCAGGAACAGATTTCAGCATGGACATGAAATCATTACACAAGGCTCGAGCTGCTGCTGATATAAACAGTGGTAGCAGCAGCCCAAGTTGTGTGTAGAGTTGGCTGAGGCAGCAAAGCCAAGCTTGCCTTGCCCTTGGGCTTTTTCCTTCTCACTATGCAGTGTTACCACTCTTCCTTGGGTTGTTCTTAATCTGCTTATTCCAGAGAAATCCTATCTGCCTATTACTGTGCCCCAAATGCAAAAAGACTTTGCGTCTTTCCCAGGGTGGAAAAAAAATGCTTTCAAAATCCCCTCCAAATGCTGCTGCCCTGCAACAGTTTTCTTTAATCACCACAGGGATGTTTTAATCTGAATTTCTGTCAGTGCTTAGGCGGGTCACAGTGACATCCCAGCCTGAACGGTGCTGAATACTGGAGAGCTGGGTACGGATGGTGGAAGTCCTGGGCTGGTCGGCCTGGCTCAAGCACTGGCTGACTTAGCCATGGTCAGTGGGGATGTGCCCCTCTGTGGGCTCAATTTGCTCTGAAAGGAGACAAACTGCCTTCTGCTCACCCGTGGGTGTGAATGCCTCCTTGTGCCATGGGTGTAAACATTGCAGGACTGGCTCCTGAGCATGAGAGGATCTTGTACATGTATTACTCATGCTTAAAAGACCATTTAAAGCAGCTAAACCTGAAGTTAAACCTCACTTTTATTTTAGCTTCCCCCCCCTGCCGCCTGTTTCTGAAGCCTTGCAGGAGGGATGGGCTCCGCTGTGTCTGCCCACCTTTGAGGGTTGTTTTGGCTCACTGCGTTATCTCCCTTGTGACACCACATGCCCTTTCCTTCCCCCTTCATGACACAGGGCCCTCTGTGAGCAGGGAATGGGCCATGATGTTAAGCAAGCCCTGTGTAAGCCCTGTGTAAGCAGCCTGGTTTTGGGGAACTGCTGCAGAGGCAGCAGAAGTGAAGCTGGGTGGAAAAACCCCTCTGTGCTTGTTGATCTTCCAAACCCCATGTAGCCGTAGCTTAGCATCCAAAATTAGACTATTGTTTCCCTCAAAGCCAAGGGCAGCAGAATGTCTGACACGTGGAAGTATCAGGAGGCAAGTTTTGTGTGCAGTGGCTGTAGAGATGGGCAGTGACTGCCATAACTTGACGGGCACTGTCAGCTCTTGCTTGGGCTGCACCTCTGGTTGGAGCAGCACTCCCTGTTGGCATCTCTTTTGCCTCAGTGTTTCCCTTCCCTCCGTGTCCCCAGACTGGGATGACCCTGGGGATGGGCCATGGGGATGAACAGGCACACCTGAGCTGATGTGCCCTGCCTGGGCTCCCCTTACCCAAAGCCTTTTGGGGATCCCTTTGACAATATGGCCATTCCTGGCAGCTGAGGCTGGGCTGGGGGTGAGCACAAAACAGGCATTTCATTGTTGCTTATCAGACCCCTGTGGGTCAGCAAATAGGGTCTGTGCTGTGCATCCCACAGTGGGCACACTTCAGGGTGGGGTGAGTACATCCTTGTCCCCCCATGAGCTGTGTCTGCCCTGTCTGGATCCTCCTGGACATGCTGAAGAACTCTCCTGGTTTCCATGTGCTGGGGAAAGAAAAAAGTCAGAAAAATGCAGGCTGTCATTCAGAGACAAGCAGTGGCACAAGTGAAGCATGGACAGACAAGGGATGGGCTCACCATTGACTCCAGTGCCTTGCCCTCCTCACTCAGGGGCACCAAGGACCGGCACAGGGGTGCTGGTGGCCCCTGCTCCGGTCTGATAAAAGACGTGGGCCTGTTCAAACCCTGAGGATCAAAGCACATGGCCTGTCCATTCAGTCCCCAGGGTGTTGATGCTGTTTGTAGTGATGGGGAGCTGCAGAGCACTGGGCTGGTGGGGAGCAGAGCCCACAGTTCCTGAGTGCTGCCTGGGGTTGGGAAGACTGAGAATCACTTTCTGGGGGTGTTTGCTGATATGAGGGTCAGCATGTCCCAAAGTGCTGCTTATGCACCAAACAGAGCCTGGAGCAGGACACACTTTCCCTGCTCATATCCAGCAGAAAATTTCCTGGAGTAAATCCTGCAGGTTGCGAGATTGCTGTTGTTTAGATGGATGTAAGATAGTTCAGCCTGGAGCCCAGTTCAGCCCTGGGCTCTGCAAGTTTAATGCATACAAATGCTGCTGAAGAGTTAATGGGAAACAGAGTGTGGAGGAAAATAAAGAAAGACCTTCTGAGGTCTCAGCTGCTCAGGGTAATATTTGGATTTGGTGACTCTCCGTATCTTAGAGATGGGAATGCAGCAAAGCTCTTTCAGTCCAGAGTATACATGGAGCCCGACAAGATTGTGGGCTAATATCAACAAACCTTTTGGAAAGGCAGATCCTGTCTGCTTCAGCAAAGCCGCAGTGTTATTTTTCTTTCAACAAATGTATTGAGACAATAATAATGCTGTGCAGATTGGTCCTCCCTGGCCTACATGATTTATTAGGAAACAGCAACAATTGTAGTTGCTGAAAAAAACCCCAAGCTTTGGACATGCATTTTTTTTCCCTTTTTCTTATTTTTATTTTCTTTTTTTTCCCCCTTGAATTCTTCATGAACTAAAAAGGGCCACCTAGTCTGGTCCCAGGAGAGGAGTTGCCTCCCTGCTTGCATTTCTTACTGGACCACCAACCCTGGGCTTGCTGCTTAAATAATTCAGTGCTGGGGAGGAAAGGGGATTGAAACTGTGCTGGGGGAGAGGCTGGAAGAAGGTGATACAGCCATGGAATAACATTCCCAGGCAGGGAAGCAGAGCAGATCTAGAGGAGGAGACCTGCAATCTGTTTCTCCTGCCGGTGACTCAGGGACAAGTTGCTTCCTCTCTCTGAGCCTCCCTTCCCCTCTATTTATCCTGTTTATTTTGTACTAAAGCCACCAAGAGAGGTGCTGCTGGCTGTGTGCGCTGCACCAGGTCCTCAGCTCAGCTGGCACCTGCAGGTGCAATCGAAGCACCGGAGCTGAGTGTGGTGGCACATCACACACTGGCACTGGTGGCATTGGCTCCTGCCCCTTGGCTCAAGAAGAGAACGCCTTTGCTTCAGAATGGTTTTACTCACTCTTGTGACCAGTGACAGGAGTTGAGGAAACGGTATGAAGCTGAGTCAGGGGGGTTTGGGTTGGATCCCAGGAATAAATTCTTCCCCAGAGGGTGGCCGGGCACTGAACAGGCTCCCCAGGGCAGGGGACACGGTCCCAAGGCTGACAGAGCTCAAGGGGAGTTTGGACAACACTCTCAGGCACCTTTCTGCTCCCTGTCAGGTGAGCTGTCTGATTTACAGAGCTGTTTCTGGTGGGTGCCCCTGGCAGCCAACTGCTGGCTCTGGCCATGCCCCCCTTGTCCCCACCGTGCTGTTCCACACCTCCCCACCCTGTCTCTGCATGTGATGGGTAGACCAAGTGTTTTGCAGAAGGCCAGCTCTCCTTGGGATGCTTCTCCACCCAGACACAGTGCTCCTCAGAGCAATGGGATGCAGCCTTTTTGTAGTGTGAGGTTTCCTGACCTCCCTGGCCCTCTGGCAGCCATCCCAAGCTCCACAGGAGCTGTCTGGGGCCGTGTCCTCCCTCCACACCCGGCGCTGTGCGTGGTTATCGCTCAGGGCCAGCTGCCCGGAGCGGGGGCGGATGGACGGCACTGGCCATGGAGCTGGGCGAGCTGGGGGAGCTCCCCGGCCTTGAGGAGAGGCAGCTGGAGGAGGAGGCGGCTCCTCCAGCACAAAAGACACCCTGATGATGTGGGGTCCTGCTTGGGATGGGTGCGAGTGGCTCCCCAAACACCCCACGGGGATGAAGGAGAGCTGAGCCCCATCACGCCAGGGCTGAGCCCAACTTCAGGTGGTCCCACTCGCACCCACAGCCTTGCACATCAGATCTGCTGTGTTTTGTAGAAAAAAAGCCCATGAGTTTGGTTAATAAAGTCCAAGGGGCTCCCTCTCAGCTCACCAAAGTGTCTCTGACTGCTTTTTTGAGGCAGCAGGACCAGGTGCTTTGGCAGCGAACTGCGGAGCGGGCGTCTGCGCGAGTAAGTGATATCATCGGGGTTTGCTTTGCCTTCAGAAATGACTAAACAGATTTTCTCTGGTTTCCAGTTGACCCCGTGGCTCCCTGGCGATGATGGGAGCAGGCTGTTTAGGTTTGAGTTAATGCTGCCCTGACCAGCCCCAAATCAACCTCAAAAGCTGGAGATGGATTCAGCAGGTAGAGGGAGGGGGAAAAGCTGCATCCACTGCACCCAGCCCTTGCTGTTATTAAATCAGGGATTGCTGGGAATCATCTCTGATTCATTCTCCTGCTGAAACACAAGTATTTCACATTTGTCTGAACGGATTAAGTTTTTTAAGCTCCTGCCCTTCTGGCTGAGTGTTTTCCTCCAAGGGGTTAGTTAGTCTCAGCTCCCGATTTTAAATAAAGACTGGGGAATTGGGAGTGATTTTCCTTTGTGATCTTTCTGTTTCGTGCCTGGAGTCAGAACAAAAAGAGTCAGTGCAAATTAGCTATATTTGATTATTGCAGGGGGCTAGAGGAGCCCTGGGTAATTGCTGCATTCAGTTCCTTTCCTCTTGGGTTTCGCTGACATTTCGGATAGTAAATGAGCAGTTCCTTCCCCCTACAGATGTTTTCTGTTGGTCATAGTTGGGGAGAGACCATAGATGCTAAATCCATGTGCTTCATTTGTGGTTTTTTCAGGCTTATTTAAATCAGAGCAGGGCACAGGGCTTGCCTGGCTGTCGATGCTTCTGCCATTGGGGTGGGGGTCCCTTGGAGTAGATCTGGGGAGTGCAACCTTCACTCCATTCCCTGCTTGTAGGGAGGTAGAGAAAAAGTGAATCTCAGTGACCAGAGCCCCCAACATTTTCTGATTGCAGGTTGCCAGATCCTTTCCCTCCTCATCCCAGCTCCTTCCAGCCCTGCTAAAGCACAGCCCTCCTGGGCGAGCACAGCGGGCTCGTGCCAGAGAGGTCTCGGGAGGAATGACACAGATCCAGCTGTAACCACCCAGCTCGCTTTTCACCCTCAACCCCTTTCTGTCAGCACTGAAACACTGCAGGCACAGGGCCACGGTGTTGAGATGAAAAGCCTCGCAGGTGCTCTCTGTCCTCCTGGGCTGCTGGTCCCCTCCGGAGCCGGGAACGGGGCTGTGCTGCAGGGTCAGGGCTGCCTGTGCTCTCACTCAGCCTGCAAGAGCGAAACCTGCACATCTGCCATGGCCTTGAGCTCTGCTTCACCCCTGGATCAACAGGGCAGACACCAGCCAAGCCTGTGCTCCAGGAGGAGGGAAGTGAATTTCAGCTCTTTGCTCTGGCTCTGGGCAATTTGTCTCTTAATCCAGGCACATACACGTGTTTTGGAATGTCACAGGGTATTTCTGGGCTCCCAGGCTTTTCCTGAGCTTCTGCCAGCTGCCTCCCCCAAGCACCAATGCTTAAGGACACGGACAAGGTCTAAGCATCACATGTATTTTGTGTATATGTGTCAAAATTGCCTACAGGTTTGTCTCGGCTCCTTGAAGAAGGTGCGTCATGTTTTTTGGTCCTCTCTGAAGACAAAGGAGCAACCAAAAGCACATGAAACATAAATGATCTCTATGTAAAGTCTGGATTCCTCTGCACCAGGACAGGAAGGAGGAGGAGAATCCACAAGATCTTAAGGTCTTTAAATACTGGAGTTTAATAATAAAACCTACATTTTACTGAACAATCACCAAGTGTGTCTCATTCTGCCTTTGCTTTGGGCTGGTACAATTGGAATGGAGAGTCAGACTACTGCAATGATGTGGTGGTTTGCCCAAACCCAGGAGCCTTCCCAAGCTGCTGCCACTCTCATCCATGTTTTCCAAGAGAAGGCAGAGGCTCAGGACCCAAAGTTCTGGGTGCTGTACAGCTTTGAGACCCTCAACCAGGCTGAAGGGTCCTTAAACCCCAGAACAACCCAGTGGGGAGAAGAGGAGCCTGTGAAGCTCCCCCAGCACGCCCAAACCACAGAGTGGGGTTGTGAACCTTGTCTGTCATTCCCTGGGAGAATGTTGCCTTTACAATTAAAACCCACGCAGACCCCCAGCCCTCGCTGCCGCTCATGTTACCCCAGTGAGATATCTGACATTTGAGACATAATGGGAAGTCAAAGAATGTGAGGAATTTGGTGACTCAACATAGAGTTTATTATACCAGCCCCACCGTTTAAGCCAATGTAATGTAAAATTGTTTTACGGCATGCGGCACAGTTCTGTGGGTTAATTTATAAGCAAACAATAATTATTCAAATAGGGATTTTTTTTTCCTGGGCCTACATAAACTTGTTATCTGTTTGGCAGCGGGGGATGCTGCGGAGAAACTCACATTTACATTTTTTGAGTTGGTGCTCTTTGCTTTTCCTGGAACAGCTCAATGGTGCATTGACTGTGAGGGCTCCCTACTGAACTTGACCTGGGAGTGGCGTGGAGATAAGCCAAATGTTAAGAGAAAAGGAGCCCTTTGTGAGGAGATGCCAATATATTAGGTCTCACTTTTAGGTCACACACTTGTTAGGGGTTCCTTCAAAGTGATGGATTCTTCTGCTAAAATTTAATGATGTCCGTTAAATCACAGGGTCATGAACCAGTGCATGTGCTGGAAACGGTTTGCCAAAGGACCATGAAGACAGGGCCTTGTGTCAGGAGACTTCCAAAGCAAATTGGATTTTCCACACAGCAATGGCTGCGTTTGAAGGTCTGTCAGTGGCCTGTAAAATTCTCCACCAGTGATAACAAGACAGAATTGCCAAGCACTGAAGCAATGCCATGAGCATTATAGAACAAATCACTCCTCTCTCAGGACATAATAGCTTCTTGATCATCAGTCAAAGAAAGAATTATCCTAACCAGCAAAGGGGCTGGAGGCTGCTCCTGCTCTTCCAGAAGATTATCCCAGAGCTCCTGGGTTAAATTTGCTGTGGAGAGCCTGGGGGTGCCTGAGAAAGTCAGTCTGCAGCTGAGCAATTGGGCAGGTGGATTTTAAGTTGGCATAGAAAAGGATACAGCAAGTAGGTGTCAAATTGTATTCCTGAACAGCCCTGTGGGGTCATCTGGCCTTGCTGGTGTCCAGCCCCAGGACAGACCCTGCTCTGGTGTGTCTGTGCTGAAGGAAAGGTAGAACAGCTGGGAGAGACTGTTTCCCTGCCTTCATATACTGGGGAAGTTCATTTTCCTCCCATTTCCCATTCCATTAATTTGAATTGATTTTAATCAAGTAATCAAGCTAATGCAGCCTGGATCGTTCCTGCTGGATCCACAGAAAGCCTGCACCTTTGCTGCTGGTCTCAAGGCTGGTTTCCATCACCAGTTTGGCTGAACTGGTTTGAAAAGCAATTTGGAGGTAAATGCCCCTATGCTGCCCGTGTCCTGTTCTTCACTGTGCCCTCCTGAGCTGTGGCTTGTGTTGCCAGCTCTGCAAGCAGAGGGAAGTCAAGCACCGTGCTCTTCTGGCCCTGCCCTTTCAGCTGAGATCTCCACCCTGGAGAGGGGCAGCTCCTGATTTCTCACCCAGGGAAGCTGCAGGCAGACAAACAAATATCAGAGCATTTAGACAAGTGAATGGCACGTCTCTTGTTCCAATGTCAGGTTTAGGAGAGCCAAGAGCTCCCTCCTGGGCCAGCCACATGGACACTGATGCACTTGGATCAATGCTGGACCGGGGAACGCATCAGTCACGCACATGCTGACCACTGGCTTCTCCAGCCTGAGCCTGGATTGAGCGATGGAAGAGGCAGTTCTTGTTCCACCCAGTCTCTGAAGGATTTGATATATTGTACTGCCAAAAGAAAACAGCATAAATCATCCCTGAGTGCGGAGCTGTCTGGCGCCCTTGGAGGGAGAGTGCAGTGAGGGTGGAGCAAGAGGACACAGGGGTGAATGTTGCCTTGGGCTGGAGTGGTACAAACATCCCCTCCAAGCTTCCCCCAGCCCAGCAAAGCTTGGGAGGTGGGTGGCTCTGTCATGGCCATGCCAAGGGATTTCTTGGAAGAGAAGGTGCCTGGGGGTTGCTGCTGGGGTGATGCTGCATGGAGCCCAGGATGGCCTAGGGCTTTATCCTGTTTCCAGTGAGATGTGTGTGCATGTTTATGAAATCTAACTCCCTGGTTGATGTCATGACACGATGAGAAACTGGGTTATAAATTAAAAGAAGAAAAAAAAAATAGACCCCACTGTGGGTCAGATGATGCCAATAAATTCAGATAACAGCTCATCAGTGCCTCTTCCCTTGTTCTTGTATGTGTATGCATTTTTATTTCCAGTTGGGAGACGAGCTGGTGAGAAGCAGCTGGTTTTTATTTGTCTCCATCCACATCTGATTAGATAGTCCTCCTTCTGCCCACGGAGACGTGCTTGGGAACTCTCCCAGCCCCTCTGCTCACTCATTTGCTGGGGCATCAAGGAGTTTGGGACTGTTGGAGCTTTGTTTCACAAGCTGACAGCATTTCAGAGGTACAAAGGGCTCCTTCATGGTCATGGGGCTCAGGTCCCACCGGGCCAGAGGGCACGGTCAGATCCTGCAGTGGGGCTGTCCATGAGGTGTTTTGGGTTTGGGCCTGGGAAGGCAGCAGTGGGGATGTGTTTCTCTCCCTCACATGAGGCTATTAATTTGGTTTTTGGCAGTTCTGGGGCTCTGCAGCCCAGAAGGAGGGGAGGGAGCTGTGCTGCAAGGAGGAAAGTGGGTTGTGGTTTTGGACCAGTGGGAGAGGAGTGGGTAGTGTGGGAGAGGGGAAGAAATCAAGGTGAAGGCAGGGGCGTTTGTCCCCCTGAATGTATTGCTTACTAAAGGCTAAACAAGGAAAATGGTGAACTTCTGGCTTGTTGAAGCCAGTATGGAAACTCCCATCAGCTCCACTGAACTTCAAATCAAACCTTTCCAGGCCAAGCCCATAAGGCTTTTTCACCAAAACTGGAGGACTCTTCCAAGGAAGCATTTTGCAGGCAGTTGTCTCCTTTCAGGAGACACTTAGGAGCGTTTTGCTTAGGGCAAGAAGACTGTTCTGGTCCTGTCCTGCCTCTGCCTTCCCTTCCCCCCTTACTACACAACTGGTTGGCAAGATGTAGAACTCTGGTCCTTCTCTCTTCCTCCTGCTGCAGCTGCCACTGGTGTCCCGACCCTTTAGTGCAGACACAACCCACCAGCAAGGGTGGCTGGTCATGGGACGGATGAGCCCCTCATGAAACAAAACTGAACCAGAGCTTCTCTGGTGAGCAGCCCCCCTCGAGCACAAGGGGAAGGACAGGTAAGCTTTATTAGAGCCTGAGAACTTTCCCTTTTCTCCTCTGCTGGGTGGGAAGGGGATCTCCCGTGACAAGCCTGAAGCCGCGGTGCTGAGCTCCCGGTGTGTGCCCGGGCAAGTCCCGACCGCGCTCCCCGTCATATGCTGAGCAGTGATGGTGCAGCTCACGTAACCCTCACCTGCCAACACAGGGTGAGGGGCTCTGTGGCTGTGCCACATGTGGCCATGAGAATTCCTGGGAGCCCCAGACTCCTGTGCAGAAGATGGACGAGGAAGGAGACATGACCCTCCTGTATGTCAAATGCAAGCATGGAAATAATAAGGTGGGAAGTGTTCTTGAACTTATCTCAGAAACACAAGTTTTCTCTGGGTCAGCTTAAATTTCTGGCAAAAACTCCCAGCTCGTTTTATTCCAAACTCGTTTCCCCATTCCCTCTAATCCAGGCAGCTTGCATGCTAAGAGCAACAGAGACAGTTGGACCCCATGCAGAGGATCAGCCCCGTGGCCCTCGGATGTGTGCTGAGCCCTGGAGGTTCCCAGGCAGAGGGAGGGCGAGGGGGGTTCGCCCTCCCCAGGTGCCGGGGATGACACAGAACTTGGCCCACGCTGCTGCTGCCCTGGCCTGCAGTGACCGTGTTGATGCAAAACCTCCATCTGACTCTGCATCAACAAGTTCAGTTTCGAAAAGAGGGGATAACTTGTTTTGTTTTAGCAAAGCTTTGTGAGATAGGGAGGTTTCCGGATAGGCTCTGCAAAGCTCAGGTTCAGGTATCAGTTGCATAATTTCCTGTGTTATTTCAACACTCTTGTCTTTT
This sequence comes from Acropternis orthonyx, assembly GCA_035583155.1. Taxonomy (NCBI): domain Eukaryota; kingdom Metazoa; phylum Chordata; class Aves; order Passeriformes; family Rhinocryptidae; genus Acropternis; species Acropternis orthonyx. The sequence goes on from JAWWEU010000041.1 coordinate 8,678,893, forward strand.
TTATTTTTATTTTTTAATTTTTTTTTTTTTAATGAGCTTCTTTGCATACTGGATAAGTCTTATATAAGCATATGTTGGGTTGGAAATTTTTTTTTTCCAAGTATTTTTTTTGGCAGGGAACTCCTGGCACAAGATGCAGCACTCAGAGCCATCAACCGTAGCTGTGATACAGATGTTCATTGCCTGTATAATCTTTCTCATATCAAGCAATTACCCTGAGCCAATTTCTTTATTTTAAGCACCTTGTTGTGGGAACAGAGCTGTAAATGCATGAATTGCTGAGTTCCCTTATACTTGCTTACAGTAGACAAACAAAAAATTCAGCACAGAGCCTCGGTGAAAATCAAACATGAGGGGTGTTTGAGATAAGAAAGGACAGCCACTAACTGAGAGCTTAAAAAAAAAAAAGTCCCTCTTGATAGATACGCTGGAAGAATGCCAATAGCACATAGCTGTGTGGAGACTAAATAAAACCAGGTGAGTTTCCTGCCATTGTGGAGTATCAAATGTGATTTCCATTTGTGATGGACGTGCTGTTGCTGCCAAGATCATCTGCAGGTTTTCATTTTAGGATTTATTATTTTTCTTGGCCTGATACTGAGCTACAGCACAGAGTGCTGAGAGGGAACGTTGCAGCAATGACACTCACAGCAGAGGAGGAAAAATGTCCTTCCCAGAGTGAAAGGCTCTTCCTGGGAGAAGAGTTGGTTTTAGGATTGCTATGAATGCCAAATAAATAGGATAATCTGATGAGAAGAAGCAATGCACTGACATCGATCCTCACTGCAGAGCCACCAGGCAGCATCCCAATTAAGAATCTGGCTCGGTCCAAGAATATCACTCACAAAGTAGGTGTGAGCCAGAGGTGTAGCTCGGGCTGTTTTGCGCTTCTGAAGCCGTACAGGGAGGCTGGCGAGCTGCCCTACAACAGCCACAAACCATCAGAGAGGGTTTCTCCCTCTCCCAGAGTGATGTGCAGGGTGGAGCAGAGCTGGACAGGCCCTCCTGTCTCCACAGGACAAGGGGATCAGCCCTGGTTCTCCTTTGCCACATGCCAAGAGCTGAGGGCAGGAGCGTCAGGAACTCAGTGCTCTCCCCCCCAGGCGGTGCCCAGTGACCTTGGGGACACATTCAGGGTTCAGCCCACCACTCCAGTTGTGAAGTTCATGCTAAGTGAGCATCACGTGTGCAGGAAATTTGGGAGCAGCCCTTTGCTGTGGCTTGGAGTGCACCGAGTTCACTGCAGAGAGTGCTCAGGGGCTTGTCTGGAGCGAGGCCTGAAGGGGATCCACTTACAGGAATAACAAGAATATGCAGTAAAAATAGTTAATGCTAATGATGTTCTGAAAGGGGTTTTAAACTTGCTGCTTCAGGGCTAAGCAATCTATGGCTCTGAGAGGCCAGAGTTAAATATAACTTGCTGGAAAATGAGTCCAGATCTGCTACTGGATCAGGTGGTGGGAGCCCTGAGACATTATAGTCTCTTGGAATTACGGATTTGGCATTTTCCAGGCTTTTGCAGATGGACTGGAGCTGATTTCTGAGCAGCGGTTGTTTACTTATAAAAATATCACATAACTGAACCACAACTTTCTTTTAAGAGATCTTTTACAACAGAGGACTTAAAGAAGGACAGCCTCCTGCAAAATCCATATCCATTTTGGAAAAGTTGCAGGCATCTACATGCTCTTGCCTCCTGCTTGAGGTATGAATTTCTCCTCCAATAAAGTAAGTCACTAAAATCTCATATGGGTGCCCATGGACTAGGGAAGAAAGAGGGGGAGGGAAGTACAGGTATGACAACCCATCATGGTCCTTCCAGCTGCCCAGGATGTGTCCTCTTACCATGGCGAGGCCACAGCAAGCAGTTACTGGATATACTGGAGTGAAGAAAGTTAGGGGAGCCCCCGCCTGGCATTTGCAGGAAGGTGAATGTGCCTGTCATCTGATCCTGTGCCTCGCAGTGCACGTCAGGCACCTGAGCCAGAGCTGGCCACCATCCCAGCTGGTGTCACCTGAGATGTTGGGATGCAGTCTGTGCCTCTGGAGCATGGCCCTGAGGAGTGGGGTGTGTGGAGGTGGCACACTCAGTGGGAACACTGGGGGCTTGGATTTATCTCTGCGGAGCAAAAGACCTGAATATTTCCTGAACGTTCTCCTCCTGTCACAGGGATTTTTGCTGAAGCCAAGGACACCCCACACAGAGGTGATACTGCCACTGACATCCTGCTGGGCAGGCTTTTTCCCTGAAAAGCCAAAATCCATGACTGGTTCACTTCCACATACCATTACTTGGCTCCAGCAGAAGTTCTGACCAGCCCAACCCATCTACTTGCCACATCCACCTTCTGGGAGTCACCACCTCTGATCCAATTGGTTTGTCCCATTTTTCCCTAACTCATTCTGCATTAAACTGGAGGAAATCATTAGAAATTAAAAATGTATTGCAATTATAAAAACATACTTTATTCTTTTGGTTGGTGGTGATGACACGAAGAGATGATGTATTAGAGGGGACAGTGATTTCTGCAGCTGGAACAGGGTTAGGGGAGCACTGACACATCCAGCACCCTAAAAGGGTGTCTAAATCTGGTCTGTGGCCCTAGGTCTTGGCATGCAAGAGTTCTTTAGCCTTATTCCCGCTATTGCAGCTCAACAGGAGTGAAAGCCCTTTTTTCAGCAAAGTCTGAGGCCATCTGAAGACAGAGCAGTTTAGTTCCCTGACGCAGACCCAGGAGAGCAGCTGGTGCAGGGGAGGGGCAGCAGTGGTGACCCTAACCTTGAGGCCATAGCAGATCTGGTGGGACACTGGTCTTGGGATTGGCCAAGGGGAAAGGGATCATCCCAGGATTGCACATCCCATGGTTGCACAAAGGGCTGAAATGTGCTTTCTGCCTGCCCTGGCACATCTGGGTTCTCAGCATCTTGCCACCAGCCCCTTGCTGGGCCCAGGACCAAGAGGGATTATATAGACATTTGGTTGCTGTTCTGAAGTTATTCCACTGTTTCTGGAATAGCTGAGTCTGAGCTGGGATTTTGTAGGGATTTTGCAAGAGCCTCTGTAATGGACAGAAGTTGTTCACTGCTCAGAAATTCTCCAGTGGTCCAGGGAAGGTTCTTCTGTCAACCATTGTTGATGGTGTTGGTTAATACCTCCTCTTTCCTTTGACAGATTGTGTTACTCTCTTCCAGAACTTCCATTTACAGGAGTCTCTGGCAGCCTGCTGCTTCCCAGACAGAAAATCCAACAAGCAGTCTGTTCCTTCTCCTCACCAGATTCGTAATGTCATTTCTTTAGACACGGGATCTCATCTGTTGCTTAACCTTGGTGTAAGTTTGCAGATTTCTTTCTCCACTTCTTCACCAAACCATTCTTTTCTGTACTTACTGTTGGGAGATGTGTAAAGACTCACTATGCTTTTTTCCTAAGAGATGGTAGGAAATGTATACATTTGGAAATGTGGCTCTGATGGGTCTGATTTTGATTCGTTTATCATTTCGCCTGAAAGAAAAAAACTACAAGGCAGGCTCAAAGCAAGGGGCAGGCTCAAAGCAAGCTGGGCCTGCTGGAAGCCAAAGGTAAAATATGCATAGCCCTCCCTCAGAGGAAGAACAATTAATTCCTGGAGAGAAATTAATGGATGTAGAGCAAGGATGAATTTGGCTTCTTCTGCCACAGGAATGCAAGAAATCACACAGCAAAAGAAAGCCAGACAGTGCAAACCTCACATAAATCTGGGGAGAAATTCAACCCAAAGTACTTGCTGACCTTCACTGATGCTCCCCTTCATCTCACCAGGATTTTATTCTTCTTAAACCCAGCCCCACCACTGGCAGACCTTCAGAGAAGTCAGTTTTTGCACAAACAGGAAAGCAGACTCCCTTCCCACTAATGTAGGTGGTGTTTCCAGTCCGTGGCCAGAGGACACAGGGGCAGGGAGGTGTGTTTGCCTCCAGGACCAGATTTGAGGCTGGTCTGGAAGAGATTAATTTCCCAGGTGGGCAGATCCAGCCCTTCCTGCATGTCAAGTTCAGAGCCAGAGCAGGAGTGAATTCAGAAATTTCATCTGCTTGTCCTGTGGGGAACTGGTTTATGGTCCTGAGTGCTTCACCCCACCCCACGAATCCAGGAGTGTCCGAGTGCTGGACCCTTTCACCGACCCCCCTGGACTGTATTTCTCAGACTGTCTGGGATGTAACTCAGTTCCATTTCAATTCAGTGAAGTGAAATGAAACACAGTGACATCTGGGACCGTCCACCCTGAATCTTCCCCTTCTCCCCTGACTGTCACAACTCCTGCAGCAGCATCTGAGGTTATCCAAGCACCTGGGGACCTTGAGGATCACCACTGCCTTTGACCTTGTCTTGCCCAGCTGAGATGTGAATTGGCAGAGGCCACACCGGAGGCAGAGGGGAAAGGTGAATTTGTTTCACTTCTGTAAGTCAGACAAGCAGGGCAAGAAGGTGATTTTAGGCAAATAATCAGCTGGTAGGGATGGTGGGATGACAAAGGAGCTGATAGGGGCTGAGGTGGGATGGCAATGGAGGTGGGAGTGATCAGGGGGATCCTTTCCATGTTTAGGTGCTTGTACAGCACCTTGCCAAACAGGAGCAAAAAGGAGCCGAACCCAAAAGGAGCATCTGCTGCCCTTACACAGTCAAGCTGGGAAACTGGGCAAACTGGAGTATCTTGGAGGGTGTTTTTTTTACCTAAAGCCTGGACAATTAGACTGTGGAACCCTGTTTCTGTGGGGAGGGAGAAACCAGAGCTCGTGAACAGGAAATAGGCTGGAAAAGCTGAGAAAGGGACCAGTAGTGCAGCCTTGTTAGACTGAGGTGAGTTAAGTGGTGAAGGGAGCCTGGCACAGGGGTGTGTGTGGCTGTCAGAGGGCACCCTGCAGGGTCTGGGGTGGGGGGATTGCACTGCAGAGCATGTGCTAAAGGGTATGGTGGGAGAGAGCCCTTTCCAGTGTGGCTGACCTTGACCAGTTCAGTGAGAATAAGCACTGGAATTACAACAAAGAATTGGTCCTGGTGGACCAGAAAAGCCTTTGGACATGCTATTTCCATGGAAGGCCAGTTTGATCCCATTATCACCCACAGTACATCTCCTAGGTGCAGGGCTTGGTGGTACTGTACAGACACATTATTCCTGTAATAAAGGCAAATGAACACAAGGAATGTGTCTGGTTAATCTTTGTCTTGTATAACCTGAGAAGAGTGAAACGGAAAAACGCTCAGCTGATGTTCTGGGCCAGGAGATTTTCTCCACGTGGATCTGGTGCACACACCCAGCCCCAACACGCTTCCAAGAATCCCTGTCTGAGTCCTGGAACAAAACTCCAGCCACTGAGGCCAATTGAAGACCCAGCACACACGGCCTGTGCTGTTCACATTTCCAGGTTCTGAATCATTTCCTCCATTCACGCAGCTGCCTCTTCCATCTGGGTTTGGCCTGTCCAGCTCTCTGATCCCTTCACTTCCCGAGCTGTGGAGGATTCAGGTGCTGCCCTGGCTGTGCTGCCGTGGCCGGAGATGAGTCTCTGGTGGGCTGCCAGCAGGAGCATCCCTTGGCACTGCTGTGTTTGGGAGGATTCGGATGCTCTTGCTGGATCCCTTGGAGAAGGGTAGGTGGAGGGTGTCCAGAGGACCATCATCCACAACCCCATTTGGGAGGAGAACAGACAGAGACCTCTTCTCCCAGTGCTGGGTTTATCCCAGGGTGAGCCCTCCAGGAGCTCCCTGACCCTGGGATACCTCCTCCCACTGCTCCCAGACCCAGGAGATGGACATAGCTCTGGGTGCAGGGACTGGTGGGAGGGACAGATGTGGGACAAGATGAATCCCTCAGCAAGAGGTGAGTGTTGGGCTGGCCCAGGAGAGGGGGTTGCCCCCAACCCTTGCATGGCTGGCAATGTTCTTGCTGCTGGAATACAGCCTATGAGTGACTCGGGCCGGGATTTATCTGCTTCCTTCCAAATCCTTTCCTCTGCTCACACCCTTGAGAGCTGTGAGGGCAGTGCACGCACATATCCTGCAGACCCAAAAATACTCTGGTTGGTGTCTGGAGGAAGAACCATCTTCTACAACTGATCATCTGCCAAAAATCCTCTTCATCTTCTCTGGCCTCTCTCCGTGTCATCCAGCATCCTGGATGCATTTGGGAGCTATTGCATCTGTGTCTTCAGACATAAACAATCAGACCTTTGAGAGCTGAACTGTCAGAGAAGCCAACCTGTCCTTGACTGAGAAGAAAATATTTGCACAAGGTAAAGTGGAAACAACACACAAAAAGGTGAAATCACAGACTTCGGGGAACCTTGTCCTTCACAGGTTTGCCTGGCAGCAATTAACAGGTTGGCACAACCACACTGCTGTGTTAGAGGTGAAAAACGGGCTGTTGAGGGGAAACTGAAGCACACACTCATTCCCTGAAACCACCACGTGGCATGTGTGGGACAGGAGGTGCCCGTGCCCGCCTGGCACGACCTGCTAAGCTGGGCTTATCACCCGGAGCAGCCATGGCACCCCCAGCCCCCGGGCCAAGTGCTATTTTGGCTTGGCCAAAACAAATGGCAGTTTCCCCTCTCTTTGCAAGTTTTAAAACATAGGTTGTCACGCGGAGGAAATCGTGCACGACGATGATGGATGGTTGTGAAATACCGTTTGCCAGAAATATTTCTGGATTCTGCAATTGAGTTGCAAATTATAGAACATCAAAAGCAGCCTTTACGGGGAGGATAAAACCAACCTTCCCCCTGCTGTGCTGGGGGAGTATATATGACTATACCCCTCTTTTCCTTCACCCACCTCACTCCACCCAGACATTTTTAGCTCTGGGGCATGTTGAGAGGACAACACTGAGCCTCTGACGGCGGGATGAGCTGTGGCAGAGCAGCTCTGACAGCTCCCATCTGCCGGCGGTCTGGCCCCGCATCCTTCGGAGCTATTTCAGGATGAGCTCCATGGAGGGGTTGGGAATTGCGGGTTCCTTCGGCAGCCTTGGCTGCCGTGCTGGATGGCGCTGCAGTAGGCATAGCAACAGGAAAGGAATGTTCCCTGGAAAAAGATAACCGCGCTTTGCCGAGGACGTGGAGCAGCGAAGTTTGTTAAAGCAATCAGTATGTGTCATAATGTTTATTTAACTGAGAGCAGGGACGATGGAAAAGCATCGCAGCTGTGGAGAAGCCCAAGAGCGCTGAGGAGAGGGATGGGGAGCGGAGATTTAGTAGCTGTCTTCCCTTGAAAAAGAAAACAAGCTGTGCTATCAGGCAGTCGATGGGGCAGATAGTGGGAGAGCACGCAAGGTAGCTGCTGACTGCTGGCTCTTCTGCAGGGGTGAGGTTAGAGTTTTATTATCTGAAGTTCACTTTCAGGTTAACAGCTTTGAGGATGTGGTTGCAGCTCTAAAGGGAACAAATTTTAATTCTTTTCTAAACATCAGCTATTTCTGTTTGAAAGCAGATAACCTTTTTGGCTGTGCTATTTGCCAGTGGTAGATAGAAAGATTGGGGCAGCAGAGTGATGCTTGAATTCCTCCAGCAAATAAAAGGGGAGAACTTGACACCGCAGAGCCAACGCGGGGCCAAACTCTGGTTTAGCCCATTTCCTGGGGAGCCCTTGCAAAGAGCAGCTCTGGTGTGACTCCTTCTGCAGGAGGCCAGAGCAGGGCAGAAACAAGACTCCTGGTAATTCCTACAGCAATTGATGAAATCAAATACTCGGCCCAGCGCCCTGGCAGTGGGATCTGTTAGGCTGCAGAGCAGTGCCAGGGGATCTGGGAAACTCACTGGGCTTGCTGCAAGGGATGGACATCCCCTGCTCCACCCCACCCCCACAAAAATTTTGCTCCTTTTTTTTTTTTTTAAACAGAAATTCAAATTGCTTTTGGTCAAGCTCGGAAATTATGTGGGTTTGGGGGTTTTTCTTTCCTTAAAAAAATTCAGATCTGCTTTGGGAAACAAGCCTTTCTTTCACTCAGAAAATTGCATTTTAATTGAAGGCAACGTTTTCTATCAATAAGGGGAAAATATTGCCTCAGCTGTTCTTGGGCCATCCGACACTTCATCAGCCAAAGTACTCGCAATGTGCTGAGCAGAAGCAGGGCTGTGTTGGCTGCCCAAGCACGGGCCATCCTCTTCCCCACCCAGCTGTGTGTCGGTGTGTGGATGGAGCCTTGCAGAGCCCCCGTCTCAGACACAGGACAGTGTCTCCTCCAAACCTCTTCTACTCCTTCCTCAAAATTACAACCCCCCTGTGAGACCCACCACTCAGCTCTGGCCTTCACGGGGGAGCTGGCACACATGTGTTTCCTCCAGGGATCTGCTGGAGCAGCTCTGTAAATGTTCCCTGCTCCTCTCTGCCGGCTCAACCTCTCTCTCTCTGTAACAAACTCCAGGCTTCCCGGTCGCCCTGCAGAAAAAAACCCATAAAGCTCATTTCAGAGACCAAATTGCCGATAATTTACATGCCTCTCCTCACTTTGAAACGCAAGACGGCTGATGATAACATCGGGAGTGACAGAAGTGGTATCTGTTGCTAATTACAAGCTGACATTATGGTCAAGCAGGGCCATGGGCCCCATCAAAAGCTTATTCAAAGTTGCTTTTCTCCCACTTCAAACACAGGCTCGGACACAATGCCAGGCATTTTCCACCTTCAGTAGGAGCAATCCCTCTGAACTGGCCTGGCAGCTCCTTCTTCAGGAGAAAAAATGCTCAGAGGAGCAGCAGAGGTTAGGACAGCCTGGTCTTCGCACAGACCAAGCTGACCCTTCAGTGATGAAATTTGTTCATCTTTCATGGAGAAAGACAATGGCCATTTTGATTTCCAAACCACCTTCCCTCCCCTAGGTTCTTTCAAGCTGTCCCAAGGGCTCACCTGGGAATGGTCACCATAGCCAGGTGGTCAAGAGAGGCATGAAAGGGTGCAGGGGGGACCTCAGGTTGCTCCGTGTTGGAGCTGCACAGTGAGACAGCAGCTCCCACAGTGCACATCCCAGAGTCATGAGCAGGGAGTTCTGGCCTGTCACTTTTCCGGGGTGAAAAGTATAGAACAAGGGAAAGTGGCCTCAGGTGGCACCAGGGGAGGTTTAGATTGGATGTTAGGAAAAAATTCTTCATGGAAAGAGCTGTCAAAGCCCTGGCACAGCTGCCCAGGGCAGTGGTGGAGTCCTCATCCCTGAAGGGATTTAAAAGAAGTGTAGATGTGGCACTTGGGAACGTGGGTTAGTGGTGGCCTTGGCAGTGCTGGGTTAATGGTTGGACTTGATGATCTTAGGGGTCTTTTCCAACCTAAATGATTCTATGACTCCTGTGCCCTGTGGGACCTCAAGAAAACCCTATTAAAAGTGGTGATTAAACTCCCATTAAATCTCCCCACTGTGCTTTCTGGGCTTTGCCACAGCCCAAACTGAATTCCTTCTTTCATCCTAAGGACAAACACACAATTGTCCCACCAAGCCCAGTGGAGCTCATGTCTCTGGTATAACCTTCTATTTTTCCTGCAGCCACTGGCCATGGCTGGATGCTGCTGTGTAGGCGGCAAAAATGCATCCAGACCACATTTTCACAGTGCCATTACATGGTGCTCCGTGGAGCTCCCTTGGGACCTTTCTCCATTATCTACTGTGGAAAAAATGTCTTCATCCCCAGTCGATGAAAAGTGGGCCCAAAAATTAGGCTTAGGAGACACAGCAGTCCATGAGCAAACAGATCCTGCACTGCAAGCCTGGTTCTTGTAAGAGTTAAAAGAGTTTCCAGTCAAAACGAGTCACTGCTCCAACTACACAATGTGGAACAGGGGCAACACAGAGAGCTCTCTGCACCCTGCCTGGAGTGGGGTAAATAAAACTCCTTGTGGAAAGACTGCTGGCCTGAATTTTAATGCATTCATTCAGTTTCTTAGATTCCTTGAAAACGAACTCCTTGGAGCATATCTCAACACCACCCCAAGCCTGCCTGGTGGCATTCCCACGAAGGGGATGTCCCCCAGCACTGTGTGTCACATCTCAGTGGTTTGAGCTCTGTCAGTGAGCAGTATCTTGTAAAGTTTCTGCTGCCCCAGTGCCCTCTAAGGAGCAAACAGAGCTCTGGCACCTCCTCAGAAATGTGCCACGCAGGCTGGGAAAGGTGGTTGCACCAGGGATTTGGATGCCGAAGCTTGAAGCCTGGCAGAGGCTGTGCTGTTAAATTTCAGGGTGGGAAAGAGCTCTTGGTTTTTGGGGTGGACAGCAGATCATGGGTGCAAACCTCCAGATGTGCCTGTCTGCAATCCTGGCAAACAGGGCTTGCCATCACAGCAGAGAGGGGCATGGCAGGGTGGGCTCCCTGCAAGTGCCAAACACTCCCGGAGGCCTTTTCCAGTTGCCAGGGAGTCACTTGACATGCCCCAGGAAGATCTGTTGTGATATTGGCTTGGTTTATGCAATCCACGATTAATGGCTCATTGGCAGCTGCTCTGTGCGGATAAACCTTGCCCTTCCAGAGGCACATGGATGGCACTTGCTGTGCTGGGCTTGGTTTGCACAAGTCACGCTTCAGCTCTTTATCATCTCATCAAACTCAAACATGGAAATAGATGACTCGGGTGAGCTCCACCCCGGGAGCTTTGCCAGGAGAGTAGTGTCAGTCGGGGTGTGGAGCCTTGGGTTTCTTTGGTGGCATTTCCAGATAGACTGAGAGCTCCAACAGACAGCTCATTGCAGGGGCTGAAGCCTTTGCTTTCCTTGGGGACCCATCTCACCCCACCCCTTCAGCAGGATTTCTGTCCCTTGGCTGCCCCTCACCTCCTGCACTCAGCAAGGACGGTGGCAGGCTCAGCGGTGCCCCTGCTTTGGGGCAAATCTCTCCAGGTTGTGGGGCACTTGAGTTGGTATAAATGAGCAAGAACTGAAATGCTCCAGCTAAATTGTCCCAGAGATCTTTGCCAGAGGAGTTTGTTCACTTTGCTGAGCTGGTGTGAGCTGTAGGTAGGACTTAGAGAGCTCTTTCTGGAGGAAATTTCAGCCTAAGCTTATCACTGTGGCCCTGCCGTGCTGGGGTTGCTCTGCAGTCACCTGTGATGTGGTGAGAAGGTGCTGCTGCTCCAGGCTGTGCTGCCGTTCAGGGCAGGGGGAGTGTGGGGTCTGGGAGTGAGGTGTGAGCCCCCTCCCCTCCTTCTGGTCTGTAAAATTAATTAAGACACCTCATCTGCAAGCTCATCACTGCTCCCTCACTGTGGAGAGGTGCTGCTGGTGAGTGTCTGGGAGGGGGCTTGCCTGGGGACCTGACAGGGGTCTGCAATTGTGGGGGTGTCTGGAGGGTGGTGGATACGTGGCTTGGGGTGAGAGGAGCTCATATAATTTTCAGAGAACTAATAGAGCAGAGATTTGATGGGAGTAGTCAAACGTGCTTGGCTTGAGATCAGCCAGGCCTGGGGCTCCTTCTTCGAGCGTGCTGGTTTTCAAAGATGCAATTTCACCCCTGTGAAAGCTGCCTGTGTGGGAGGGTCAGAGTGATTCTGGGGTGAAACCGGCACCCTGGAATGGCTTCCCTTTGCCTGTGGCCTTGTGTCCCCTGGAGCTGTGGGATAAAAGGGAAAATGCAGACAGATAATGTGAGATAAGGACAATGTAGCTGAGATGAGTGCTTTGTTTTGGTTTTTATGTTTTGTGTACTTGCTGCTTGAACTTGTGACTTGCCAAGGATTGAAAATCCTGGGATTTTCCTAGAATGTGGCCAGTGTGAAAAGCAGCTCTCACTGTCCTGTCATTCCTTACCCCAGAGCCTCCTGTGGCTAAAGTGAAGAGGCAGGAGCAGCAAATAAAGGTTCATGGTCACCCCTTATCTCGTTTAGGGCTGGAGGAGAGCACAGGGGTGAGGACAGTCAGCTTTGCAAGGCAGGAGCAGCACTTAGCTGGCTCTGTGGAAGTGTTTGTCCACAAAGCAAACTCCACAGGCTTGGGGACCTACAGTCATACCTGTGAGAAAGAAAGTAGAAGAGATGAGTGTTTGCTCTCTACTGGGTGATCTCTGGAAGCAAATCCCCTCTTTTCCTGCCTTTAAATCATTTTTAGGAAGTACCAAACTTATGTTCCCTCTGTTCCTTTTGGAAACCAGTGGTGACCTCAGGCACCTGCAGTAGAGATTTTGAGTGTCCAAAGAAGGGCAGTGAAACTGGTGAAGGCTCTGGAGAACAAATCCTGAGAGGGGACTGAGAGAGCTGGGGTTGTTTATCCTGGAGAACAGGCTGCCTGAAAGGAGGTTGTAATGAGGTGGGGTCTGGTCATTTCTCCCAGGGAGAAAGAAACAGGACAAGAAGAAACAGCTTCAAGTTGCTCCAGGGGAAGTTTAGATTGGATATTAGGGGAAAAGTCTTTGCAGAAAGGGCTGTCAGGGTTGGAACAGACTGCCCAGGGAAGTGGTGGAATCTCCATCTCTGGAGAAATGTAAAAGACATGTAGAAGTGGCACCCGGGGACATGGCTTGGCAGTGCTGGGTTAGTGGCTGGACTCCATGATCTTAAGGATCTTTTCCACCCTAAATGATTCTGTGATTCTAAAAGGAAAGAGTAATGGTGTTTGCAGTCCTGGGCTTTGGGAGCTCCCTTCTCACAGCACCAGCTCTATGGGGGAAAACTGGGGGGATGTTTTGGGTTGACCTGAACAACCCCTAGTGAGTGATCAGTGTTCAGCCCCACGGTGGAAGTGGAATCCCCGGGACTGGTGGGTGCTCAGGAAAAATCACAGGCAGAGGGCTGTGCTTGGCTGGAGCACTGGCTGCTCCCTGTGGCTGCAGGGATGGTCCCCCTTCCCTTCCCGGCTGGGTTGTCATACATCTCGTGGGGTGGCCACAAGCTACCAGGGAGCTCTGGCTGTCCCAGTCCCTTGGGCTTGCTTGGCTCTGCATTTGGCTTCCCAGGAGTGCTCTGGTGCAGGTCTCTGCCTGCCATTCCCTCTGTGTGACCACAAAAGCAGTTCCCAGCCAGCCCTCACCCCTGTGGCAGCAGAAACTCATACACACACACACACACGTGTGTGTTTCTGCTCTGCCCAGAGCGGTGCTGGAAGCTCAGCACGAGCTTGCAGAGCCCTGGGATGGGATGGGATGGGAAGGGAAGGGCTGGCCCAGGCTCGAGCTAATTGTGCAGCAGGGCAGAGCTGCAGCACCTTGGCAAGGTGAGAGGGATCGAAGTGTAAAGCCCTGTGACTGACTGAGGGATGAAGGAGAAGCCACAGCTCTGCCCACATGGGCTCACTCTCACAGCACAGGATGCTGCAGCCAGCTCAGGCAACTGGGAGCTGGGAGAAGCTCTTCTCAGCTCTGGTTTTGACTGGGTGGCCGAGCCAGAGAGGCAGGCTGGGCCTTGGTTAGCCTGGTTTGGGCTGCCACACAGCAAAAGGCTGTGTCAGCCCCTTCCTCACAGGCTGTGGAGCCTCTGCCTCGGGATGCGTTTCACAGGCTCTGGAGTGGGGCTGCTGTGGTGCAGGATGGGGCTCTTCCAGTCCAGGTGATTTGAATGGCTCTGCTTTATGTCCTGAAATGTATCTCTAGCTGTGGTTTATCCTTTCCCTGCCCTGACCCCATCCAGCTCGTGAGGCTGGGAATTTTGCTCTGTGAACATCATTGCTGGATGTTTGAGAAAGCTGAAATGTCAGATTGACCTTTTGAGGTTTTTCTTTTCTCGGGGAAGAAGGTTTCTATACAATTCATGTCATGAATCAATCCAAAGGGATGTATTTTTCTGCACCAGTTAAATAAAAGATCATTAAACCTAACAAATGTTTCCCAGCTTGCCTGCACTTTCACGCAGTGTTCAGCTATAAATACGACCTGCGCTTATAGCAACATAAACAATGTGCTCCTCAAAAGCAGGACAGACTATATACCTCTCTTCTTTTTATTTTTAAGCTGCTCAAGAAATATATACACACATTCCTAATATGTTTACTTAAGCAGGAAACAGACGAATAGTTTAAGATAATGTTTCAGCCTATTGTGAGTTATATGTGCTGCAAAGATTGTTTCCTTTAGGTAGTAATTTTTCAAACACAGAGAGAAAAAGCTGAAAAATCTTGTCAATTCCTTAATTGTAGGAAAGATCTGCAGGAATTTCCCCTGCATTTCCCTCTCAAAGTGACATTTGAGACCACTGATAAGGGGGAAAGGAGATTAAATAGTCCTAATTCTTTTCATGTACTATGGACTAATTCCTCTTGCTCTCACCACCATGTCCAGCTGACTGGTTTGCTGCTGATTTCCCCTGCTTGGGGTGAGATCTGAGGGCTGATATGAGTTTGAGGGCCTAGATCAGTTTAGAGAAGGAAGATGCTTAATTTGTAGGCAAAGCTTCTGGATTTGGTCACACTCTAAACTTCTGCTGGGCTTCTTCCCTCCCCTCAGCTAAAATATCTTTTGGCTGACATCACCAGTGGAATGGGACATCAGAGTGGCTTTGAAATGCTACAGAACTTGAGTGCTGGCAGCTGATGAAGCCTCCTCTCTCGAAGGGTGACCAGCGGTCTGCAGGCACAGCTGAGGGACACCAGCAGGAACCTTTCTGTGTCATGCAGAGAAGGGCTGGTTGAAGCTTCTCCATCCGTGAAAACCACCCCAGACCGGGCAAATGATCCGTCCTGCTCAAATCAGCCTGCAAGGGACAGTGTGACGTGGGAATTGTCCCGTAAGTGCTTGTTCCTGGCTGGAGGGATGTGTCCAGGTCCAGGGCAACCCTCCTGCCATCCATCCTGCAGTGCTGCTGTGTTTTGTGCTTCCCAGGGTGTGAGAAATTACCCCCCAGAGGTTTCTGAGGATCCTCCTGCACCCCAGCCCTGGGCACAGTCCCCTTGTCCTACCCCTGCCTGCAGCAAGGGCCAAGGTGAGGACTTCATGCCAAGGACTGTAAAATGCAAACCCAGCCAGCAGGCAGCTCAGCAGAGCCAAACTCTGCCCCCGGCCATGCTTGAGCACCCCTGGTGAATTTTATTTTTGTCTCCAGGTCGGTCGGGAAAATAATTTAGCCTTTTGTGCACCCTGGTGGGTTGGGGGAGCCCCCGGAGCTTGTTGGGTGCTGAGAGCAGGGGGAAGAAAGGCAAACTGTTTAACTTGCGAGGTGCTTAGATGGACTGCAAACAGCCTGGCTGGTGCATATTCTTCCCTGTCCTCGCCATGGGAACACGCAGGGACCACCGTCTGTGCCCATGGCAACGCCCCTCGGGTGTCATCCCCCCTCAGCCCCGGTGCTGAGCAGGGCTGTTGTGGCTGGAGACCACAATGAAGGTAAAGAGGAGAAGGATGGGACTCCTGGTGTCAGGAGTAAATTAAAGCCGGGGTGAAGAATGAGGAACCGATGGTGGCTCCCCCAGCCTGGGATTCCTGTCCTGAGTCAATGGGGACACTCAGAGCCTGAGGAGCAGCTTTGTGGGGTGTACTAAATCTGATAGACAGCTCTCTGATAGGCAGAGAAAAGGCAAGGATATATATGGAAATAATTGTGGTGGGGCTGGAGTCTAATTAAAATGGTGGTTGTTGGTCAAAACTGAAAAGAAAAACGCAGCCTGAGAAAAGGCACATGTGAGCAAACAGACAGGAGGAACTCTGACCCTCCAGCTGAGAGGGGAAAGGGGAGTGGTAGCCAGCTCTGTCCTCTTTCAGGGCCTGGAGGCGTCCCATGCAACCTACAGCTAACCCCTTTGGAGCAGGTTCCTCCCTGGGGTCCTCCTTCAGCAGCGTGTGGAGGTGCCTGCCCAGGCCCACCCCTGGTAAGCAGGAAAAGGGTGCTTTGGGCGAGTCCTCCAGTGCCCAGTGTGGTCCGTGGGGTGCAGATGCAGGGCTGAGCTCAGAGGGGTTAGAGATGCTCCAAATGGCTGCAGAGCTTGCTTTGCCCAGCTCTGTGGATGGAGTCCTCTTGGGTTGCTGCTCTCACAGCTTCCTTAGGACACATATTGATCCCTCAGTTTAAGGACATCTGAACTGCCCCTGCAAGGGCTGACCCCAGGCTGAGGCATTCCTGAAGTGCCCCAGGCTTCTCCTCCCATCCAAACCCCATCCAAAGTGAGAAAACTGCTTTTTGGCACATCAGCACTGTGGGTGTAAACTCACGCAGCATCATTTTCCAACCCCCTGACGCGGTGTAAGCCCAGCAGTGGATGCAGTGAGTCTCAGCAGGGGTGGCACAGAGCTGCCCTGCACTGTCCCCAGCGAGGAGGATCAGCTGGAAGGGATGGGGGACATATCCTGCTCCCCATTCCCTCAGCACTGACCCTGCCAGGAGTTGGGGCTGCTCCTGGGAGCAGAGTAATTGACACCGGGTGCAGCAACTGCACAGCCACCCTCATTAGGGCTGTTTGTTTTTCACAGTGAACTGTGTGTCACACTGAAAGCTGATACTGCAGAGGGAAAACAGTGTCCTCTCTACCCCCACCCCTCTCATGGAAATGAAGGGGCAGCATATATTTACTTGTAAAGAGATACGGGTGACTTGGTGAAATAATAAAGGAGTCATTAAAGAAGCGAAAATTCCCAAGTAGGGAGAAAAAGTAAAAGTTTTATTCTTCTTGTTGCATTTCACTAAGCACAAATACAAGCCCAGCAGTAAAGGATGTGTCCCTGGGGTACCCAAAAAGGCTTGTGACGAGAGAAGAGGTGGCACAGACAACACAGAGCTGAGTCTGGCCGTGCTGGTGTGGGGGTAACTGACCTACACGGAGTAACTACTCAGCTGTTGCCTTGTAATCCCATTGGAATCACCACTGAATGGACAGAGGCCTTGAGATCGAAATGTCCTGATCCCTAGAGGAACATTGGAGCTGGCAAAAGAAGTTTTACAAGAAACAGGCCATCTCGGAAGGTTTCTGATGCCTCGTGCCGCTCCTCTGACTGGGGTTGTGGCACTGGAAACTCCTGGCAGCTCTGTTTGCATTTTCTTCTGCTCCTGTAAATGCTCTGAGTGGAGCTTTGTGTGGAGTCCTCCTATATCCAAGCCAGGTTTTGTACAACACTACCAGGGCAAACTGAAAGTGAGATGGATTGACTGAAAGAAGTGACCTGCAGCAAGCTGAAATGACTCTGTTGAGCTGCACTTTTCCTAAAAGATGGGTGTGCCCAGCACCCTGACCTAGTGAGGCAGGGCAGTGTGTGTGTCTACAGATCTCTGTCTCCTTTTGCACTCACATTATTCCAGTGCCTGTCTTGTGCCCAGATCCATCGGGTTAAGTGCACTGTGTCTGCAGCCAATGACAAAGCCCAAAGGGAGCTCCAAGCATTGCCTTCTCCTCTTGTTTTGGTTTACCTAATTCACTCTGAAAGGTTATTTTGGTTGAATTTCCCTCTCCATTCCCTGCCTACCCTCTCCTCTGCTGCTTCTGTCTGCCTGTGCTTATGGGTGCTGCCAGTGCTATCTCAGAAAGGAGCTGGAGCCAGTGCTCTGGTAGGTTATCTGGTGTTTGTTCAGTGTAAAACACTGCACTGTTTCCAGCTGTATTGTTGTTCTTGGCTTGGAAGTTTCTGTTTCTTGCTGTTTTTTAGCTTGAACCCAAGCCCTGGTGCCCTGACTACTGCAGGGGTCTGCTCATGCTGCCAGCCCCACGGGGACCTCAGCCCTGCCAGAGGGCTGCAAAGCTGGTCTTTGGTGTTCAATCTTGACTTGGAGTAAAGAGGACACATGGCTTTGGTCAGATGGCCCAGCCAGAGTGGCCAAGGACTGTTTGTCACATGCTCTTGGCTCTGTAATGGGCATCCTGTGTGAGTGAGCTGTGCTTTGGTGCCAGTGGAAGGCAGGAGGGGGATAACCCTGATCTGTTGTGTAAGAATCATTCAGCAGCGAAGGCATTATTTCTGAGCAGTGCTAGAACCAGTGCAAAGCCGTCTGCTTCATTTTTCATTGGTTTTTCTTTCAATTTTTTCCCCTCCAAAGCTTGTAATTTTCTGCTTGGGTATAAACGCACAGAGAGCACGTTTAAATATTGGGCTCCGAAGCTTTCAAAACAAACCACAAATCCACATCTTGATGTGCAATCACTAAGTTAGTCATGCCAGCTGGGTTTGAAAGGTGTTTTGAAACCTAGCAAAGGAAAAAATTACAGGAAAAATGTGCTGTCCACGGGCTGGGCAGAGCAGTGTCCAGCACAGCAGAGCTCTGCATGTGGAGGGGCTCAAGGAAGGCAAACTACTTCGTCTCTCTCACCCAGCATCTGAATATAATGCCCTTGGTGTGATTCTCCTACTGGGCTTTACAGATGGAAATGAGAGGAATGAGAGCCCAAATGAGAAAAACACCAGGAGGGAGGGAAAAAATGCTTGGCTTAGGTTCGGTCAAGGATAACTCTGGAATAAGAAAGGAGTGTGCTGTTGCAGCAGCTGATCCAGCCTGGTATCCAGCCTGGAAAATGATTACAGGTTGATTCTGGCACCTGGTTGTTAAAATGCTGGATTTTTCTGTGGAAACAGTTGCTACTGACTGTCCCATTCACAGTTTATTTCATTTAGTTCCAGGTGAACCCAGGTTTTTCCATAGCAGTTGGCCAGAATGGATATTCTGAGGATCCAGATGATTTGGTGTGAAGGAAACTGGATTGGGCCCCATTTGAAAGCAAATGGTATCATATGTTGGTGGAACAAACCTGCAAAAATGACAACAAAAATGACAAAAAAAAACAGTCACAGCCAGATTCATTCAGTCTCCTCAGCTTGGATAAACACCCCAAATCACTGGGATTTCAGAGGTGCTTAAATTAGCATTGAATGCAATCACAGCAATGCTATGTCTGGAAAAGAAATTTAGCTTCCACTGTGGAGTAGAGCAATCATGGTGTGCAGGTCAGGCATGAGTGTTAATATTTTAAAAAACATTTTATTTTTAAGAACTCTCTGTTTCTGTTCTTGGAATGTGCTTGTTTTGTGCTGATACAGCAAACACCTGTTTGTCCTGGGTGATCTGCATGTCAGAACCAAACCTAGGCCCTTCCTACAAGTTCCTGAGGTTCACTCTGGATTTGTGCCAGAAAGGTGCATTTAATCCTTTGATTTCACTGAGGTTTCTAGTCGAGACAGTGATGAATCTAGACATGCAGAACTAATTTTCATGCACGGTGGTGTCATCCCTGATTGAAACCAGTGAAACAACAACAAAACTGCATGTGATTTTGTATGGGGAAAAAAAATATTTTAAGTTTTAGTGCTAAATGGCACAGGGATGGGGGTGAAATTCATATAGGACCTTAGGTAAATCCCAATTTAGCTTTCTGAGGCTCCTGCAATCACAGCTAGTGAGCAACCCCTGCTCCCACAGCTCCGCTGATGTCACTGGTGTTGCATATACAAGGACACAAGCAAAAGCCAATTCATGATGAATTCCACCCGAGGACACAGTGCCTGCCAGCCAGGAGGATGAGGTCATTGCAGGAATTCTTTACATTCTGCCTTCTGCACAGGGTGCCCGAGCAACGGGAGTAAAACTACAACAATCACCACCACATGGGAAGCTCTAAATGGCACTGGGTCTGGTTTTACTCCCCCTGGGCCCCTCCCCAGGAGAATATGGAGGGAATAGGCTGTTAAATTAGGTCCTGTCTAGATGGAGACCATACAAGCCCTGCAGAGAGCTCTGGTGCTCCTTAGGAGTGTGGTCACAGCGGGCTGCAGGGGGCTGGCCCCAGCCCATCCGGACTCCCGGTGGTATCCCTACTGTAGGATCTGCGGTGGGGGGACCTGGGAGCTGCTCTGAAGCTCTGCCGTCCATGCTGTGGCTTATTAACCATAAATAAAAGTAATTCTGGGAGTTCTGAAACTGCCAGAGCTCAGTTTACTGTTGATTGGTGTCTAGTGGCTCGTTCAGGTTTTATTAATTGTATTAAAATGACGGTGCGAGCTCTGTTGTCCTCAGAAAATGCAGACCAATAGGAAATGCTGCTGGAGTGGGTTCCTCAGGGTATGACAGTCCTGACCAAAGGTATTCCCTGCCCATGGTGGGGCCACATTTAAGCTTTTCCCCTGCTCCAAGGGATTTTCTGGTGTGCAAAGCATTGATTTTCATGCTACTGCCTTCCTTTCACTGGGGATGTTAATTGATCTCTCTTTCTTTCTACCCACTTACTTTCTCCTGCCAAATGTGAGATAAGTTAATATCTCAGATTTGTGCTCCCTGTCGAACGTGGGTGACAGGCCCAAACACCAGATAGGATGGAGTGAGCGTGCAGAGCGACTCCATAAAACTTGTTTCATTTGGAAAGTGGGATAAAAGACCCAGTAATGAATTTGAATCCTTGGGATTATTGAGCAGAGCCAAAGAGCCTTCATTTTGCTCAAAGCTATTCTGTGGGTAAAGGCTGCCTGTATTTGACAATTTTATTTTTTGCTGTTTATTCTTTTTTTTCTAATACAGGAGGCTTTGTAGTTTTTTCCATAGATATTGTTTTATTTCTAGTACAGGAGGCTTTGTAGCTTTTTCCATAGATATTGGGACCAAAAGAGACTTTAAATCACCCAGGCTGTGACCTCCTGTATAGCACAGGCCAGAGAATTTCAACCCTTACTGAACCCAGTAACTTGCATTTGACAAAAGCACGTCTTCCAAAACCCCATCCAGTCTTGATTTAAAGGCAGGAGATGGTAGCTGCTTTGGGAATTGCCTAGAAAAATATGGCTTCTGCAGCTGCCTTGGTGTTTAATGTTATTCTCAGGGGAGAAAGGGAGTGGGGGGAATAACAATCCTTGCTTGTTTTAATGCCTTGGCAGCTCTAGTTTATGACCTCGTGCTGTTGGTATTCTTCTCCAGCTTTTAGCAGCGTTTTCCTGACTGTTTTCCTCTCTGGGTGTTCGTTATTGTGGGCACTGACATGTTTTGGGGGTGCCAGGTAGGTAAGACTGTGCTGGGTCTGGATGGGTTCAGTGGGGGTCTGACTTTGCTTCCTTTAGTCACAAATGGGCTCTGCAAGAGCTGCGTGAACACCTTCTCACTGGGACACTCACACCTGCAGGAGGTCCATGGTTTCTCTTGTTCTCCAGGAAAAATCAAGGCTCCCTGTCCTTGCAGGACTCTTATCCAGTTGGATCTGAACTGAGGCCGTGACTTCTCTTAGGGAGGTTCCTCCAAGAGCTGCCAGATGGCAATTGCATTCAGTTCCTCCAATCAGGCTGGTTTTGAACCCCTGACAGGAGGGTAATAACTGCATATTCCTCTTCTTTAACCCAGCCAAGTCCTGAGCTGGGCTTTCTTCCTTCCTTGTCCAAATGTTTGAATAAGTGAAGCCAACTTTTCTGTTGGTTTTTTTTTTTCTCCTTTTAATGAAATAATATTGCCTTGATTCATGTAGATGTTAAATAAACATGTAAAATAAACGGACTGAAGCGGGACTGGATGTAAAGCTGAATTCCCATGGTCCTTGTCTTCGAGGATCTGCTCTCCTGACCCCTGTGGCAGGGCAGGATGCCTTTGGTGCTCTGTGTCTTTCAGATGGACAGGCTGCTGTCTTTTTCCCTCTTCCATGATTTTACTGGGAAGGGGTTCAGGGCAAGCAAGACCAGAAAAGACTTCCAGGGACTGGATAGCTCCTGAATCCAGATGGATTTGGATGCTTTTGGACCTTCAGGTGGTAAAAATGCCTTTCTTAACATCCATCCTCAGTCTCCCTTGCTGCAGACGTTGCCTCTGCTGCTTGTCCTTTATGGAATAAGTCCTTTGTCTCTTGTCACAGCTCTCTTATGCTTGAGCACTGCTGTTTCCCCCTGATCTCTCTCAAAACCAGGGAACCCAGGGAAGAGTAATTTTTTGGGAAGTGCAGCTATTAGACAGAAGTTTGGAAAACCCCCCTCCCCAGACCTGCCATGGTGACCCCGGGCAAGTTTTTCCATCTTGGTTTGGCTCTTTCATTTTTGTCTGCTGCTCCTTGGACATATTCTCAGGGCTTCCTTCCCTGTGTGTTGGACTTTGCTTTCCAAGTGGGACACTTTGTATTGGAATATATAATTTTATTTTCCTTTTACATTTTTTTGGCACTGCTCCCTTTTCTCTCTGAACTCAAACAAACCTGGCAAAGGTTAAAGAGCATGAGCTGATGGTGAAACAAGGAGCTGCATCAGGTCTCAGTGCTGGCCTGTTGCTCACTCCTCCTTCCCGCACTTGGGGTGCTCTGCTCTCCTTCCTCTTTGGAGTAAGACTCACATTTTCATGTGCTTCCCAAAGCCCCAGGCCGTGAGGGTGCCTTCAAAATAAATCATTCTATCACCCAATTGCTGTAGTGCTTAATTACCCCCTACTTGATGGAGATGTCTGGAAACATAAACAGAAGGCATTCCAGCAGTCCTCCCAGTGTCTGGATGTTTGAGCCACTTTGTGTTGTTTCACGCTCTGCTCTTTGCCACCCCCCTCCCCCGCCCCCAACATCTGCCTGTCTCACTTCCAGCACAGTATTGCTCTCTACATGCTCAGTTTGAGTGAAATTTGGGTCTGGTAAGTACTTCTGACCTGGAAAGGTGGCAAAGCAGGAGGGGACTGTGTGCCCTTGCTGATGACCGCGCTGTTGAAGGCTGGAACTAGTGGCAAGTGTCAAGGAGTTTCAAGCTTTTAGATATTTAGCTCTTCATACACTTACATTTATGAATATATTTTAGCCCTGATTAAGGAGTTGCATGATACCTGAGTCCTTCCCCCTTCACCTGTGCTGGGCTGTGCTGTGGTCTCCTGCAGCTGACTGTGCTCCAGGGGATGGGCAGGAACAGACATGCTTGATTTCATGACCTCACACAAACCAATTACCCCATTTACAAGCAGCATTATGCTGTGCGGAGTCAAAAGCCAGTTTTACAGCATTTTAACACCAGGAGTTAATGTTTCTTTTCTTTCCCTTTTAAGAAAGGAGCTGTCATTCATCCTTTCCCTTCTTTAAACCTGCTAGATAAATCTGTTCTGACTCTTCTTGAGTGCCTCGGTGAACTGCCCTGCAGGTTTAGGCTGGTATATTATGAGAGAATTTGGGTTACCTTTCTTTCCCATCAGTTTAGTAACAAAGTGTGTGTGAGTTTCTGTTTTGTTTTTTGTTTTTTTTTTCTTCTTTCTCTCTCTCTCTTTTTTTCTTTTAAAACTTAAATGAAAGTCTGGGATGCTGTCATGGGGTTGCAATGGTTATTGCATATCTACTACTCGTGCTGATCCAGGAGCACCCAACTCTGAAGCACCTTTCAAGGTCCTAAATACCGTATTTGACTCCCTTTTCCTGGGACACTTGAGAGTTCAGAGGACTACCCAGAGTTTATGCAAACTCATTAAAAGCTCTTGGTCTGGACCGAGATCTGGAAGCTTCACAAAATTAGAAGCCACTTGTATGAGGTTTCCACTGCTCCTTGGCTTTGCCAGAGTGCAGCACGAAGAGATCAGCTCCTCTTGTGCTATTGTGGCTTCAGGTACCTGCCAAAGCCAACAAAATGCAGAGATGTGCAAAAATGCTGAAGTAAAGCCTGACAAAAAGATATGTTAGCCTGATGCTTTCAAGCCTCAGGAAAGGGTTGGCTTGAGCCTGGCTGGTTCAGCTTTGGGCTGGTTGCTTTTTGTGCTGAATCCAAGCCCAGGGACCCTGATGGGTGCCAGGGGCCAAACCCTGACCATGGTGTGGCTGCTGTGAGCAGTGCTGGGGCCTCTGAAGCTGTGTTTGAGGACCTTCTCTTCCTTCTGTGAGGGAGGGACAGGACATGGCTTGAACTTTGTCCAAATCATAAGGTCAGACCCAAACTTGGAGTTTGTTTTGTTTGGGTGTTTCTGCTTCCAGCCTTCCATCAGAGCAGCGGAAGCGGGGCTGGGCTCCTCTAGGAGCATGAGCAGTGGTTGTGTTGGCTCTCTGGAGTCCTCCACTGCTCACCCTTTGTGGCAGCACTGAACCATCACACCAGGCTGTGCTTGCTTTGGCCAAGCGGGATGAGGATGGGAGCAGGCTCGGAAAGCCCCAGCTGTTCCTGCAGCCTGAGGAATGTGTGCTCATGAGCACTTGATCTAATTGTTGTCCTTTGGCCAGAGGTTGTCATTCCAGTGCTTCTGCTCACTTGCTCCATTCACCATGTGCTTGATGTGATGGTAGCAGAGGTTGGAGGAGGAAGGAGAAGGGATACAGCAGGGAATCTCCTGGGATGTGCCGCAGGCCAAGGAAAACTTTGCTCCTTTTCCATGTGCCATTTTAGAAGTGGATCATTCACCCATTAGCCCATTGCTTTGCCTGGCAGCTGTGGAGCTGTCACTTCCTCCCTTCCCCTGTCGGATGAGAAGTTCATGTGGAATTAAACACATGTGGCTGAGAGGATGTCCTTTGCTGGAGGTGGGGACTGGGATGTTGTCTTGGCAAACTGGGAAGTTATTTTTGACTCTGTCCCGCAATTTGATTTCTCTTTTCTATTTGATGGTGGGAGGGGTTTGGGTTTATGTAACTGTTCTCGTTTCAGTGTGTTTTGGGTAATGGCCAGTTGTTCCCAGCCTGGAATGAACCAAGGTTTTCCTAAGAAAACAGGGGTGTAAAGCAGCAGAAGGACCACCAGCTTGGACCTGCCACCTTCCACAGTGCACCCTCTGTTCTTCTCTTGCTGAGATTCCAAAAGGCTTTTCCACCTACATGAGCCCTGTCTGAGAGAAGCTCAAAAAGGAGAACGGATGCACAAAACATTTGAAGCTGCTCCAAAACCAAGGCCAAGTGTCCATGCAGTGGAGAAGGCAACCACACCCTGCAGTGCAGAATGATGCAGTGATGAGGGGCTCCCTGCCTGAAGGAAGGCAAAGTGCCTGTTAAAGCCAGTGGAAAACTTTATTGGAATAGGATTGCTGAGTTTGGTCCTGTAAATATTCATATTACTGGCTTTGGGGTTTAATCCATAAGCCCTCTTTAAAAATCAGAGTTTTGTTAAAAAAAGAGCTCCCTCTTCCCCTGCTCTCCTTGGTCTCTTTAGTTCCAGTGAAGAACTCTTGGCTCGCCCGGGCCTCCTCCCTGCTGTGGCATGGCACAACTCCCCTGTCAGCATTGTTCTCATTGACTTTTATTATCCCGTGGGCTAAATTATTGCGTGCTTTGATCTCCTGTTGGACTCACTTCTCAGAAAGGGGGGAAAAGGTGGATGTTTGGTTTTTTTTGCATCTCTCGCTCATGCAGAAAGGTCAGGCTACGGAAAGAGATCTAATGCCAGGGAAACTGTGAGGTTTTGAAAGTCTTGGGTAGAGAAAACCCTGTAGATGTTCCAAGGTGAAGACTCAAGGAGAGATTAACAGCCTAATAAGGTTTATCTGACCCGATGTCACAGTACCACCCCTCCCTGTGAGCAGATGCCACAGTGCTGCCAGAGGTGCTGTCAGTGCTGAGCAGAGAAGGCAAATGAGGCTTGGAAAGAGTCAAGGCTGTAAAGTTTGTGGGTGGTGGGGAGTGGACACCACTGTCATAGAATCACAGAATAGTTTGGGTTGGAAGGAACCTTAAACATAATCTTTTTCCAACCTGTTGTCATGGAAAGGGACACCTCCCACCAGCCCAGGTTGCTCCAAGCCCTGTCCAACCTGGCCTTGGACACTCCCAGGGACGGGGCAGCCACAGCTTCTCTGGGCACCCTGTGCCAGGGCCTGCCCACCCTCACATTTCGTAATTTTTTCCTGATATCTAACCTAAACATGCTCTCTTTTCCATTTGAAGCCATCCTCCCTTGTTCTGTCATTCCAGGCACTTGTAAATAGTCTCTCTCCACCTTTCTTGTACCTTCAGGTACTGGAAGGTTACAACGAAGTCACCCCAAAGCCTCTCTTCTCCAGGCTGAACAATCCCAGCTCTCCCAGCCTTCCCTCCCAGCAGAGCTGCTCCAGCCCTCTGACCATCCTGGTGCCTCCTCTGGCCTCGCTCCAGCAGCTCCATGTCCTTGCTGTGCTGCCCCCAGGGCTGGGGGCAGCTCTGCAGGGGGGTCTCACCTGAGGGGGCAGAGGGGCTGTCCCCAGGGTGAGACCCACCCTGCCCTTAACCTGAAACTCACCCTGTGGGGTAGGCTGAGCTGCTTGTGGGGATGCTCTGGCAGAAGGTCTGGCTTTGCTCTGGTAGATCCTTTTGAGCCCTTCTCCTGTGTGTCCTGCTTTCCTCCCACCCCCAGACCTATGCATAGTGGCTGCTCATGGTTTTTTGCTTCCTGAGGTTCTCAGCAGGCAGTGTCACCTCATCCCTCTGCCCTGCCTGGTGGTCCTGGTGGTGGCACAACTGCTGTTGTGCAAGAATGTAATGGGGAAAGGCTTCCCTGAGGGGACTCTCAGCAAAAGAACTGGGGGGATGGATCCTGCTGTGTCTGGTACAGAGACCAGCTCTAAGCCTGGGAGCTGTTCTCCTGGCCAGCTGAGTTAGTTTTTCAGTGGAGGGACTGGCCAGGGCAGAACTGGTGCAGAAGAAGGGTGGGGAAAAGCACCTCACTTCCACACTCGCTGAATGCACAAGCTGTTAGATTCATATTGCCCTTGGGTGTTAACTTTTGTGAAACAACTGAGCTGCTGGGGTTGTGTAAGGCTGACACTGCTTTTGGGGGAAGTTGTCTGAGCATGTGAAAGGAGCTGGTGTGTTTAGGAATAATGAACTCTGGTCTTGGGACTGGTAAAATTCACACGTGGTGCATATTGCCAAGGGCTCTGCTAGGACAGCTCCCCAGATGCAGCCCTTGCACTGCTGCTGCAGTTCCCAAGCAGTCATGAAGGTGGGCAGTGCAACTGGGAGGACATTTGCTCGAGTCTTTGGAAAAATGGCTTTGGGCTTGGCCAAGAGCCCCAGGGAGTCTTGGAGAAAGGAGAGGAAGGATAGACCCTGAGGGATGTGTTTCTGTGACCAGAGCAACTTCCTCTGACCCCTGCCTGCTCATCAGCAGACCAGGATGGTTTGAGCCAGTGAAAATAACTCCAGTACTGCATGTGATGTTAATGATGCCTCCAGAGGCTCAGCACCACTCAACACCCTTTTAATCTCCTGGCATCAATACAGAAAGAGAAGAGCTTGAAGGAAGCATGGATGTTATCACACTGTAGAGCAGCTTCTCAAAAGCTGAGGCCCTAAAAGCATCTAAGCCTTCCCTGTGCTGTTCCAAAGGAGACATTTTTAAGGCCCAAGTTAACTAGTAGGTCACGACACTAACATGCCCCTCAGCAAAGCTACAGTGTCCTGACAGTGCTCTTTTGGAAGAGTGCACATGCTTTCCTTATTTCAAAGACACCACCACCCTCTATCAGTCATCGTCAAGCTCTGACTGACACAGAAGTGGTAGTGAGATAAAAGCAGATGGCATCTTTTATCTGATTTGAATTCCCTCACTTTAGGTTGAACCCAAAGATAATGGCCAAACCCCACAACAGACCCCTGTGAACTGTTTTGATACAAACCAGGCTTTATATCTTGACTACTCAAGAGCAGAAGCTCAAACAATTCCTGGAGGTTGCATGGGCTGTTTTCAGGTGTGATCCTTGGAAGAACTAAATTTTCTGTATAAAACCTGGATTTAGGGACTACACAAATGCCTTGTCCTGTTCATGCTACAGCTCTCCAAGCAGAGCCTGGGGCCATATTCACAGGAGCTGTTTCCATGCAAAGTTTCAGCTCCCCAGAAAGGAGAGATCCTGCATGTAGAGACATGAAGAGCTGTATGAGATCACTCCTGAGCAAGGCCAGAGCTCACTGAGGTTGCTCTTGTCATCAGTCCTCAAGGAAATTGTAAAGTATTGGAGATGGAAGAGGGACTCTGCACCTGGAGAACCAAGAAGATTAGGAATAAATGCCCAATGTGTGGAGAAACACCTTCTCAGATAATCCCTTAGTCTTCTTACACCCAGCTACTGACTGACCTCTTGGTTTTCTTTTCACAGTGTCTAGTTTGTAATCTTTGTGTAATTATTCAGCAGATTTTACTTCTTGCTACTCGCATGAGCAGTTTTCTACATGTCCAAGCACCTTTTAGCGTGAGAGAACTGATTACAGCCTCAAGCACAGGATTTATCCTACCGTGGCACCTTCCTGTGTCCATGTCCTTGGAAAGGGCTCAGTGAAAAACTCTTCATCTTCATTCTTTTGACTTCCATGCTGTTATTCTCTACTTGAGTAAACAGCAAGCTGCTGTTCTCGCTGCTGTGCTGCTGAAGTGTCTGACAAAGGAAATGACACTGATGTTCATGTTAACACTCTGACAATGTAAAAATAGCTGGGTTGAAACTCTGCCCCCGAGAGCAGCTCCTGTCCCAGTTTAGTGCACCCTTATTCTGAGAAGAAAAAACATGTAATAATTAGAAAAAGAAATAAAAGGCTGTTTTCCTGGACTTTGAAAGCTTTTGACCTTCAAGAAGAATGCTCTATTTATAACAGCAGGACTGTGTATATTTAAAAGCCTTGAGCCACACATGTGCTAAGGAGTCAGAGATGTTCTTTGGCTCCAGCTTCTTTTTTGACCTCTGCTAGATTAGTGAAGATATAATTTGCAACATGACCCCAAGAATCAAAAGTCTCTTTTTATTAAAAACTTCGGAAATGACCTCACTAGGGAGTCTGAACTGATGAATGCATAGATAAGAAATCTTCTACTGAAGCTCCTTTAGAGAATTAATGTACAGAACAGATGAAGATGTGGATGTATTTGGGACAAAACTCATTCATTAAGCTGTGCAGCTTGAGAAGTAAAAAGAAATTAGTTATTACTCATTTCTGAAGGATTTTTAGTTATAAATGGTGCTGGTCCAGTATCTGTCTAAATTAGAACTATTGAGCAAAGTGTTTCAGCACATACATTTTCACAGTTTTGCCAAGTTTAGGTCCAAAAGTGCCTATTCCAGTAATCTAATCATATTTGCTTCTCACATTGGCGAAAGAAACTTGCTCTCTGGTTTTGGCCTCCCCTGCTGAAGCTTTCGCATGTATATTAGAGAGACCCAGTGTCAGTGGCTGGAGATGCTGGTGTTGATTACCTTCCTGTTTTGGGCAGTTGGGGGTCACACCACCTAAAAAATCGTTACTAAAAATAATTGGTTTGGGGTTTTTTTCTCGCTACCTCCCACGCTTGTTGCTCCGTGCTGTGAGTTGCTTCTTGGCAAAGGGGAGTTGCTGATTCATTGGTTTTATTCCTGCAGCTGTACCTTAATTAAGGCTCTAGTGCAGGCAACCAGGTGGACAAACCTCACAGTGGAGGAGGGACAGTATTTTCCTTGGTCCCACGGTTACAACAGGTCTGTGACCACTGACAGATTTAGCTGTTGCTTTGTGAGCACATGGCACTGTGGTTTGCTGCGAGAAAACCTTACAGTGGCAAAGCAAAAGGGCAAAAAGGTGCTTGGGAGAAGCCAGACAGTATCTGCAAACCCAAACAAGTTTGTGACCATTTACTGGAATAAAAATAGTGAGTCACTGTTGTAAGGCAGCAAACACTTTTTAGGGTCAAGTCTTAGGGAGCTTTTGAAGTTTTACAGGGAGACAGGGCTGAAATTTGCTGTACAAAGAAGTGTACAGTGCTGTGGATGCTCCACCCTGGAAGTGTCCAAGGCCAGGTTGGACAGGGCTTGGAGCAACCTGGGCTAGTGGAAGGTGTCCCTGCCCATGCCGCGGGGAGTGGAACTGGATGAGCTTTATGTTTCCTTCAGTCCCAAACCATTCTGTGAGAGAAAAGAAACGCAGTGCTTGGAGCTCACCTGGGTGACTTCTGAAGCTTTGACCTTCTTGTCTTCAGGTGAACAAGGAAATAGAGGGAAAGCTTTGAACGGGTTGTATTTTTACTTTCCTATTGAGCAACACTGTCAAATTAAGAATAGCTTAGTTTCAGCAACTTTGAATTGGAAACAGTCTTGTACTGGACTTGCAGGGTGTGGGTTGGCCAAGACCCTGTCCAAGACGAACAGTTTGCGCAGTTAGAGATAGCCCTTCTACCTGCTGGTGATGGCTCCTGCTGAGCCCTCAGGGGTGTCTGCCGTGCAGTTGTTTGCTTTAAAAAGAAAAAAGAAAAAGAAAAAAAAAAACAAACCCTAGTGCTGGAATGATACTACTGAGCATGAGAACTTGGCAGTCGGGCATGCCACCCACTTGGAGTGCCGGATGCGCAGCACTCGGAGTCCTCGGAAGTTGTGAAGGGCTGGGACTGAAGTGCTTCCTTGAGCCGATCCTGTGCTGAAAATGAGAGTTTCGCTGAAACTGAAAGGGGAGGGAGAGAGCACGAGGCATCTTGGCCGCTCTGGCTCTTCCTGGCGGGACATGCTCTCAGACTAAACTACCGGAGGCGCTCTGGGCCGGCGAGCAATCCCGGCGGGGCAACCTGAGCCTTGCAAATCCGGGGCACGGCGCAGGGCGCTTGCCAAGAGTGTAATCTCTGCTTATTATCTCCCTAATATACATCATCTGCTTTGCTGCCAGCTCGTACTTCCGTGCCCTGCCTCGCTACGCCCCCCCTTCCTGCCTGCTCTGAGATAAAACGTGTTGCTCTAACCATGAACGGGGCCCCTGGGACCCCTCCCCAGCCTCGGCAGTAAATCCCCCTCAGTCTCTGCAGGCTGCCTTTGACACCCCCGGAGCTGAAAACGTGAAATAAATAAGATATATTTATATTAGTTGGATGTACACATAAAGTGTATAAAAATATTATAAACGTCACGTTGCAAATCCAAGACGAAAGCGCTCGGGGTTTTATGGTGGCCTTATGGCTTAGTGACAGAGCGTCGGGGTTTCCTGTGCGTGCTTTTTACTGTTTCCTCTCCACACTTGCTGTAATCTCTCTGAGGCCTCTGGAAGCTCAAAGAAATGGAGATTTGTCTCCTGGGACAATGCCAGTTAGTCCCAATTTTTGTTTCTGCTGTGGGTCTTAGCAACAGAAGTCCTGATGGTTGTGTTTTATTTGTTTTTTTTTTTTTTTTTTTTTTTTAATTTATTTCCTTATTTTTCTGCCTCCCTCTGCAGACAGGTCTTCAAGGATGAGGCTGTGTGTGCACAGCCCTTCTCTGCTTCCCTAAGCCTGAGGAAGTGCTTGAAGTTGTGACTTTTGGATGCAGAAGGGAGGTGCCCCAAAGCAGCAGCGCTCAGGAATCCTGTCCCTTGTCCCTGGACACCAGCGGTGTCTGCAGGGAACTGCCTTATTGCTGAGTGCAAAACTGTTGTCATCCTGGGAAAAGCAATGCTGTGGTCATGGGTGAAGTTGAAATGCTCTGACCAGGGGAGAAAGTCTGTCGTAGCTTCATCTTCCTGTGCACTTCTCACATTTGGCATCACCAGAGAAAGAGGCCAAGCCACAAGAGAACCAAGGGCCCGACAAGGGGTTCCGCTCCTCTTCCTTTGCTCCACAGGGTCCTTTCTGCTGCAAACAGCCTCTAGAAACCACAGAAATGTGCAGAAACAGAAAATACAGGAATATTGTTAAAACCACTGCTGCTGGTGGGTGGCTGCTCTGCATTTACAGGGGGGTCAGAGCAGCTCTAAGTGGTCCCTTTTGGCTCCCAGGTTTATAGCTCTGTGAACCCCTCACAGCATGCACTGCAGGGCCTGTCTCGACTCGATAACTGGGCTCTATGAAAGAGCCATAAATCAAACCTGAAATCTGGCAGGTTTAATAATAAATCCCAAACTTGTGCCAGGTCTGTGAACTTTTCAGTATAACTGAGGTGCTCTGAGAGTGAACCTGAGAAGTCTGATGGTTGCAAGAGGAAAACAGGCAGAACTTGTCAGTTTTGACCCCAAATCAAGGAAAATGTTGTGGTTTTGGCTAAGTGGGGCTTTGTGGTTTTTTGTTAACCTGAGGCTCAAAGCAAATGTGTGTTTGTGAGAGGGAGAGGGGGGAAAAAAGAACATCAATTTAAATGGGAATGCTTTTTTATCATGTTTCTCACTGCTCTCACTTGGAAGAGGGTAATGCAAGGAAGTGATGGTTTATCTCTATATCAGGAGAGTAAATAATACTATGGAAAACTTGTTTTGTTACTGTGAAGTTCATGTACAGATTCCAAATCCTGCATAGCCCAGCAACTGATCCTTTCTGATCACTTCTGCTTCCGTTCCCCAGAGTCCCTTTGCACTGGGTCTCCACTAAAGAGAAGCAATTAATTCCATGACGTGAGTTCAGCTGGGGGTTAGTGAGGAGCGGGAGGGCTCCTGGATGGCTCTGGACTCATTTTGGGAAGGAGGAGATGTTTCCTCCTCGGACAACACAAGTGCTTTTTGGTGCAGATTCCAGGGGAAATGCTGCTCCCATGTTTTTCCCTATCTCTACCTGCCCTGCTGAACAAGCAGCCCCATCAATGCCCCCAGACTCATCCTGTGAGTCTGGCAGTACCCCCACAGGTTGCAAGCTGGGGGGAAAAATTGTTCCTGTGTTTCTGCTTTTTGATGTCTCAAAGCACAGCAACTGAGCCATAAAGTGGGACGTGGATTTCACTGTCACCTCCATGGCAAGAAATGGGTTTAAGAGAAAAAGCTTCTCCTTTGGAGAACCCGATGTTTCTATCAATTTTTAGCAAAGAACTAGAGTTGCTGGTGCCCAGTTGAGTTGTTGCATTCCCTGGATTTCTCAGCTCGAGCTGGGCAGCCCCATGGACAGTGTATCTGCCTGATGCCTTGCTCCAATGCTGTCTTGGGAGACATATCCAGCATCTGATACTGCCTAAGTCTTACTGAGATTCAATATTTTTTGAAGATGTGGTTCCCTGGGTGAGACTTCAGCAAAGCTCCAAGGCACTTTATTGAAGGAAATTTTAGCAAATTTGAAGTTGCTTCTATTTGAAGGCATCGCTGTGTGCATCTCTTAGACCTTGCATAACTTTATGAGGTATTAACTTTATTGTTTATTAGCTTTTTTTTTTATTGCTCTTGCTCACAGGACACGACCCCTTGTGCAAGTAAATGCAAAATGCAGGCGTGAGCGAAATGTGCAGGGAAGTCCTTGGAATATGGGTCAGGGCAGAGGTGGCTGAAGGCTGAGGAGGAAACTTCCTGCTCTGGGGACAATAGCATGATTGATGCAGCAGGGAGCTGATTTAATCCACTTGAATTATTTCATCGTGAGGCAGAGAGCTGCGATAGAGAGGCTTCCTCCTCTCTGGATTGATGCAGGGAGGCAGCAGATAACAGGATTAATGAGCTGAGCCCGCGGTTCAGGTTTCATTCCCAGTCGTGGTATGAATCAGATGTGACCCCGCTGACTCGGTTGCAGTTATTCCAGAAGGGCAGGGGTTTAATGAAAGGTGGAATTGCACCTCCTGAGCTCAAGGAGACTGGCTTTCTGGGCATGATTAATTTTTCCAAGTCAAACAGATCTTTTGGGCCAGTGAACAAGTCTTTGTTCAACACTGGCAGGGATGTGTTAAGAGGAGGAGACTTCCCTGTTCCCAGCTAGACCCCTTGGGGTGTGCTTGTCTCAAATTAGTGTGTTGTTTGTAGGTGATGAGATGTTCATTTTGTCTGTGAGTCATATTTGACCTGCTGATGTTGGACTGGGAGCATTTATTAGGGTCGGAGCTGCACAATCAGAGCTGCATCCTTCATGCTTGGGGTGGCTTTTATGTTCTGCTTTCTTTTTTATAACTCGCAGGAAACACTTGAAGTGAGGGTGAGAAAAAGGGAGAGGGGGAAATCTTTAGTTTCCTGATCCAGTTGGTTGTAGGGCCACATGAACAGCAGGGCTGGAGCAGGAGCATGGGGTGTGGAAGGGACAGCTCCTTTCTAGCAGAGGATGTGTCAGTGTTGGACTGAAGGGTCCCCATAACTCTATCGTGTTGCACAGGGATGCTCAGGAGGGCTCCTGCAAATGCACCTGGATTCCCTTTGCCCTCATCTCTTGGAGGTTTCTCCATCAGGGAGGACCGGAGTGGTGCAAACCAGCTGTTCCCAGAGCCTGGAAGGGAGCCATGGCTGGTAGGCTCAAGCCCTGAATTATGCATGTGAATGTAAATAGTGAACACCTCTGACATGCAGGGCTATTTGGATCCACAGATCTGGCCTTGGCCTCCCTTCATGATGATCAGAAAGTGGCGGAAAATATTTACACTAACAGATTGTGAGCAGCTGTTTTAATGAAGCATTTATGTACTAGGCAGACTTTAAATTGCCCCAAAATGGGACACATGTGTTTTATAAATACACGATTATGAAGAAGTGGGGAGTAAGAGATTCTGGATCCAAAAGTCTAATCCTCCTACTCTTGTTTATTTTAATAAAGAGTTTATATGTTGGAAAGAAACAGTGTAGAAAATAAGTGTGGAGCTTTCCAGAATGCAACCATGCTTCAAAACTGCCTCAGTGGAGAGTTAACCTCTCCAGATCCAGCACATTGCCTCTTGATTCTGATTGCATATCAGCCTGTTTAAAAGTGTTTCTACCCCACTTTGAGCAAGGAAAGCACAGTCGGGTATGGAGCCCTTTCCACAGCATTTAGAAGATGGATTTGTTGTGGTGTTGGATCCAAATCCAAACTTTTAAACACTTTCCGGTTTTCTGCTTCTTTAGTAGGTAATTAAAGATGAGGGTCTTGACTCATGAAGTCCTGTCAAGTGTCAAATCCCAAAGTGCATTTCTTAGGCAAAACTGAATTGCTTGATGCTGATGAAAGTCTGCTAGAAAACAAATTGAACAAGGTTTTTGGGGCTGATACCCTCTTTATCTAAATGTCAGCTCCATAGGTAGGAATGCAAAATGCCACTTTAAAAAGATTTCCTTTCCCCAGTACCTTTTACACTTATCTTCTCCTGATCTTAGTCTTTAATTCATCAAAATGCTGGTGGGAGCCCAGGTAATGCACGTGCAAAGGTGACACCTCTCACTCTGCCAACTGAAACTGAAGGTCCTGCCTAGAAAGTTGTTGGGAGTTAAACTTTCTTATTCAAATAGCATGCGGCCCTGCTGATCTGGGGAGGTTGTCATGGTTATCCCACTTCAGCTGATGTCATCTCCTTTTCTGTGGCAATAAGCGCTTTTTCAGCTGACCAGTTCAGGGTAAAGCTGTTTAAAATGCTAAGGCAGCCAGAGTAGCTCGCTGGGGTCTCTGCTATCAGGGAACATAAAAAAGCTGTGAATTGGATGGCACTGCTAAACTGTGGAGGAATTGATGGGGAAACTAGCACGGACATGCTTGGATGGGGCAGCCCCAAAGGTATTGAGGGCACACAATGGTGGCACTGAGGAGAGCGGCCGAGATTGGGATCTCTGGGGGAGCTGATGGAAGCAGTTGAATAGACAGAAGGAGAAAGGCAGTCAGAAATGTACAAAAGCCCAGAAAAATGTTGTTTGCCTTGTGACTCGGGGGGTTTTAAACCAGGATAAGGGTGCTGAGTGATAAATGGCTTTGGGATGTTAAATGTCAGGTTGGAGGGGCTGTGGCTGGCATCTCTATGTCCAGTGTTTAAGCCTTGCATGAATAACAGCATTTTGCTGGTGAGGAAGAGCCCTTTGCAGTGCACAGAACCCGACACCCGCCTTCTGTCAAGCAGTGCTGTGACAGCTGAGCTGTGTGGCTGCCAGAGAGAAGATGGGACGGGGATCTCTGCAGGCAGGAGATGGGGACAGGCCCACCCGTGGGACAAGAGGTGCTCCCTGATATGCAAAAAATACGGGGAACCAAATTTTAACGGTAAAATTCAGGTGAAAAACACAAGAAGGAGTTTTAAAAGCTTGCTTTTGAGGAGAGGACGAAAGTGGTGAACAGGGACTGTTAAAGGGGTGTTTTGGTGTAACTTCACCCGTGCTTGTGACAAGGGCTTTTTCCAGCCCTGGATGTGGCTGCTCATGCTTTGAGAGCTTGTATTCTACCTGGCCTGTTCCTGTTGTATGGCGTTTTGGAAGGAACAATACTGATTGTTTTAGGTTCAAGGTTGGACTCGCTGATCTTAAGGGTCTTTTCCATCCTAAATGATTCTATGAATTAGCTGAAGATGCTAAACCAAAAAGCACATGTTAGGGTGCTCTTGCACCAGCCTCTGCAAGAAAAGCAGCTGCATCTGTTTCAGAGGCAGGAGGAGACCTTGGACAAACCATGGCAGACAGCAGATCTGGAGATTCCCAGGTTTTCTCTGGTACCCAGGTGTAGGTATGGAAATGTATTCAGTTCAGAGGTGGAGAAGTGCAGACATGAGGATGCCTGACTGAGGCCTCTGAGTTCTGGGAAGGGTTGAGGAGACCTTGGTGCGATTTGGGGTGTTGGAGAGGCTCCAGAAACTACAGAACTGGTGGGGTCTGAATATCCTTCTGAGGTCTATCGCTTGATCAAAGGTGGTTGAAATGGGCCATGAGGTTCAAGCCTTCCAGGGGAGGAGCAGTGAGAGGAAGGGACAAAGTGCTGCTGCCTATGACTCACTTTCTTTGGAATCCTGGCTGTAGAAATAACAATCCTACTCCTCGTTTTATGATTGCTTTTACAGGCACTTAAACATGGGATGTTAATGCTAAGTGTTGACCAAAATGCTCTGAGCATGAAAGCTTCATTAATCTGGATGAAAACATGTAAAATGATAAGATAATCTGTGCTCTTGCAGTCACAGCACTGTAAACTGATCGCTTGGTTTCACACCAGCAAAAAGGGCAGAAGAATATGCTTTGTTCTTTTTTTTTTTTTTTTTTTAAATTATTTTTTTCTTTGGTTTTTTTTTTTTTTTTTTGTTTCTTTGGTTTGCTGTTATGGCTGGAGGTCTATGTCCCAACTCACTCTTTCAGGTTGGGAGATATTTTTTCTGCTTAGTTAAAAAAAATGGAGATCCAGCCCCTGGAGGAAACCTGATCAGACACACACTGACTTCTACACACACTCCAGGTCTATTGATCTCCCCTGTCCCCTCTGCCCTCTCAGTCTGTGGGTTAGAGAAACAATGTCTGTCAGCAGCAGCTCTGCTTTCTGTGCTGGTTATTAACTCTCTGGCAGAAGGGAGTCTGCTCTCCCTTTATGGGGTCCCAAGACCCACAACGAACTTAACAAACCAAAGGGAATATCTCCAGGAACTACCCATTTGTACATGAAGCCCAGTGTTTTCTTAAAAGAGAATAAAGTCTCAGGACTCTTTAGCTGTGCAAGGGTTGAACAAATCTAATGAGAGATGCACAAAATGTCTATTTAAGCCTGATTTTGGGGCAAGTATCTGATGTGGTTTTCTTGCTCAGAGGTGCAACCTGTTGCCTGTCACCCTTTGTTTTATGACTTTGCACAAGAGAAAAGAAACATAATTTCAGCTACTGGGCAGGAAAATATTGAGAAAACTTTATCCTACTGGGACATATTCTGTGAGAAACCAAATTCCTTTGACTTTCTTTGCCTCAGAGTTCAAGGTTGCTTCGGTGCCACTCCAAGGCACTTTCACCAAAATCCGAATCCTGTGCCAATGGAGTAAGTAGGAAATCACAGCAGCTCACTCTGTGGTTCTCCAGATTCCTGTAGGGAAGACGGGGACATTGTCCTGGGGATTTTAGACCATGGAAGAGCGAACTTTCAATCTCCATGCCCCAAATATAAACTATTAGGCGCCTTTGCTCTGAGTTCTTGCATTGAACTGGGCTGTGTCCAAGGGCCTGATGAGGCCCCTCCAGCACTTCAATCCACTCACACTTGTGCCTCAAAATAGCACATTGTAGTTTTGTTTATTTGCAGGCAGCTCCTGCCCCTTCAATTCACATGCTTTGTTATGTATTAATAACTTGATCTTAGAATAGTCATGGCTCTGGTGTGTCTTCAGGGGGTTTGAGGGTCTTATTTTGGGAATGCAGTTGTGAGTCCTAGAAAGCAATACATGATATGCTGAGATGTGAGCTGGATCTAGGGCGGCCCTTGGAGAAATCCAGCATAGCTTTGGAGCAGCGTAACATGCTGTTCATTTCCCTTCTCTGCATCACCAAGATGCTTCAGGAAAATGCTCACTCTTTTTTCCCAGATTCTTTGCTCCATCTGTATCCTTTGTGCCCATGAACAGGGTGTGTTTGCAGAGGTGATGCCCCTGGGCATTTATTTGCCTTGTGAGAGTCCAGCAGCCAGTGCAGCAGTTGCTGGGACCTTGCTGGTCTCTGCTGTCATCCGTGTTCTCAAGTTGCTCCCGCACTTGTTTTCATGTAGGGCATTCCAAGGAGAAATACTTTTACTGCTTAAAGAGAGCTTATATAAAAGAGGGAGAGAGACCTATTACATGGAGAGGTAGTAAAAGGACAAGGAGAAACAGGTTTAAATGAAAAGTGGAGAGATTTATTTTAGATGTTAGGAAGAAATTCTCCCTTGTAAGGGTAGGGAGGCCCTGGCACAGGTTGCCCAGAGAAGCTGTGGCTGCCCCATCCCTGGAAGTGTCCAAGGCCAGGTTGGACGGGGCTTGGAGCAACCTGGGCTGGTGGGAGGTGTCCCTGCCCATGGCAGGGGGTGGAACATGATGATCTTCATGGACTCCTCCAACCCAAACCATTAATGGATCCAAGAAGTCAGCAGAAACAGATCCACAATATGTGGGTCTGTGGCAGCCTTTGAGCCATGTTTCCAGCAGCCCAGGCCCTGGGATGGGGATGGAGCGAGGCTGAAGGAGACTGCTGATGCTTTGCTGAAAGCTGTGAGCCAGTTTCCATTGCCATACTCAGGCTCAGGGTTTGAATTTCCTACAGATTCCCTGGCTGATGCCTCAAAGGCTGCAAGTCCTCAGAGCAAATCTGGAATCAGTTTGGTGCAGGCCATTTGGGTTTAAGTAGAAACCTGATGTAACTATAAGCTGTTGACCAAACCTTTGTGGTTTTTGATCTCACCCAAGCAACCAGGAACTGAGAAAACATCAATGTGAAACTCTGCAAGGCTAAACCTGAGCTCAGCCTGTGTCTACCCTGCTTCTGGTTTCTTTCCATGGTAAATCATGTGGTGTCTTCACATTGTAACTGGGGATTCAGCTGGATCACCGAGTTTTAGACAGCACTAAATGGAGATTGGACTGGAGGCTTTGGAAAGGTGAAAGATTTGCTGTGCCGGTGTTGAGACAGTTGAAGGCTGGCTCCTGCTGCCAAAGCCCAGGTCTATATTATTTAGTCTGGCTCTCCATTTGGAAAACTGCTCTTGGCTGTCTTTCCTTTGCTACCCCTTCAGATGGAATATATGATATCTTCCCCATTCACTATACATGTAGAAATTCCCGCTAGCACTTCTGCTTTCATTTGTCTGAAATATTCCAATTAGATACAATCAGTGACTTGGCATGGCATGGCTTTTGGAAACTCTACTCCCTCTGCCTGGGCTCCTCTTCACAGCCTTTCCTAATTGGTGTGAAATCCCTCTCCTTGCCCTGCAGCCTGTGTCAAAGTTGCTTTCCTATAAACTGCTGTGTGTCCCTGCCCCTCGTTAGGCCAGAGGGATGTGGGCTGTGTCTGGGGGCTCCCTCGGGCTCGCAAAGCATCTCCTGTTTCAGCATCTGCCCTTGCTGTAGGGACTCACTTGGATGTTCTCCTGACCCACTGCCTTGTTAAGCTGAGGGTTCATTAGCCTGTAGCCAGTGTTTTTGGTGTCTGTTGCTACTTCTTGTACCTGCTGAAGAAATTCAGGCTGCTGTATCTGCTGATCAATCCCATTCCTCTGCAGTGAAAGTAAATTCAGTTACTCTAAGCATCTCTGTCCTTCACTGTGCAGATGTTCCCAACCTCTTTTCTCTAGCTGATTGTAGAGTTTTTTGATTTCCCATTTACATCTTTTCCTAGAGCTGTAGAACAAATGGTTTACTCACAGTAGAGTTGACTTTGCTTCCAATTTTTTTCTGAATGGATGTGAGCCAAGATCCCACGCGTGGTTTAGATGCCCAATCTATCATTCATTTCACCCTGATGACATGGTCCTTCGTGCCTGTGCAACTGGGATTGGAAAGGGGGTGCCAACAGGTCTCCCCAGGACTGCCCCTTGCAGAGTTGTGCTGCCCCTGCTCTGCCACTGCCTGACTGTGAGACCCTGGGCAGGCCACAGGGCTGGATGGGGAATACTGGAAGTCATTATTTCTCTCCAGAAAATTTTGCCCACAAAGTTTCAGACTTCAAAGCTGAGGCCTTGAGGCACGACTATAATCTCAGTAAATAAACAACCACAGAAATAATTTGGGTGTACAGTGTGCTGTTGTGGAGCAGTTGCAGTGTGTTTATGCTGCCCGTGAAGGTGAAAATAAATGGAAGTGGGGGTTTTCAGTTCTTTAATTTTGTGTTTTGCTGTTGTTTCAATGGTTGGCTCCTCCAAGGCTCTGAGCAAGGCAGTGCACAGTCCCACAGCCTGCCTGGACATTGCTGAGGAAAAGGAAATAAATCTCTTGGCAGCAAGTGTGGACTAACCTACACTCAGGGGAAGTTTTTCCTTAATCCCTGTAAAGTTGGTTCATGGCTGGAAGGCTGAAGGCTTTGTAACCCTGACAAAGAGAAGCCTCCCTGCTGCAACACTGGGTGCTGTTGTCTTGCCAGACATAAAAATCCTTCTTTGATTTCCGATAAGCAATGGATCCTGAGCAAACCCTGTGCCAGTGAGTAATCCAGCCCGTCTGGGTGTTGCACAAGGGCTGTGTGAGGAGGTGTTGTGGCAGCAAGCAGGAGCTGTGTGGATGCTGAGTGGGGTTTAGGACTTGTTTGCTGAGAGGAGTGAAGATCTGATGAGATAGGTGGATATTGCAACAGCGTGTGGCACAAGAGCTGTTTGTCCACACAAACAACACTCCTACAGCAGGCGTTCTGGAATGGTGAATGTGGGGATTTTCGGAGATGTGACATGTGTTTTGTGAAAATCCCTTTGGAGAGGGAGCAGGGGCCTTTCTTCCTGTGAGCTGAATGTGTTCAGAGAACACCCAGGGCAGGCTGGGCTGCACTGGGGCTCAGGGCAACAAAAGCAGTAATTTAGTGCTGATGGAGCTGGGGCACAGGTTGGTGCTACAACTTAAACATGACTCATTAGGCACAAAGTACACCTGAGATTAAAAAGCCTCACGAGATAGACCCTCAGTAATTAATATTCCTCCAAGTCTCTCCTGGTATCAAGCCAGATAGTGCCTTGGAAGTGCCTTTACCAGGCTGCCGCCTCAGGGACATGCTCTGCCATGTGCCACCTGTGCTGAGCATCCCTGGCATGTGATTCATGGCCAGCACTGGGCCCATGGCCCCTGTCACCTGCAGCTGACCTGCTACTTGTGCAAGGAGAGGAGCAAGGGACACCCAGGGACTCCTTCCCTCCCTCTGCAACAAACCCAATGTGCCTCTCTCCCACCACCTTCCGAGAGAACTGGTGCAGACCTTGTCTCACCAGTCTTCAGGGAACGTGGTCCCAAAGGAACTCTTTGGGGGAACAAGTGCACTGCTGAGCAGTAGGTGTTTTTGGGATAATAAATAAAATCCACCTACAAATTCTGCTTCTTATTCTGACCTTTGTCTTCTGCTGAAGGGGTATGTCAGTCATCTTTTCAATGTCAGATATTTCAGGGAGAATCCTTGCTGTTTTCCCCTCTGTTTTGGCCCATACTAAGCTCAGTTGCAAGTAGAAAAAGGCCAACTGAAAAAAAAAAAGATAACTTTGGTCTGAATCTGGAGTTCATTGTTGCTTGACAAATTCATCCTTTTATTTATAATGTGCATCCTTTGAGGGCAGCAGGAGAACTGAAGTTTAACAGGGTCACTGTAGGTATTAGGCTCCAGAACAGAGGAAGAAGACAACTTTTGGCTTGGAGGACTTGGTTGCATGGCTGGTTTAACAGCCCTCTATAACCTGCAGAGCAAATGTATTTGCTTTGGCTGCAGAACAATCCAAACACTCTGAGGGCTTTGGCTCTGCTGCGCAGGGTGGATTTATCTGCATTTGTTTCAGAGCTGTGTCAGAGTCGCAGCCAGTGGCTCCTCTGGAATAATCTCATCCCCATCTGTCCGAACAGACAGGCAAATCCACCTGGGAGCAGAGGTGCTGCTCCTCCCTGCAGCCATCGGCCGTGATTCAGCCTGAATTGCACACACCTCACCCACTCTCTGCTCTAATTGCTCTTGGCTACACCTACAAAGGGATTGAGGTGGGCTGGGATGCTCTGGTCCGAAACTCCTGAACCCACCAGGGACACTGCTGGTGTTGGTACTGGATAGCCAGCTCTGGAATCCCTCTGAAGCTGAGGTTTTGCTGCTGGCTTGTCCAGCAGCTCCTCATCTGGACAGTGCTGAACTGGGTGGGGAAGGAGCTGCCGGGTAAATAAGGAGCTGCCATCCTGCCTGGACTGGGAGGCTGTGTCTTGCCAGTGGTCCCTTCCCATGCCCAATGGGAGCCCATCCAGACCCATGCTCCAAAGCTATGCTGCCCTGTGGCAAGTGTTGTTTCTTTGCTCTCTTCTTTCTCCTTTGACAAATCCATGTGCCACCCCTTCCTCTTCACTTGGTTTTCCTGGGCCTGCTGGAATACCAAAGGCAGGAGGATTTCAGAGCAGGCATCAGCACACTGGGCTCCCTGCCTGCTGCCGGGGGTGGAAGCAAAAGGAAGAGCGGAGTGTGTCGAGTGATGCTTCCAGTTGGGTTTGTGAGCAGCTTTCCAAGACAAACAGGAGCCTGGCTCCCTGCAAGCCCTGCTCCCCCCGGATTCCCAGGGCACGACTCGGAGCGGACACCGGAGCAAAGTGCCAAATTCAGGATTTGACTCTGTTGGCTCAGTAAAACCTTCTGATGTTGGTAGGAGGTTATGTTTTCTTAGAGAAAGCCTTGGAGAAAACACAACAAAACCAACCTCCCCTCCTGTCCTGGGGCCTCTCTGGCTTTCAGGTTGGGGCCAGGGCTGCTGACTCACCAGATGTGCAGGTGTGGGGAGCCTTCCCATGGTGAGCACCACCTCACCATGGGACAGGCTTTAAGCTTTGCCCTCCTTCTCACAGCACAGCACACCCTGGATCACCTTATTCTTCTGGGTGCAGGTTCACTGCTTTGCAGAGCGTTGCTTTGCATCAGTCACATGTGTCTGCTCCAGCACATAATTTGGCCCAGTGCCTCTCTCCTTTCCTTTTTCTGTACCACAGGAAGCAGCATTTATAAAATCCCTAATGATGCTG
This sequence comes from Acropternis orthonyx, assembly GCA_035583155.1. Taxonomy (NCBI): domain Eukaryota; kingdom Metazoa; phylum Chordata; class Aves; order Passeriformes; family Rhinocryptidae; genus Acropternis; species Acropternis orthonyx. The sequence goes on from JAWWEU010000041.1 coordinate 8,721,836, forward strand.
TCAGCTTTTATACATTTCCTGTCTTGCTTTTCAAATGAAAGAGGAAAACGTAGCACTTATGACCTGAATTGCTTTGGATTGTGTTTGCTGGATGTGGTATTAGTCACTGGTCTGCTTCGCCTCTCTCATCTGTGATGCCAGGATGGCTGCGCCTGCTTCCATGTCCTTATCAAAATCCTGGCAACGTCAATGATTTCCATAACAATCCTTCTTCCCCCTTCCAGCTCAGGAGGAATCTGAGTTCTGCTTTAAAATATTTCATGAGAAAATCGTTTTATCTTTTGGAGTCGTAGAGGAAACCTGGAAAATGTGAATCTTTTTCACCCTGCAGCCTGAATACCAGAAGGCAAATAAATAGAACTTAAATTCTGTTACTTTCAATGAAAGACCCTTCATTTTTAAGCTCAGCTAGATTGGGGTTTCTTTGCAAGGGTCTTATTTGAGGCTGGCACAGGGCTGATCTACCCAGTGTACATGCAGGAGACCATCTGGTTTAACACATACACATTGGTGAGGCCATGGATGGACTTACTGGAGGATGTGAGAAGCCCTGAGAGCTCTAATCATGTACCTGGCAGAGTTTTTAGGTCCTACATTAGTGCTTTCTCTACCCTCTGCAGTGCAGTTAAGAAAGAGCGATCCAACCTCAGTTTTCCTCAGGGATTTTCATAGGCAGCACCCATCCATAAGGCACATGGAGCTATAGCCATGCTGGGAAAACTCCTCAAAGCCAAGGATTGTAAAGGTTTCTCTGTTCTTGAGGGGTGTTGTTGTCCTCCAGCAAACCCTGCTCATCCAAGGGACCAGCTCATGGCTCAGGAGGGTTCTTCCTGTAGCACTTTGCAGGGCATGTGGCAGGAGGAAGGTTTTCTCCTACAGCACTTCTTGGTGTTCATAAAAGCAGCAAATTTTGCACCACTTTATGACAGAAGATGGGGCAGACTGGCTCTTGTATCCTCATTACCTTCCCAATGTTATTTCCTGCACTGGTGGAAAACTTAAACCCCCAGACATTAACTGCTGAGTTGAAAAATGTGTTATTCCATCCTTTCTCTTTGCTGCCTTGTTTCTTCCTTCAGAAGCCCTCTCAGAATACCATTCCTACCCATATTTTTGTGCCTGGAAACTGTATAACCAGCATAAGACCAACTTCTAAGCTGACTTGCACGCAGCATTGGAAATAAAAGTAATTCCTGGAGTCACTGGAGCTTAAACAGACTGAAAACTAGACTAAAGTAAGCAGAAAAATACTGCCCTGACTGCTATAAAGAGGCACTGCAGTTATGAATTGGCAATGCTATAACCAGGTGTCTTGAGCAAGGAAAAAAGCAGTTGAGTGGTACATAAAAAGTTTCAAACTCGCTTTCTCCATCTAAAATAGGGAGCAAATGGCCAAGGACATCACTGGTTAAATAGGCTGTTAAATCAGCTTCAGAGGGAGCTGGGAGCAGTTTTGTAAGGGGAAGAAATCAGGAGGACCAGCTGTGAGCTGGACAGTTTGCAGTCGAGATGAGGTAATATGGCCAAATATGTGCCTCTGCAAGTGAGGTTAGTTATTTATTCCCTTCAAAGACTTTCCTGTATCTGCACAGTCTGAAGATTATTTTTGCAGTTAGTATCAGCCTGGCACAGGCCAGGCTTGTTCTGCTGCTGCTGGTACTGCTGAAGGAGGAGCAGCCAGATCTGCAGCCCAGCTCAGGGGCCCTTTGATCAGGGTCTGTAGGAACCCCAGCGACCCAGAGGAAGCCACAAGTGCAGATTATCTTTATCAGGCACTCGAGCTGAGGTCACATGAAGCCAGTCAGAAAGCAGCTGGGCTGATACTGCTGTGTTTGATTCTATCAGTGGCCAGGAATGGGAAGGCTCAGGGGAGCTGTGCTGAGGTTACCAGGCACATCTGCCTTGGAAAGGGGGTCCCCAGTCTGCCTTGTGCTGGGGAATCACAGAGCTGGCTGCACTCTCCCTGGGCAGTCATGCTCTGCTCTTTCTCTTAGTGTCCTTAGGTGCAGCTTTTTGTTTTAGGACCAAGTGGAAGACTCTCTTGATGACTGTCCAGCCTGCTCAGCTCCACTGAACTGATTCCTGGGTGCCTGGAGTCCCCCCAGTGCCCCAGCACAGGGAGCCAAGTAGCTCCAGGGCTTGCTGCAGTGTGAGCTGGAGCAGGGATGCTCCTGTCCCAAACCACTGGAGTGGTGACACTTTACTGTCAAACCAACAGTGGGCTATGGCACAGCACAGAGCCCTGTGAGACCCCCAAACTTGCTATGTTTGCCCCAGTGTGTTGGTGAGAGGCAGGTTGTGAGGGAGCTGAGGTTGGTTACCTGCTCCCTGCTGACAACACAGGCTGCAGGAACCAGCTCCCGTGGGGCAGGCACGAAACCACATAAAATGCTGTGCAGGAAGGGGTTTGACACCCACAAGGGATGGGGAGGCACCAGTGCTGTGTGTTTAGGGTGATTAACTGTGGTGCCATTCCCCATGCCCTGGTCTGGCTGTGCCACCCCTGTCAAGGGGTTCTACCACTCTTGTTGGAGCTGGACTCCTGCCGTCCTTCGTGTCTGCTCCAGAAATGAGGGTGTAAAGAGCAGGAGACAGGCCTGCCTCCATCTCCAAGTGAAGGGCTGGAGCAAAGATAATGGCTGTGGTCATCGTGCCCACCCTCTACGTCAACTGGAGATAAGCTAGTCTGGGCCTAAGCTCGGGTTTATGCTCTGGAAAGTCAAAGATGGAAAGTACTGTTGCTGTGTGTGCTCTCTGGTGTTGGGAAATGCGCTCAGTACCCTGTAAGGAGCCTTTCAACAAATTTCAGACTCGAGAGGGATGAAAGGAGACTTCCGAGAAGCCTGGCCAAAAAGGGGAGGAAAAAAAAGATGAGAAATATTTGCTTTGAGGTTCTGCCTTGAGAGACTTGGGGTTATCTGGGTTTGGAGCACTTAAATTAAGGGAGAAGTCAAAGAAACAGAAGACATCACCAGGACATTTTGATGCGAGGCGATTTCTTAACACACACACACACAGATCACTCCTGACTTTGGGGGATTTACCCATACTGAGCTTAAGGGCTGGAATGGGAAAAACCAGCAGAGTGCTTGGGTTTCTTACCAGGGGGTTTGGTTTGCAACCCCTATGTTTGGCAGGAGATGAATTTTACTGGTCTTACACAATCCAGTCCCTCCAGTGCCTTTGCTGAGCTTTTCATCACACGCTCCCCTCCTCCTGCTGTGCCTGATGCTTGTGTTACTCAATTTTGAGACCTCAAGGACACGGGGATCTATAATTCAATCCCATTTCCAGTTCTTACTGGGTTCTTCGAGACCTTTACCTTCAAGGGTTCCTTGCATGGGAGTCTCAGACAGGTTGCTACGTGTTTCTGGAACTGCTGGCTGATGTGTCCTCTGCCAGCCCTGTTCTCTTGACACCAGCACGCTTGGCATTCACTTTTGGGCTGCCTGGAACAACACATCAATGCCCTGGAAAGCAGTGGGAAAACAGCAAAGAACATGCTGGAGCTTTATTTTTCTTTCTTGTTTTGACAACCTCTGGCAAGAATCTAGATGAAAACAGAGGGGCTGCGAGAATGATTGAGGAGGGACTTTTCCGTGTGGTGTTTTCTTTAAGATAGGATTTGCCAGGAAAGCCACCCACCTGTTCAGACAAGGCCTCAATTGTGGTCGACGGTGGTGAACAACCGAGGGCCTGTGTTCCCCTCCAAGAGCCACAATTCCTGGGTTATTTTTAGCAGATTTGCACACCTCTGTTTATTTGCTCTCCCTGGTGCACATTCCTCAGTCCCTGTGACTTCCTCCGTAACACGGCCAAGGCTGGAGAGAGAGGAGCATTCTGCTGTTGTTAATGGGAAAGGATGGACACACCGAGTTTTATCCCAATACTCATTCAACATAAATCACAGTTGTGGGTTTTGCCTCTGGGGGTCCCCAAGCCATCTCTTTTCCCAGTGCTGATGCCCTGCCACCTCTCCTGTGCTTCCCTGGATGTTTTTGGAGCTTATAGGGGCTGTATCTTCATCTGCTTTTCATTTCCTTGGATGCTGCTGGGCTATCAGCTTGTTTTGCCCTTAGTGGCAAGTTGCTGCTCTGCACAGTCTCCAAGACAAGGGAGGTGTTTAGTCTGCTGTGGCTTTTTTCTGTGCTCATAAAATAAGGGAGACAGTAACTGATGTCTTGGGGGTGGAGGGAAGGGATTTATCAGTGGAGAAAATCGGACCAACCTGGAGGAATCTCATTAGATGTGGATGAGTCCTTAAGTGGTAAAAATAATCAATCAGCTGCATAAAACAAAATGCTTGTGGCCTTGAGCGATGCTGTCAGAGCGATCCGTGTGGTCTCCTCACCACAGTCCCCGAGAGCCTCGTTGGTGCTGGTGTGAATCTTCCCAATGTGTCAGGGAAATGGGAAAGGAATGTCTTATCCCTGTTGCTGGAAAGGGCCAAGCAGGGGGGAGGTTGCTGTCTGTCTGCCCTGTGGGACAGGTCTGGCTTCCAGGGCCACCCTGATCCAGCAGTTTTGGCTTGGCCTCTGTGAGGCTGCTCGAGGTCATGCAGGAAAGTCCATTGGAAAGTGCAGACTTTCCGTGCAGGAATACTGAATTCCCAGGAGCATCCTTCGGCTTCCCTTCCTTTACTGCTGCTACTGTTGCCTTGCTCCTTGGGTGGGTTCCTGCTCTTTTTCTCTGTGCTTGGGACATCATTACTCATTTGCACAATTAGGAAGGCTGCTGGACAACTCTATTTCCTTTAATTCCGCATTTTCTCTCTGGGTTTGTGTTAACCCTTGATCTGACACATTTCCAGTGTGAGCCTGCATTCCCTATGTCAAGATCTTTGGCTGTTGCAGCATGGCTGCTTGGGAAGGTTTAGCAGTTTAGGGATCAGGTTTGAAATATCCAGAGTGAAAGTGGCTCAGCTCTTCCCTGTTTCCATCAGAGCCAGCTCCACTTGGTTACAGGAATACAGCACGTGGGCTGGGTCGGGCACGGCCAAACCCACTGTGATTTTTGTTAGGGATTTCCTTGGTGGCCTGAGACCTGTAATGATCCCGCTGCTGTCAGAGCCGCTCCTCAGTGGCCTCACTGCAGCTTCATGCTGGCTGAAGTGAAGGAGGATCTTAGAAACCACTGTCTGGGCAGCTCAGTGTGATATTCTCCTTGTGTCACTCTGAGCCCCTCTGCCTCAACACCCTGGGCTGAAATTTCCCATCTCATTTGCTGCCATGCTCTGCAGCTCTCTGGGGTGGTACCTGCGCCCAGCAGTCGGGTTGGAGCTGTGGAAAAAGGGAATCTGAGCTGTGTGTGATGGACAAACCCCAAAAGGGCTTTGGGATATGCTGCCCAAGGCTCAGCTTTGCTTGCAGGAAGGTTATAGGACCACAGAGACATTTCTGTTGGAAATGTGGTGCAGTTACACCGACTTTTCAGCACGTGTCTTGTGTGTGGGAATAAATGGGGGAAAGTGCCAGGTCCTGGCAGAGGACCTCATGTGTTTCTTGTCCTCCTACTCGAGGCCTAAAGCAGCTTTTTGTGGGCTGAGTCCTAAGCAGGCTCTGCACGTGCACAGAGACATCCGCTCGTGCTGCACTTGGAGACTGCTCCCTGTGCTCACAGAGGAGCTGGTGACCTCTCACATCTCTCCCAACTGCTGGGTGGGGATTCCTCGGCGAGTCAAGGCACAGGATCAGTGTCTAAACATGAAATGACGACAGTGGTCCTGACGGCGCTGGGATTAGCAGCGTCTGTTCCCTCCTGCCACCTACCACTCCTCACAGCAGTGGGGCTAGAAATAATAGGAGCAAATTCCCCATCCTGCTTTCATGTGGCTTGGCCATGAAACTATGCACACTCTAACCAGCTCGCTGTATGTTAAACAAACAGGGGGACTCCTCGTTGTAGTGAAAGCAGAACCATTAATAACATTGTTTATAATGTGCTTATTTGCCGATTTGGAGGTCAAGCATGTTTGACATTCCCACTGCTGGAAGGGGCTGGCTGAGCAAGGACCTCTGCTTTACATCGGACACTTCTCCCTTTTTTTTGCAAACCACATCTACATTTTCCTGAGAAATGTTTATGGTTTGGAGGTCGCTGACATAATTTTAAACATCTGCTCAGCTCAGAAAAGGGAGAGATTGTAATTGTTTTTGCTATGGCCCTCTTAAGCCTCAGTTTCTTTCAAGCACGCTGACTCGTGTCACTCTCTTGCTTACTTCAGGCATCTTGAAACGTGCGAACAGTGATGGCTCCAGAGCCACCAAAGCAAACATCCCGGCACCTGCCACCTGCTCGCTGTCACCGCGATGCTGAAGACTCTTCAAATCCAGCTTTCATGTGTGTAGGATGCCAAGTCTTGATAGTGCAGGGCACGAAGGTTTTGCCTTCAGTGAGGAAGGTCTGGGCACACTCTGCTGAACTCCACGCTTGCTCTGGAAGGACCAGCCTGGAGGCTGGGGAGGTCACCTGGCAGGTGCTGGCCATTGTCCTTCTGGAGATCTCCCACTGCTTTATCAATAGCAGAGACACCTTTTGACAGCTGGAGTGTGGTCATTGCAAGAGCCCTGGTCTGTGTGATGTTTGGTTGTCAGCTCAACTCTGTGTGATGAGTTTGAGGGCATCTGCACCCATGTCCTGGCTCAGCAGGGCCATGGGTCAATGCCATGGGTCAATAAGAAGAGATGATGGTTGTTCAAAGCATTGCTTTCTTATGTGGCCCTGGGAGGTGACAGCAGGAATATCGTCTGAAAACTGGCTGAGCTAAATGACACCTTTCTTTAATTTTTGTGTACTGGGTCCTCCCACATTCCTTTACAGCTCTCTGTCTGCTAAATGGGGCTGTGTTATCATCCTAAGCCTGACATGGAGGTGGAGTTGGATGTGATGATGTCTCTGGAAAATGGCTGATGACAAACAACATGATGAGTGATTTACAGAAGTAATTTCTGTTTTTTGAAAACCCCCCTGTTTCTCTGCAAAGCACACCATCAGACAAACAAGGCAAGGGAAGTGGATGCATTATCAATCTGTGAAACAAACTGGGCTGCTTTTCAAATATGAAAGAGATACCCAAGGGCTGCCAAAATGCATTTTGGTGAGGAAAGCAAGATGACAAACTGGTTTTGCTGTAGAGAGAACAGGTCAGGGTTCGGAGTTGTGCATCTACCACCTCTAGGGAGGAGCACACAGAAATTTGTGTCTCAACATTTCTATAGTGAGCAAGTATAGATCAAAGCATAAATCTGGGGTTCTTTGCCCTTTGGAAATCTGTCCCCTCTTGTGGATCCTACACTCTTAAATTCCAGCTGTGAAGTCTGCCATTGGAAACATCTTTGTAGAAGTGGGCACAGAGCTCTGGGTCAGCCCGTCCATGTGTGTTGGCTGGGCAGGGAGAGCAGCTTTGTCTACCTTTCCTGCAGCACTGGGATTCAAGATCTTTCTGCCTTTTATTCAGGTGTTAATTATCAAAAAATGTGGTGACTTTGTCTTGAAGACTTGCACTCGGGTCTCACACCTGGCTGGTCCCGGCCAGCCGCAGACAAACCTCTTTGGGGCTGCGGAGACTTGCAGGGTGTGATCCCAGAAAGATTTGTTTCTTTGCAAAACCTGGCTAAATAGGAAATGATGTAGATTGTCATGGCAGATTTTCAAGTCCTAAACAGTATTTTAATTTTATTTTAATCCCAGTTCCCTAAGGAGGAAAGGATGGTGTGCTCACATGGGACTCTCTGTGTGTGTTTGCATGTGTTTATTTATCCATCCACATTCACTCCTACATGATGGATTTTGAAACCCTGGACCAATTTCAGCAAAAGTTTGGCATTTTGGTAGCGGTCGTGTGAAATAAGCAGCTCAAAAGATAAAAAGCACTTTTACTAAAAGCTGCAGTGAGGAGAAGACTGACTTCTAAGCTCAGTCCTTAGAAGCCTGCAGAGAACCCACACAGGGGGATGTCATAAAATGCTCCCAAAACAGGAGGAGCTTCAATCATGGCACATCCTCTGTTGTGCACCAGAGAATCCAACCACAACGCAGAAATCCCCAGGAAACTACCCTGTGTTATTTCTGCTGCTTATAGAAAAACTCATCTGCTCTGTTTGTTTGTTTATTTGTGTGTTGGGTGTTTTTCAAATTTGATGGAGAAGCCGCAGGGCATGACATTTTAAATTGAGATTAGATTGCTATAGGAAATGGTGAGAAAGGTCACAGAAATATCCCTCTCTTGGCAATGAAAGGCCTTTAAACCACGTCCAGGCTGTGCTCTGTTGAGCAGGGTGCTGAAGATGTGCTGAATAGGGGCGTGGGAACTGGGAGCAGTGCCCTGGGCAGCCTCTTGGGACATGATGGGAGTCTTTGGGAGCTGAATGCGGCCTGGCAGCACCATCCTGCCCTAGCACCTCTCCCCAGCCTCATGTTCAGCTGCTGAGCTCACTGCTAGGCTGCTGCTCCTTCCCCTGGGGGGACAGTGCTTTGGGCAGATAGGTGTGGATATGGGATTCAAAGAGTCTTCTTCTCCTGGGGGGACAGTGCTTTGGGTGACTAGGAGCTGGATATGGGATCCAAAGAGGCTCCTTTCCCTGGGGGGACAGTGCTTTGGGTGACTAGGAGCTGGGTATGGGATCCAAAGAGGCATCAGACTATCAGGAGATATCAGTGGTGGGATTCATCTCACCAAACTGTAGCTGTCTACAAGATATCCAGGACTAAATTATTTTCTAGAAGATCTTTTTATAATCAGAATAAGTAGGCTAAAATAGAGTAACTTCCCCCATGGAGGTACCTCATCCTAAGGCAAGTGGGGCCCCATCCTCTGGAGGTGACTGGTTTAGATTTGGTCATCTCAGTTGCAGACACCCTGTCAAAGGCAGGTGAACCCCATTCAAGCTGTTCCAGTCCACAGTGATGGCTTTCAAAATGAGGTCTTTGAGTGCAGGGCTTTAGTTCACCTCTAGCAACAAGCTCAGCTAGAGACTAAGACAATGAACAGATACTGCCAGCACTCAGCTGCTGTGAAATCCCCACGCTGCTCTGAAGCACCTGACAGGGTAGGATGCTGCCAGATGGACCCAAAGGATGGTCTGTTTCTGAAAACAAAGTGCAAATAAGGTCTTCCATTGAAATTGTGATTAGGACAAGTACCTGGTTGCACGGTTGTGCTCTGAGGATGTTCATGTCCTGCTCACTGAGGGAGACTTACAGGTGTGCTTGATTTTAGCACTCTTCATAGTGACAGCAGAAAGTAGAAATTGGAGGTGATGGGAATTCTGACTGGCAAGAGCTTTTCTGGTTCTGCTGACAAATAATGATGTATTTTATTTTATTTTTTTCCCCTTCTCTGCTCTCTGTTTGCTGGTGTTCTCAGCACAACGGGGGAGGCAGCTACAACTGCTGCCACTAATAGAGCACAGCTGATTCTTTCGAAGAGTTTCTGCTTGGAATTACAATGTTTTCCTTGGGATTCTATTCAGAGAACATGGCAGCCTCTAGTTCTCCTTTTGCCATTTCGAGCTGTAGCTGTACATCCAAGTGTGGAGCTGTGTGACCATAAGTACCCTCCCTCTTTTGTGGGTACTTTGCCCTGATCTGTTTTCACTTTTTCTATTATTTCTGCACTCTGTAAAAGTTATGAAACTTGCAGGAAGAAGCCAGCAATGTGGCCAGTTCTAGGCAGAGATGCTCTTTCTATGGGGACTGGGGTGTTGGAAAGACTGACACTTGTTTTTGTCATAAAAATTGCTTTTGCTAACTCCAGTCTGGCTTAGTAATACCTCCACAAGAGCCTTGGTGGTTCCAAATACCCTTTTGCTGTGCTCTTTGCAATTGTTTATTTTATGGTGTCAACTACTTTGTATTGTTAGGACATTGTTGCAGGCCAATATTTTACTTGGCAAACCTCTTTGAGTCACAAGCTCAGTCTCTCAAAATTTCCCACTGTGAGTGATCAGCAAACCTGAAGCGTTCTCCGACATCTGCAAAGGGCTTGTGGGTAAAAGAGGGGGATTAGCAAAGAGGTGATCTCAGCCCCTTGCACTTTGCAGGCAGCACGTGGGGTAATGTAACCATCATAACTTAAAGTGCTGCAAGATGATGCTTGTGGCTCCTCCCCAGTGTCTACAGCTTTGAAGAGCTAAAACACACCACTCGCTGCTTTACTGGGGGCTGGAGACCAAAACCAGCTAGAAATCTGAAATTAAAACTTATCCCTTATAAGGGGTGCATGCACACCCTTGTGTACACACACACAGAGGCTCACTGAGAGCCAGTGGTCGTTTTAGGGACAGAGGTGGATCTGGTGTTGGTGGGTTTAGTCTGCTGGAGTTTATTGTATTAAAAAGTACTGAAATTCTTACCTGAAATGTGATGGGTCACATTCTCGAGCAGGTAGAGCAATGTGTGCTGCACATTTGGAGAGGGGAATCTCAGCTGAATGCTGAGATGGCTCAGTCTGGATGTCTCATCACCGTGCCCTTGTTCACAGTTTGATATTGTAGGAATGATCTGTGTTCACTGAAGCCTTGGCACATGGCTCTTTTTCCTGCTGTTGGGCTTGCATTTGTTTGCTCTGGATGAGCCTTGTACCTACTGTTCTTCAGAGAATTCACCATGGCCTGGTGCACTGGAGCAGAAACTTGCTGCAGTGAGTTGCAAGGCAGAGTATCCCGCAAACCCTTGTCCCAGGAGAGCCCTGTCCCTGCTCCTCAAGGTGCTCCTGCTTGTGGGGAGCACAAATGGGCAAAGCTCCCCATTCTGTGTTCCACAAGTGCTTCTTCCCCAGAAAATGTTCCTTTCTGTCCTGCCAAACTGGCTCACCACCAGCAGCGATACCTGTGATGGGACAATGTCCCAGAGCATCCTGGTTTGGGTTCTCCCCTGGCTATGGGGGATCTCACAGATTTAAGGGGGCCCAGGTAACTGTGCTTAGGGGCTCAAGGGCTGGAGACACCCCTCACCAGCAGATGAGTTCTGATTGTGCAGGAAGGAACCACCACAGCTCACAGTTGGGTTAGTCAGGAGCAGGATTTAAGCCTGGATTGCCTGAGCAGTGGAGAGTGGGTTGTTTCATCCCAGGAGAATTTGGAGGGTTATTTTGGCGGAGCACAATGGAAAAAGCACGAACTGTGGCTGCCTTTGCAACTCTTGGCTGGGTGGATGACAAAGTCTGCCTTCTGGCCTGCCAGCCCTTTTCTCCTTTATTAGCACAAACTTATTCTGGAAGTTTTTTTCCTTTTCTTTTCTCTGGCTGGTCTTCGTCCCTGAAACCCACACTGATGGGACCATCCAGCAGATAAGAACATGGTGTGAGTTATGTTGTGCCTCATCTATGGTTGGAATTTAAGTTCTGCAGGGTCAGTTTTAAATTATCCCTGGAGAGCTGGTTGTGTTTTATAAGCTGGATGGCTTGGCTTGCAGCCGTTTGATTTTTCCAAATAGTATAAATCTATAGACATTTGCCTTTGGCGCAAAAAAACTCCCCACTTCGAAGTCAAGAATAATTATTTTCCCAGAGCCAAGGTCAGCAGCTGGAGTCAAATAATAGGATGAAAAGGGCCACTCTTGTTGCTTTTCACATGATTTTTAAAAAGTAATTTAAAAATGTAATCTCAGTGCATCAGCATCTGCCCCTTGCTCCCATGGCAGCTCAGACAGAGTTCCCTAACACAGGTACAGCTTCCAGTATTCTCCAACAGGGCAGGAATTTCTCCTGAGGATGAATGCCACTAACGTAACAACCTGAAAAATCATCCCCACCTTCTTCTCCAGCTTCCTGAAAAAAACTTAGGAAAGTCTGAGTTGAATTAGTCATTAAAAAAGGTTATCATGAGATGAACCCCCAGCACATCTGTCAATATGATTCTTGATGTGTGTTTTGCAATACTTGCTAATTTTTCGCCTTAATCCAAAGTTGTAGAAATAGAGGAGAGTAAAGGGAGAGGAGAGAGAGTTTGGAAATCACCTTGGGCTGTGTCACTGTGAGATTTGCATCTGCCCATTAACAAGCTCAAAGCCTGCTCCTGGCTCAGCGAGAGCATGTGGTTTATGTCCGAGTATGATGGGCTTGGCGATGCTTAGTGCCAACCTCTCTGGGACAGTTTGGTTCTGCTTCTGGGCCCAGACACATCACCAATGCCACGGTGCCATGAGATGCCCAAGCCCACCAAGCCATGCTGGTGCCCAGCGTGGGTACCCTCACTGTGGGCACGTCAGGTTGTGAGACACAGCTCCACCTGCAGCAACAAACACAGAGAAAACCACAAGAAATGGTACACAGCCAGTATTCTTCCTGCCTAGTGGTGGGTGTTTCCCTAAAACTTTCCAAATGACTCTAAAAACTCACCATTTCCTTTTTTTTTTTTTACTTTTATGGTGAACTGGAAACAACGTCGTCCACATCAATTGAAATCTTTGATTCGGGTTCCTACTTTTACAGAAAGAAATACTCTTAGAAAGTGACTTGCACTAAAAATGCCATTTTAGGGATGGGCCTCTGGACAACACTTTCCACCTGGCTCTGCAGGGAGGACTTGGGATGCAGGAGGGAAGTGCCCCACCACTGGCCCGACGAGTGGTTTGGAGGAGAAAAATGTACACTGCATCTGTACAGAACATTATGAGCTGTATCTAGCCTGACTTTCATTCTTGAGACTGTTGAATTTGTTAAGAATTATTATTTCAGGCATCCTTTCCCCCTGCTACCAAAGGTCCATTAAGATGGAAAACAAACCCTGCTCTCTCTGAGCACACAGATCGTTTTGGTCTGGACCAGCTTGTGTCAGAGTGACATAACCCAAAAAAGCAGTAGGAACCATTTGACTGATATTTTGTTGCCAGAAATATTGAAGGTTAAAATAATTCTTGGCAGGGTCTCCCTCTCCTGTGGATCCCAGGTGTTGGACACGCCGGTTCCAGCTCTGCCTTTGCTGCTCTGGCCTCTTGTGTGTCTGTGAAGCAACTCATGGCAGAGAAAGCAAAGGGTGAGGAGCCCTGGCTGAGGGGACAGGCTGGGCTTGGGCCAGCACACGTCTCCCTCTCCAGCTTTGTGGCTCCCTGTGCTCTCAGCTCAGTATGGATTTTGCTGTGTCCTGGGAGTGCTGGGGCACCTGGGCTCCAAAGGCTGGGGTGGGAGGCACCTTGTGCTTCACCACGAGCCATTGGCTCCAGGCCAGGATGGGACTGCTGGATGTGTGAAATGAGAAAATCAGGCAAAAAAAATTATCAGTGGTGACTGATACCAGTGGTGAGATACAAAAACGTTCTGCATTGAAAACCACAGGTGAGCAGAGGTGGCGGGTATTATTTGGCTACCATGGGGACATCTCTGTTCCACTTTGGTGTGCCTTTCCTTCCCCTTTATATTATTTATGGAAATACTGAAGGTGTTAGTTGTTATCTCCTCTACACAGTTAATGTATTTCCCCCTTCAGCTTCCTCAGTGCCAGTTCTATTTCCTGGGTAAACATTGGTTGTGTTCTGCACTTCCCCTGCTAAAACTGACCCCTGGGGCTGCTGGGGGTATAAGCCAACAAAACAGGCTCAAGGGGGCTGATGTCCCTGGAGACCTCAGTAAAATAACCCCATCCTTTATCATGACCTGGAGGAATTCACTACTTCTTTCCTTGTCTCACTTCCAAATCTGTTCAATAATGGAAAAAACGATTCCTTCCTTCTAAGAGAGGTCAAAGTCTGGGTGATCAGCCTTGTTATGAATTTTGGAGGAACAGGCCCATTTCTGTGAAGCAGCCAGATTCTTGGCCAGTGTAAATCAGGACAGCTTTGTCACAGTCACTCAGAGCAGAGTTATTTTGCACCAGCTGGAGATGAATTCCCAGATAGCCACTTTTAAGCTTTACATACGGGCAGTTCACTTTTTAAAGTGTGAATACAGCTTTCAAGTGAATTGAATCTCTTTGTGTAGAGAGCTTTTGCATCAATGGATAAATCATCTTCCAGTCTAACACTTAATAAAACTTTCCATCTTCAAAGGAATCCCCAAATTCCTTTGAATCCTTCTCTTTTGAATCCTTCTCCTTTGAATTCCTTTTCTGATTCCATCAGACTGCCTAATGAAGACTCAAATCCCTCCCTGGGCTCCTAGCAAGTTTTATTAGCCTCATTTTACATAGTGGCAAACCAACACTGGGGTGAAGAGTGATGTTTTGGAAAGATGCCTCTATTTCTGGGTGCATTCAGGTGTTATATCCCACCCTCCAAGGTGCCAAGGGTGCTGCCACCACCCTGCCTGCTGCCACAAGGCAGTGCCTGATCTTCAGCTCGTGCTGAGAAGTGGGAGAGTGATAGCAAAGCTGAGGGAGGAAAGGCAATTGGGATCACCATGGATTCCCAGCTCACCCCAGACCTACCAGCTCCAGCGGGGCGGGAGGACCAGATTTGGGGTTCTCCTAATTTGTTTTTACACTGGGCATTGCCCTTTGGGCTGTTCACTGTAATTCCTGGTATCAGATGAGGAACCCTCTCCCGCCTGTTTCCCCATGCTCTGCACCTGGTGTTGTCATTCCTGCCTGTCCCGAGTGGGTGTATAATGGTTCCCACTCGCATTTCACAGGCGCCCTGGATGGGTAAACAAGGTGAGGGCTGGGATGGTGTGGCTCAGGGAGCCGAGATGAACATGCCTTCCTTCACAGCTGCCACCAGTCCCACAGTCTCCATACCCAGGGGTCATTCCCTACCCAGCTACCCACAGAGTTTCACTATTTGTGTAACTGCCGTGAGTCGGGCAGAAAAGACTCCAGCAAACACTCAGCAAAGAGCAGCTCTCTCGCCAGCCCTGAGCTCAGTGAGGCATGGATGGGTTTATCTAAGAGGCTGAGCAGGATATGTGTTTTCCACATAATAAGAAGGGTGTTGGCCAGGGTTATTCACTTCGGGCTGCCCAAGGTGTGCTTGTTTGCAGGTATGAGCCCCTCCAAACCAAACGGGGCACAGTCCCTTTGTCTTCTGTGGTGTGCACTTGGTTCCGGGCTTTGAGCCTCTTACACTGTTAATATTCCTTGGGAAACAAAGAGTTAGCACAAAGTTTTTCTCCTGTGGATGGTTGCTTCTCATTTCATTTGGCTTTTTAGCCCTGTTGGACTCACAGGAGTGGAAATGGAGTAGCTACAGGTCCGCGAAGGGCCAGACCTGCAGACGGGTTTTCAAGAGACACAACTGCAAAACCTCAACCCTGATTAAGCCACCTTGGCTTCAGGTGGTGCCTGTGGGCTCTGGTGCCTGGGGGTACAGAGCAACCCTTCCACCAGGCAGAGTGTGGCCAGTGGGGAAGCCGTGGTGGTAGGAGAGGAGATAGAGCTGGGGAGACCTGGGCTGCATCAACAAACCATGGTGAGGGGCCCAAACTCTTTGATAGAAGGACAAAACCCAAAGCTAATTGTGGGGAGAAGGCAGGGATTAATAAAAAGATACTTGGGCAGAGAGAGATTGGCCCAAGAAGGGGGTAAATCAGGTAGGTCTCCAATTGCTAAAGCCAGGGATTAAATACAAGACATGGGACTTGGTCTATGGGGGAGGCTACTGGTCAGGGATGGGGAATCTTGTCTTTACCAGCCAGAAGAGGCCTGTTTCAAGCTGTGAATGTCAGTCTTTCATATTCACAGAGTTGCCAGGATCACTTGCATTGATTTATCAGGAAAAAACAGTTCTCTGAGCAGTAGTTTAACAGAGCATTGGATCTGACATCAGCATCTCTTTGAAACAGAATTTGATTTTCATTTTAATTGTCCCCCCCCATGATGTCAGTGGTGAAGCTTGCAAGACCAATTTACCTGCCCACTGGTGCAGACTTCAAATTAGATACTGGTAAAACTTGACTTCTGTTCATAGGACCATCTTTCCAGCCTCATTAATATTGAAACAAATTTTCCTACGACAGAGAAGACCAAAGAGCTGCGTAAGAGGCAAACATTGGACTGGAAGGACAGGAAGAAATGGTGTCACCCAGAATTAAATCCAATGACTTTGTTTGGCATTTTGGCCCCATGCAAATGAGTGGTAAAATTTGCATCAGCTTCAGCTGAGCGGAGATAAACCTTAATCTGTTAGAGATCGTAACCCTTCGCTGCTTATATTGTGAGCAGTGTGACTATGGGTTTCTGGGCTTCAGGCGAGTCTGATCGTGGCTTGGATTGGAGCTGCCTCACTGAAGCCGATTGCAAAAGTCATGTTGACTTCAATGCAACCAGGTTTGGGCCCTGAGGCAAGCTGGGCCTTTTAGTCCGTTGAGATCAAGTGTTACGCTAATTCAATACCTGATGAATCACCTCGTAGGATATAATTTTTCCCATTGCAGGGAAAGGGCTGTATTTGACAACCCAATACGATTCTTCTCTCTTGAACTACTAAGAAACTAATCCAACTAAATCTCCTGGCAGCAGACATCTGAAAAACACGGGAAGCTGCCATGCCACGAACGGGGCGATACGCCGTAAAAATAGCTTTATGCTGAAATGCTATTTTATTACAGCAGTTGCTATAGTTTCTGGATCTGGCAGCGATTCCCTCCCTGTAAAACCTGACTTTAAAGGGGGGGGGGGGGGGGTGTGTTGTAAGTCAGCTGTTGTGATTCCCATTAGGCTGAAACTTGGCACCAAGACATCCGTACGTTAAACTCATCCCCTGCAGGTCTCCTGAGCTTTCTCAAAGTGCGTGTGTGTGGCTTGTGCACAGGAGAAGTATCAGCCCAGATTCACTGACTGCCCTAAAAGGCTCTTTTCTGGGTTCCCGGGAGGCAGGAGCAGCCCTAAGAGCAGCCAAGGGTGGGAGCCCCTCGGCGCAGCCGTGTCAGCTGGAATACCAGCGTGAAGGTCAGCTGCGTTATTACCATCTCCCTCTGTTTTATATATCATACTTCACTCTTTCCAAGGTGACAAGGTAGAAAATGACAAAACCCATATGTGTTCCTGGATCTCTGCACAACTTCCATGTGTCCTGAGCAGTGAGATGTGGAAGCTGCAGGGAAAAGGCCTTTATCAGTCAGGTCTCAGCTGGGTTTGAGCGCCACAGCAGGAGGAAGGCAGGTGGGAGCAGAGAATTTCCCCACAGCCACCCCTGCATTGCCAGGGAGAAGCTCAGAAGGAAGCTCTGGTATATTTTCCACCTCCTGGTGCCCTTCTGGTGACCAGTGTTCTCAGGGTGTTCTCTTGGGGCTCTTGAATAAGAGGACTGGAGGCCAAGGTGTGCACAAGACAGTCGAATTTTTCATCTCCTGACAGCAGTTTGCAGTCACTTTTGGTTAGCAAGAGCCAAGCAGGGGTTTGTTGTTGTTTTTTTTTTCAGTTAGCATGAAGCAAGTCACCACTAGAAATATCCCACCTGGAGATCAGTGTTTCTCTTGAAGGCAGAGATGTCACTGCACAATGTCAGGTTAACTAAAACACGGGAGGGAATGATTTGTCTGGGGGGTCTGCACAAAAGAGATGAGCAGAAAGTGCAGTTATTTGGGTCATGGTCTGATGCTGTTAACTTAGGTCCTGGACACAACCTGGCTCATTCTCATGCCAAGGATCAAGGCCTGGACTGCTGCAGGAAGCAGGTCATCCTTGGGGGCTGTGCATCCACATGCAACTCTTGGGAATCCCCAGCTCGGAGAGGCTCAGATCAGGTCTGCCTGCAGAGAAGGGAAGGTCTTTAAAAAAATCAAATCAATAAATAAATAACCCTTTCCATCCCTTGGTGCCTCTGATCCCATGTTATGCCAATGCTCAGGAACCACCCATGCCACGGTTCCTATTCAGCGGGATGGCCCCGTTGCAGGCAGGTCACTCAGAGCTTTCTTTTTGAAGTTTTTGGCAAGGTCTGGATATTCTTTCCTTTTTTTTTTTTTCCTTTACTCCTCACCTTGCAGGGACAGAACGCACTGCTGTGGTTCCAGAGCCAGCTGTGCTCTATGCAATCCAGATGCCCATGGCAGACAGCTGTCAGGTGTTGCTGCCCCTGGCTGGCTCGTGCCATGACTGATCTGTGCTGGAGAGGTCAGTTTGGGAAAGCTGAAGCTCTGCTCTAGCCCAGCGTTCATCCCATGGCATCACCACGTCCTCTCCAATGCACAGAAGATGTACAGGATCCGTGTTTCTGCAGCGTCTTCCAAAGCTTCCCCAGGTGGGACCCACCTGAGCCTGGTGCAACTGTGCAGCCACTGCCTGGGGGGAAAGATGTTCTTGGGAAAAAGGAGTGCAAAGAGCAGTTAGTGAGGGAAAGGTGAGGTGGCCTGTGGGAATCTCAACATCCCACTGGCTCCTGCAGAGCCCTGGGCAGGCAGGGGACAGGAGGTGCCTTTCTCTCCCTCCTAAACCAGAGTTTGCTTATGAAAAACACACCATGTGCCCTGGTCCTCGCCACCAACGCCTTTCCTTGTGGCTTTCTGTGTGCTGCAGTTGCATTTTGCAGACATCTGGATTCAATAAGCCCGTTGATACAGCCCATAAAATTAGAAACCGAACGCTGTGGAAGGCAGAGGTCAGGGAGTGATTCATCCCGATATAATGCGCTGGGGCTGGAGCGCTCCGTGACTCAGGATGGGGCTCTGCGGGGCCCTGGGGTGCAGCGGGGCAGCCCCCTGCCCACAGCTCCCTGTGCTCTGTCAGGGGAGGTGGGAAAGCAGGGGGAGGATGTCATTGCCTCCAGCATTTCCCTGACCTCGGAGGGAGAGCCCTGGCACCTCCCGCTCCCGAGCATCTCTGCGGCGTGCAGAGGAAGTGCTGTGCATCCCGTTATTGGGGGGATAATCAAGGACTTGGAAAAATTGGGCTTGTTTCCTCTCCACAAATGTCTTGTGTAACTACAGACAAATCCCTGCTTCCCTTCTGGCCATTAAACCAGGACTTGAGCCTGCCGAAAGTCCCGTTTTGGGTGGAGAAGCCTCCACGTGTGCATGAGCTTTGTCCCTGTGGTGTGCTGGGCAGCAAGGCTGAGCTCCAGCCTGTCGCTGGTCTCTCCAAGCATCTCCAAGTTCCTGTGCCATCATTCCCAAGGAGGAGGTTCCTGCAGTGTTTCAGTGTCCCCAGGCTGGATGAGGTCCTGGCTGGAGCCTGGCTCTACCCAGTGGGTCCCTTGTAGCCAACTGGCACCGGTGCTTGGTGCCCTGAGCCTTGTGTGGATTGTTTCACCACCCCAAACCCTTCCTGCCCCAGAGGTTCTGGGTCACTGCTGTCTCCAGCCAGGTTTGGGGAGGTGAGAAATCTGATTCCCTCTTTGCAGCACCCTGTGACTCCTGTCTCAGTGGTGAGCAGAACTGGAAATGATGTTTTGTTTTGTGATGTGCCAGCCCCAGGCTTCAGCAGGGACCAGGGGATGCGTGTGAATTAGAATGCACATGGGAGGGTTAAAGTTCATGCTTTAATATATTTAAATACATAATATACTAAAATGGAGAATTAAATCAGAGGGGAAGGGATGGAAAAGATCCGAGAGCAGAGTATAGATTTGGTACAGACTGCTGCACTGCTGAGTGAAAATTCAGGAAGCCCATGGATACCCTCATGCCTGCAAGCACAAGTGTGTGTGCTAGATGGGGTCTGTGTGTGTGTGTGTGCTCATCACCCAGGATTTAACTCCTGACTTCTGAGCCTCAGAGGTATTTGCTCACTTTGTGTTCTCTCTGCAGCCAAGAGAACAAGCAACTTGCATATTTGCGTGGTGACAGCATTCAACCCGCTGTCTCCAGAGAGCAAAGGCACAGCCAGAGGGATGAAGGATTGTTTTCATCATCGTACTGACTCACACAGGGACACTGGATGATGAGAGAGGGATTGGAAAGTCAGGAGGAAAGTCATAGGCTGAATCCCCCCTGGCTGCAAAGACTTTCAGAGGGTGTTTGCTATAGTGAGATGTGCTCTGTGATCTGGGATGGAAGTGGGATATCACCCAATGTGTATGACTGGGCTCTTGTAGGAAATACAGGACAGGACAGATGGCACAGGGACTGCTGCTTGGGCTGGAGGCAGCAGCAAGTGGGAGGCAATGGCACACCAGCTCAGACTGGGGATGTGCACTTGCCAAACTGGGGAACCGGGCTGGGACCTGGTGCCACTGCTTTGGATCTCCTAGAGCTCTGTAGCAATGGTGTTTGCCGATCAAAAAGAAGAGAGGAGGTTTAAGACAACCCATGCTGGACCCAGACTAGACTAGAGGGGTTTTTTTATAGTACTGGTTTTTATCATAATGGTTCTTCCATTTTTATTCCCGCCTCTTGACCTCAACACGCTGAGACCACCATGTCCTGTTGGCATGAAACCATGTTTTCCAACTATTCTGTAGCCAAGATGATAATCTCTGGAGCCACTTCCTTGGGCAATTTTTTTTGGGTGGATAATATCTGCGGTTTCCCTTGTGTTTGCACAAGTATTGATATTTGCAAACACATGGAGAAACTCTCAGCCCCTGGTATTGCAGAGAAGCTTCCTATACTTCCAAACGTTGATGTCTCAAGGAGTTTTCCTCCCCCTGAGCCTCCATCCCTGGTGAAGCTGTTGATCTCCCAGCCTGTGACACACTCCTTCACACCCGCTGTGCCAAATTGCTCGCCTCGCTGGGAGGCAGCTTGCTGGCAACCCCTGGGGTTTGTAACCACCCAGGTGCTCTGGCACCGAGGGGTTCTGCAGCTCGTGTCACTCCTCGGGGCTCTCAGGGGAGGAGGCACAAGCCACACTGCCCAGGGGTCTGCCTCCCCTGCCGTGTTTTTTGTGGAAATGGAGCATTGTGGCATTGCGTGAGCACAGCTGGAGCAGCGGCAGGGGATAATCTGATCCAGAGGTGGCTGTATCCAGCCTGCAGGATCCATCCTGGCATGAAGTCCTGGGGATGCTTCTCATCCTCATTCCTGCTGTTGCTGGTGTGAGGGGGATTCCTTAAGGTTAAGGTGCAAGATGGGATTTTTGCAGAAACCTCATTGTCCGACGCTGGACAAATGAGTTGCCAAGAGAAGGCTTTGCCACGATGGTCTAGGCTGGACTCAGCATGTTGAGCCAGCCCTGGGGGCATAGAGGCTTTGTGCTTCTCATGGATCACGGATTTTAGCACTGGCTTGGCAGGTGCTGCTCTAGCCCAGGCCTCAGCCAGGAGGGGGTAAATTCTGGCTGCCTGAAACGCTGCAAACGTGTGCCCAGAGCGTGCCCAGGAGTCTCCTGTGGTGCCAGGTCAGCATCCCGTGGCTTCCCGGGGACAGCTCCCAGTCACCTCCCCACCCAGTGGAGGTCTTGCTCCTTTTAAGGTGACTCTTGATCCCATCTAACTTTGCTGAAGGAAAACTGATATTCCCTGAGGAGGCACAGGCAGGATCAAAGATCTTTATTCTGGAAAGTTTGACTGGATTAGGCTCAGCTTTTATAAATATGCAGATCAAGTACATGACCTGCATTTCATTTCAAGGATATTTTATTAACTTTATTTTTTTGACTTGTCATGGCTTGAGTGTGGCTTGGCTGAGCAGCTTCAGACTGTTAATAGCCTTGGCCTTGGTGTGGGCTTGTGCTGTTAAGCAATTTGCAATCTGTTTCTTTAATTACCAACGCTCTTACTTTTTCACATCATCACAGTCTGCGAGGCAGATACAGAGTTTTAGAAACCACGTGCCTTGGCCATGAGGGATTTGTAGAGGCTGTGGCTCAGCTGGGAGTGCAGGCATGGGCCACACAGGCGTCAGGACATCTGCAGGCAGAGGACCAGGCACACGCTGGGAACACCAAAGGGAAAAGTGAGGTGTAGAGCTCTCAGCAAGAGGATGGAAGCGCAGGACTGCTGAAAAATCACACCCAAGGAGTCCCAAATGATGCAGGCAGAGTTGCAGATAAAAAAAACCCCTGTCTTTATCTCTGCTCACCAGAGTTTCTGCCCTGCAATGAGGGCTGTGAATGTTTTGGAACCTGCAGAGCCCTGAGGAGGCTGAGGCACCTTTGCAGGGTGGTGTCTGGGGAGGAAACGCCCAGCCAAGGAGGAAAAACAAATTAAATAAAAGCTCTTGCTGTTTTCCTAATTGCTGCTGTTTCAAATAAAAACACAAACAAAAAACCCTCAGAGGAGTTCACGGTGGGACAGGAGCTCAGTTTGCTGTGCTGGTTCCAGTAACGCTGCTCTTGGCGCTGCTGCTGCTGCCGCCGCCTTTGGGGGAACAGGAGCAAAGGGGGCTGTTGGTTGCAAAGTGAGAGGCAAGTGCTGAACAAAAGGCTGTGCTGGCAGCTCAATGGGCTGGAGAGGCCTTGGAGTCCTGGCAGTGCAGAAATCAGCCACAGAGAGAAGGAGAAGTTAATTAGATGGAATAAACTGTGCTAGTATTGGGGAATGCTGCCGTGGGTGAGGAGCGACCGTGTGGTGGCCCAACACAACAGGAAGGGCATCCTTGTCTGGACACACTGTCTCAGAATTGGCACTGAGGGTGATCTGACTCACTGGCACCAAGGACATGTGCCAGGGGAAGGATCTGGGCTTTAGACACTCAAGAGTTAGCCTTGGGGTAAGAAGAAATTGCTGGGGTGCAGGAGTTGTTTGCTGTCTGGCAGGTCCAGACATGTCCTCCTGCTGCACTTCTTGCTTTGAATGCCGATCCCAGCACCAACACCCAGTGAGGTGCTGTGTGTCAGGGGGGTGGCCCACACATGGCACAGAGGGCTGGAGCACCTCTGCCCTGGAGACAGGCTGAGAGAGTTGGGGGCATTCAGTCTGGAGAAGGGAAGGCTCTGGGAAGACCTTGGAGCACCTTCTAGAGCCTAAAGGGGTTCAAAGAGAGCTGGAAAGGGACTTTGGATAAGGCCATGGATTGAGGAAACAAGAGGCAATGGCTGCCCTGACAGAAGGCAGGATTAGATTAGTTATTAGGAAGAAATTCTTGCCTGTGAGGGCAGTGAGGCCCTGGCACAGGTTGCCCAGAGAAGCTGTGGCCGCCCCATCCCTGGAATAGTTCAAGGTCAGGCTGGACAGGGCTTGGAGCAACCTGGGCTAGTGGAAGGTGTCCCTGCCCATGGCAGGGGGTTGGAACGAGGTGATCTTTAACCTTCCAACCTAAACCATCTGAGATTCTATGACACGCAAGCAGTGTGAGGGCTGAGCCTGAGGGCTGGTTCCTCCATGGGCACTCTGCTTTCCTGTCCTGGTCTGGTCCCACGGAGCAGTCTGGATGCACAGCAGGAGCTGCTGGCTTCTTAATCCCACTCTGGCTCTGGTCAGCCAAACCACACGTGCTCTGAAGTTGCACAGCTAAGACCTGAATAAATAAAAAGCTCTTCCAATTTCCACCCCACCAACCCCTTCCTTCGCTCCCAGCTCTGAAAGCAAAAGGAGAGTTCAGGAGTTTCACACAGCATCCAGTTTCAGGCAAATGTTTTCTGTAAAGCTAATTGAAAATGTTCCTCCACACTGTTCCCACTCACACGAGGCTGTCAGGAAGGTCAGGGCTGTGGTGATGTTCCCGCACATCCCTGGGCTGGGACTCGGTGGCCACAGTCCGGCACACGGTCCTGAGGAAGGTACTGAGTGGTTACAGCAGGAGCTGGGAGGTTTTGTCAGCTCCTCATAAACTCTTGGTGCTTTATGGCAACTGCTCAGCCCCAGGGAATAGCCATCCCAAAGAATTTATGATGCAAATGTTCGTCCTGGACTTTTCAGAGGCGAGTGTGAAATGGCTCAGATCATTGGGATTTGCGCAGCATGAGCTGATTGGGACGTGCAGCTCCCTGTGAAAATGCTTTTGGCAAAGCCTCTCTCCCTCATCACTCTCATCTTTGTGCCCTTCTGGCTCAGCAAGGCTTTGAGAGTGCCCAGGCTGGGAGCTGTCCCCGGGGATCTGCAGTGGTACAGAAGGCAGTGGCTGGTGTCTGCACGACCCAGAGACACGCTTTTTGGATGGGCTGGATCTGCCATGGCACACCCTGGCCTGTTCGGATGGGCTGGATCTGTCAGTGGCACACCCTGCCTGGGTGCAGCCCCATGGCCTGCTCTCTTGCTGCTGGATTTGGGCACATGGATTCCTGGCAGGAGCGAGGCTCCGTGCGAAGGCTCAGGTTTAGGAGCTGGGCATTGACTTTTGGTGAATTACCTTCATATTCTTAGTTTTCTGCTCGCTCACGAGTGTCACAACAAGAGAGCCTGGAGAGACGCCCAAACACACCAGAAAGGAATCTAATTTCTTTTCGAGGGAGTTGCTGCAGAAAAACATTTGAGTTATTTGCTAAGCCCTAATAATGATACTTTGCATTTGCATTGCAGCTTCCACCTAAGGGCATCTTGGCACAGCCGGTAATTAAACCTCCGAGTCCTTATGTGGGAGACAAAGCCCTTTTCTAACATTTGACAGACAGCTAAACTTTGGGCCAGGGTCAGATTAAGTGGCTTGCTCGGAGATGTACATTGAGTGTGCAGCAAATCCAAACTCAAACAAGAGCCTTGCTCAGCCCAAAGAGACATTTGGGATTCTGCTCCCTCCGCTCTGCTCCTGTTGGCTTTTGTAAGGCTCTGTGGTTTGATGGCAGCTCAGAGACATCCCTTCTCAGGATTAAATGCAGGAAGGTCTTTTGTCGGATTTAGGCAACAAGGCGAGCTAATTGCAAATTCAATTTTGGTTTAGAAATTGCAGCTCAGTCTCCATCACCTTAGCAGCCACAGAGTTATCTCTCAGGACTTTGCACCAGTGCTAGATTCATTTCAGGTCTGTTTTCTTTAGAGCTTTATGGTCAGTAATTAATGGTATAATTACACATCCACATAATGACGGCTCCTGACACGGCAAAGCTCAGGGGCAGGGCACTGAGTGTCGCTCTTTGTTTGCTCCTGTTTCTTTATTTTGGAGGGTGAAAGGAGGCAGCTCCGGGGTTTGCTCAGAGCTGGGGACCCGGCTCTGGTGGGGGAAGCCTTTGGCACCAGCACTCGATCCAGAGCCACCAGCACCCCACAGAAACCCACATATCCCTTTGCTCTGCTGGGAAGTCTCCTGTCATTTCTTATTCCCCATCCTGCTCGCTGGCAGTCTTCATCCACTAGGAAAATCCTGGAGGTGACAACCCTGTGGGAATGCAACACAGCTGGTCACCCGTCATGGGGGAGAGCTGAACCTGCCAGAGCTGTTCCAGTTGAGGGAGGTTTCTCTGTGTCTCTGGGCTCTTCCCGGGGTTTCCACATTTTCCTTCCAGGCACTGTCTTGGTTGAACATGAACAGATCTGGATGGAGGGGTTTAAGTGCCCTCAGAGAAGTTACAGCTAGCAGGTAGAAGCAAACAAGGGCACATGATGGGCTCTAGGGTCTCTCTTACCCATCAGGAAGTGCACTTGGTGGTAGTTTCATTGGGTAGTGGTGCTGCAGGCAAGATGAGATGCTGGACCTGCTCCCTGGTCCCTTTAACCTCCTCCAGCAGGCAGTGGGGACATCCATGGTGAGGACAGGTCTCCCCACCTGTGAGGACAGACCCCAGGGACATCTGGTGGAGTTACTTGAAGGTTTATCCCCTACACTTGCTGCCCTAGGGATGGCACTTCAGCTCTGGAGCGTTTCCCCCACGTCCAAGTCACGCAGCCCTCGTCTGAGCCCCATCTCTGTCCTGCCCCAAGTGCAGCCCCCGGTGCCACCTGAGCCCTGCCAGCCATCAGGACACACCAGGCTGGAGGGACATGCCGCCCGTGGATCACACCTTGGCTGCTCTTCCATCCCCATCTACTGGCCAGCCTGGAAAAGAGCTTCCTGGGCAGACTTCCTGTGGCTGCACAGTTTGTGAATGGACACGTCGGGCACAGCAACTGACCTCGGGATCCTTGTGCCATCCCTGCTCAGGGTGGTGGGACCAAGGATGGATCTGGCTGTGAGGAAAAAGCAGTTCACTCTGGTTTTGGGCAGGATCTTGCAAGGACGCAGACAGGGAAGCTGCTTTGTGTTCAGCTCTGATCAATGCTGGGTCTCTAACTCTCTCTGGAAGTTTGTTGTCCTCTTTCCCGTGCTGGGTTTTAGAGGAGAAAGTAATGCTGGAGGGCCAATAGTGGGACAACATCTCCACTGTCCTGGCCCATTGTGAACTCTGCACATCCTTGAGCGAGTTATTTGCTTTCTCAGTGTATTTTTAAAAAGAACATGAGCAGCAAAACCTTCCTGCCCCGCTGAGGGGCTGCTGGGCACAGTGAGTGGAGCTGGTTTGCTCTTGTGTTCTCACCCCTATGTGGAGGGAGCAGAAAATCTCAGCGAGCTGGCATAATGGCTGGATGGAGGGCAAGGGCAGGCAGGTCCTGATGGATTTCTGTGCTGGTTTTACGATGCTCCTGATCTCGTGGTTTGTCCTGGCTGTAGTCCAAGCCAGGGAAACAACACTGTGAGGGTGCTTTAGTAGTGGAGCTTGTTCCCAGAGGTGGGAATGGGACAGGGATGCTGTGGGCACTGGATGTGCTGCAATGCCATGGTGGATGGTCTTTGTTTTGCAGAGGGGTTGAGTCAGGGGGATGAAAGAGAGGCAGCACCTACATGGGTGATTCCTAAGGAGAAATCCGCTTGAGATGCCCCTGGGAACTGCCACCATGAGGTTCTGCAGGTTCCTGGCTTCAGTGGCTGAACTCCAGCCTTCCCTTGGAGGACCTGGATCCCCAGAGCACAGCGCTGACCTCTGGTTTTAAATAGATTTTTTTTTTTTCCCGGTTTGGTTGATCTCTCCATCTCAGCACTTAAGGAGAGAAAACTTCAAGGGGAAGACGCCCCAGGCAGACAGGAGGCCTGGTCCCTGCCCAAAGCAACAAAGCATCAGAACAGGGTATTAAAAAAAGAACGAAAGAAAAAAGAAAAAAGTAAAACAATAAGAGCTCAGAAAGCCCAACCCAGCCCAGCCTAGCCTAGCAGGAAGGTTTATTCTGCCTCCTAGGCAGCTTTAAAGTCACATTGTCTGGTTATCTTGTAGCAGGAACAAATTAGCCAGTGATTTAAAGGGAGGGGTGTAATTACCACTTATCAGACCTGGGTGCTGCCAACCTTCTCCCCTCCTGGCCAGACAGGTGCTCACTTTTCAGTGCTGGTGGCTCAAGTCTGAATTTCTACCCAAGGAGCTCAGGTGTCTGGGCTTGAGTATTAGGAGGAGGTTGTGTCAGGAGACTATTTCTCTGGCTGACACCGAAAGGGTGGCAATGGTCCCCTGCATGGTGTCACAGGATGGTTTTGGTGGCACAGGCACGTGGGGCCAGGAGAGGCCAAGGACTCTTTGTTTCCCCGGAGTATCTTCAGAGAGGGGAAGGTGTGTGCTCAGGGGATGGGTTTTTATCTCCTGCTCACTCCCAATGACATGGTCATTTTTACTGTGCGTCTTTCTTTTTATAAAATAGAAAACAAAATGTCATTGATGTCCCCCAAAACATTCTTGCGTTCAAGCATAACATTCAGAAACACCTTTGCAATTCTTTTATTAATTTCTGCTTTAGACCAGATGCTCACCCTGTGTTTGGGACGGTAGAAGTTGTGGATGGGACAGGAATAGGTTTCTCTGTGTCCTGTCTGGCAGCCTTGGCCACTGGGATGGAGGAGCCACTGGCACCTCTGAGCCCTGCTCAGCCCTTCCACATGAAGTGTTCCCTTCAGATGTATTGCCAGTGCAGTTTCTGCCTTTTGCAGACACAGATCTGCAAGGAAGAGAAATCCTGGCAGCTCTGAGGAAAGAAAATCAATAGGTTGCACCAGCTACTGCCAAACAGCAGAGGCCCTGAATAATTTCGAGATCCAAATGCCACGGACTGCATTTGCAGTGAGGTCAGTTTATCCCCAAGCTGATCAATGGGAAGTGAGAGCTGTGGTGAGAGGAACCATCCCAAATCCCAAACCAGCCGCAGCCACCCCTATACTCCAAGACAGAGCCACAGCCCAGGCTGGTTTGTTCAGAGACACATCTCTGCTGTCAGGGCCTGCTTAGCCTCAGCAAACCCCAAGGATTGCACAGCTAGAGCACAACCCCTCTGATCTCGGATCCAAGTTCAGCTTTTCATGTTTCAGAGGCAAAAAAGAAAGTCCTCCAAAAGACACAGCCAAAGCAGTGGTGGTGCAGGACCAGGGGATGGGTTGTGGGATTATGGATACTGGCTGCAAATTTTGCATGGATTATCGTGAAAGGATGATTTGCAGTTGCAGGTGGGTTACTAAGCATCTACTTCATACATCTACTCTTACCAGAAGGAGTGATCAGAGAGCAAGTTGTACAATTGACTCTCTAACAGCCGAAAGCACAGGATCTACTAAAACTCAGGTGGGTTTTGGTCCAGTAGCTGCTAATGATGGCATCACACCCCCCTGAGCATGGGAACACACTGACCCCCCCATCAAATACCATGGTAAGTGGAACACAAACTCAGCAGCCAAAGGAGGTACGTGCTGCAGCTCCCTCTGCTTAGGGGAGGAATAGGAACACTCTGAAATTCAGTGTTTGCTGAGATCAGGTGGATCTGGAGCTTGGATTCTGAGCCCCAGTGCTCTCTACAGGAGTTTGTGCTACCCTGAATCCTGGGGAGAATGCATTTGTGCTGTAGTTGTGGTCACAGCCACACATGTGCCCCTCTCAGGTGGGCACAGCACAGGGAGAGGAGAGGGCTGTCCTGGGCAGCTGATGTGCACAGAGCCCAGAGCTCCCAGGCTGTGAAGGTGGTGGCAGACTGGAAGCACTGGACTGCTGGGCAGACCATCACTACGTGCAAACTCTTTGGATCCAAATACTTCAGTGCAAATTACATTGTGTGGGAAGCTCGTGTACTGTTCCTCTTGCCATCTGCTGGCAATTTAAAGTCTGGCCACTAGTTTTATTCCAAGGAAACAAAAATGTCCCTTTGTAGCACCAGTGGGAGACTGAGTGATGCTGAATCCTCAAAACCCCTTATCACCCAAACCCCCAAACCAGGGGTTGAGGACAGCTCTGGGCAGTGTATTTATTTGGTGTACAATTTTGTGTGTATGCAAAGAAAGGGCTCAAATTCCAAAGCCCTCACTTTCCAGGCCCATCTGGAAGGCATTTTTTCTCTCTGACAAGTTTAGCAAGAGTTTACCAGAAACCAGCAAGGTCTGCTCTGGGGAGTGGTGCTGGGAGCTCTCGGGGCTGTATTTGCAGGTTTGAACTGGGAGTGGAAATCCTGCCTTTGCCCCAGCACAAAGGGATAGGAGAGAGGGGGGTGAAGGCAGGCAAGGAGCAAAGTGATGCTTTGCTTGTCTGAACAGGACAGGTCCTCTTTGGCCACGTGAGCTGTCCCACCACCAGCCACAGTCTCTGCAGTGTGACACAGACCCATCTACTCAGGCAGGTTGGTGGCACAGGTGAGGACCTGAGGACCTGAGGGAAGGTACAGGGTGATTTCCCAAGGACAACATTTCCCACGTGCATGAACCCAGCAGCTCAGCAACCACATCAGGCTGTAAGAAGTGTCTTTGTGTTGGACATGGGGAGTGAGAACTTTGTGGAGTTTCAGTGATGGTGCTGGGCTCCAGCTGTGGTTCCTCCAAGCTCTCTGGTCTTTACAATGAGATCTGACAGCTCACTGTGTTCCTCTTTCTGCCTTCCCATCCTGGTTTTTGATAGCCTTCCAGGATGCAACTTCCTTATGCTGCTGGGAAATCATTTCCTGACAGAGCTTTCCATTTTTCTGCTCCTTTGAGGGTCAGTTGTCATATTCTGTTGCCATTCATTATGCAAACACTGCATCAGCTACAGCCTGTTTTTCTTCAAGGGCACTTTCTGCCATTTCCAATCTCAATATGTGGTCAAACAGCCCAATTCCTCCATGTCCACCTTCAGAGCACCTGCCTGGCATCAACATCAAGAGCAGAAAGCCTTGCTCTGCTATCACAACCTGGGGGTTTTTATAAGCTCCCTCAGAGTGGCCTGAAGCAGGTGCTGAAGGCTTAATGAAAGGTGTCATGTAGTACAACTTCCAAGCATGTTCAGGACTATTTAGGTGCTGGGAGAAAGCAGCTTAATCAGGACCATCTGTAGAGACCTGTGATGTGGGACTTGGAGGGCAGAGAAAGTGGTGGCTGCTGACTTGCTCCCAAAGAAACTTGGCTGCAGCAGTGCTGGGCTGTGGCTGCATTTTTCCAAACCATATGTATTGTGTGTGTGCATGGCAGTTATGGAAGTGCCTGGATTAGTCTGTGGAAAGAGATAAGTGACCCTCCAGAAGCCTTAGGAAGGTGCTTCCATCTGATGAGTGACCCTCAGGGTCACAGCAAGAGAGTGGACCATGGGGGACCACTGCTGTAGGTCAGGACCTGGATAATCCCCCTGTCCCACTCCTGTAATTCACCTCGCTGGGACCAGGGATGGGCCAGTGCTGAAAGCTTTTGGAAATGCCTTTCCCCTTCCCAGGAGTGTGCCCATGTCCCTGCACTCCCCCGTGGTGGCTGCTTGAAGTGTGTTGGATCCATCTGCCTGCCTGATATCCCTGGAGGAGGGGGAGCCCTGCAAACCAAACCCGGGATGTGGGAGTGTTTGTGTGTGCTCCAGCAGCGGTGGGGAAACACCACTGAGAGGCTGTGGTGAATCCCCAAGGTGCAGGCTGGTTATCTCTGCCTTGATCTCTCCTAAATGCACACTGAGACTGTCTGCCAATTCTGTAACAGAGCCTATCTTTGCAATTATCCCTGATCCCCAGTGATACGAGACATTTAATCTGTGTCTCCTGACTTCTTGTCAGATTAATTACCATCAGCATATGTGTTTTCTGCTGTTTTCAGGAGAATCTGGTCATGGGAAAGTGAAAAAAACAGCTCTGCTTATTTCAGCAGGGCTGGAAGGAGGAGGGAGGGCACCGAGGGGCTCGTGGTGCTGCTTTGGGGTGTCCACATGCACTGTGGCTTCTGCAGGTCTCTGCAGCCCCAGGCTGGCCTGGTTGGACTTGATTTTTTAGAGGTCTTTTCCAGCCTTAATGATTCTGTGATCCTCTGGTTTTGCAGGCAATGTCAGCAGGAGCGTGTCTTGCTTGCAAACATATCCCTGCCTGTGTGAGCGGCCAGAGTAGTGGTGCAAACCCTCCTGCTCGGTGGGGTGAGCCCTTACACATCCTCTGTTTCAGCCAGGAGGGACAGGCGTGTGTGGGAAGAGAGGGGAAAGGGAACAGGAAAAAGTGTTTGGGCTCTTGGGGAATGGCATGAGGCTCTTCCCCCTTCAACCCGTGGGCAGTGATAATTTTGGCAGCTGATCCGGTGACTGCGTGGGCAGCTTTCGTGTGTGTGTGACCCCTCCTGGTTTCTCAGGCTGCAGCCCCCTCTGAAAGCGAGCGAGGCGTGGAAACCTAATCCCGCGCGGGGGCGGAGAGCCCATCCCTGGATGCTTTTGGGATGGCGGCCGCCCAGCTCTCCTCTCTGCAAACCCGATGTGATGCTCAGCAGCGTCTCCCCGCTGGGGCCCGGTGGGGGATGCTGTGCTGGGGCTGCCCCACACATGGTCCCCATCAGGGATCTGGGGTGTGCGAAGGAGCAGGGAAATCAGGGAGATGCTGAGCCTGTGACGAGCAGGCTCCCGCTTTTCCCAGCCGTCCTGATCAGGAGCTGGATGTGTTCTGACCAAACGGCAGCAGAGGCTCTTTTCCATGGCTGTCCCTAGTCCGAGGTCCCTCATGTCCTGCCAAGTGGCACTTTCTCCGCTGTGTGTTATGAGGATGGTGTGATGATGTGCTGGGGTTCACCACCTCCTCCTTCTCCTCACTGCCTGCAGCCAAAGGGATGTGATGCCTCCAGCTGGCAGCATGACTTAGGGAAAAAAACCCCCTTTGTGGGGTCCTGGGCGGGTCTGTGGTGTGTGCAGCATCAACCTGCTGCTTGTTGTTGGGTGGCTGCAGGCAGGTCTGAGGAGAGGCTGAGGGAGCTGGGGTTGTTTAGTCTGGAGAAGAGGAGGCTCAGGGTGACTTCATCACTCTCTACAACCACCTGAAAGGAGGTTGTACCCAGGTGGGGGTTGGTCTCTTCTCCCAGGCAACCAGCAATAGGACAAGAGGGCAGGGGCTCCAGCTCTGCTAGGGGACATTTAGGTTGGATATTAGGGAGAAATTCTTTACAGAGAGAGTAATCAGACATTGGAATGGCCTGCCCAGAGAGGGGGTGGATTCACCATCTCTGGAGGTGTTTAAGATGAGATTGGATGTGGCACTCAGTGCCATGGGCTGGGAATTACAGGGGTGTTGGATCAAGAGTTGGACTTGATGATCTCTGAGGTCTCTCCCAACCCAGCTGATTCTATGATTCTATGATGTATTGGGAAGAATAAACTGCAGCTCCCAAAAGACAAACCTAAAATCACTCTTTTCTTAAGGTAGTGTCCCCTGTCCCCCTTGAACAAATCCCCGAGGATTCTCATGGGAACAGGGAGCTCTGCGTGGAGCGCGGGAAACGCCTGGCTGGGAAGCGTGGGGTAACTGCTCCTGAGTTCAGCAGTGTGGTTGAAACCACTTTGTTCTTCTTTTCCAAAAAAACAGATAAAATCTGAAACATTTTCCCAGAAAACTCTCTATCTCTTCCCCCTCTCCCTGACAGAGGCTGCAGAGCAGAAATACATTTGAAGCCCCTTGGGCTTTTCCCATGGAGCACTCGGTTTGTTAAAATATTTGACATCAGGGTTCTTTATTACCTGCAATAAAAAGCCTCTGCTAATCTTTAACATGCAGCGTGTCAGAGAAAAAGGATTGCATTAAAAACCTGTTTATGGGAGTGTTACTAAAACTTGTAAAAAGGAGTAAAAGTGAATGATGACTGAAAAAACCTTCACTTTGTGACAGCAAAGGCTCTGCCCAGCCAGGCAGTGCCCAGGAAAACTGCTGAGTTTGGTCCAGACCTGAGCCCAGGGCTCAGTGCAAGGATGAACTAGCACCTTGCTTCCTCCCCACTTTTGATTTGCAGAGGTTCCCGAGCCTGCTGCTTTCCCCTGTCCAGTCTTAATTCAGAACTTCTTCAGCAAAGCAGCCTGGACACATCTGCATTGCAGAGCCCAGCCTGTCTGGGGGTACAGCTGGAGCCCCAGCGCTGCCCTGTCCCTGTGGCACTTGGGTCCAGTGTTTTATGACAGCTTTCCCTCATTAGGTAGTTTGGACAGTGTTTGAATGGTACTAAACTGGGCTTTCCTGCAGCATTTAGGTGTTTATAAGGCTGCCTTTTAATGCCTTAGTGCCTTGTGGGTTTTGATATTTTCATGTGTTCTCCCCACTGCATGAGGGCGGAACAGAGCCAAGGGGATGCGTCCCAGGGAGAGAAGGCAACACCATACCTGCTGTTTCAATAACCTCACAAAAACACTTCAGCCCTTTAGAAGGACAATTTCATCTCAGTTTCTGTTCAAGATGAGGCCTGGGAGTGTCTGAGCTGTAATTGCACGGACATGTCTGTTCCCAGAGCTCCGCTGCTGGATTTCAGACAACAGAGAGGAACAGCATCAGGTGTCAATTTTTTTCCTCTGTTGCTTCTACTCCACAGACTATTTTTAATGTAATTTTTTATTGCACTGAAGATAAACAGCAAGTGGATGCGTTCCCATGGGAATCAGGGTCCATCCACTGCTCATGACAGTTTGGCTGAGAGGAAAGTCCAGTTGCATGAGAGTCTGCAGTGCTTTTGTGCTGAGATTTCCCCTCTTTTTATGGTTTCATTATATTTACCAAAACTGGTTCACATTAAGCTGTGAGGCCACTGCTGCATCACCCCATGGTTGGGAGAGGGAGTGGAAAGAGCTGTTTCAACCTCTTTGTCACCTCAACTGCTGCTGACAACAGCTCTGAGCAGGGCAGGGGACGCGGAAGGGGCTTCTGGACCCTCTCCTGAGTACCCCTGGCATGATCTTAGAGTG
This sequence comes from Acropternis orthonyx, assembly GCA_035583155.1. NCBI lineage: Eukaryota > Metazoa > Chordata > Aves > Passeriformes > Rhinocryptidae > Acropternis > Acropternis orthonyx. The sequence continues at coordinate 8,755,600 of JAWWEU010000041.1, forward strand.
GAATCAACATGTTCTTTCTGTCCTTGCTGCTTTGATCTGCAAGAGGGTGTTTGAGTTGGTCCAAACCATCATATGCATGGTGGCATTGCCTTGATTTAGTCGTGGGAGATGTACCAAGGCTCCGTGTCCCACCAGCCCTGGAGAAATCCCTTCAGTGTATGGGTTGGGCTGGCTCATCCCCATCTGAGAGGGAAATACCAGCTGCCTCAAATGCTTGCACAGGATAGGGATGTTGGTCTAAATCTGGGCATGACTTGGGCACCATTACAGGCATGAAGCCAACAGATGGACTGGCCTGTGGATGTCTGGCCTGTGTCTCTGTGTGCTGAATGCCACAAGGTCCCAGGTGGTTACACTCTGTGGAGGTGGATTTTGAAGGACAGATGCTGTTGAGTGCTGGGACTGTGTGTGCTGGGACAGGGAGGCTGAGCATGAGGTCAACAATAGGATGTCTGTGACCCACAGGAAATCTCTGTCCATGTGTGATGGTGATGAATTTGGTGACAGACCCAGCAAACAGCAGGGTAAGGAGTGGGAAGGAGGTGTGGGAAAGAGCTGGCAGATGCAAAAGGCATCAGAGAGCTGGAGCATCTTCTGCAACTGAAGTCAAGAAAGTACCTGGAGGTGGGACTGGTGCCATCTTAGGAGATGGGTGATGGCAGACAGAGCCAGAAAGGACCTTTGCATGTGCCCTCTTCATGCTGCATCTGCCCCTTGGAGTTAGAGCGTTAGATCTGGAACAATTTCTTGCTTTCATGCTGGAAGCTGAGACCTCAGAGCAAGGACCCTGCCAGCTGAGGCCTGGAGAGAAAAATTCTTTTCTGTGGTCGCATTTTTGTGAAGCTAAAAGTCACAGTGAGGTTCTTCAAAGGCAGCAGTGCCGGCCCTACTCCGCAGATGGGCTGCCTCCTGCTCATCTCCCTCTCCGAGCACAGACCAGGCTGGAGCTGCTCAGATCTGAGCTGCTTTGTGCAAATCATCTGCAGAGCAGCTGTAGGAATTCAGTAGGTGAAAGGTTAGAAGTGGGGCTAGGATCTCTGTGAGGGTGTTAATACAACATTTAGTGCAGGCTGTGGAGGCTGAACCTTTGGTTTGGGAGCCCCAGCAGGGTGCTGGGGGGTGTTGCTGATCCCCTGTGTCCCTGATGGGGGTGGCACAGCTCCTGATCTCCGGGGGATAAGTGGTTCATAGCTGGGGCACGTTTTAATGGGATGGCAGCGCTGGAGCCATGGTGTTGGCCAGCATGCTGTGTGACCCCACACTCAGGGATGCTCAGACCTGTGCCCTCCGTACCTGCTCCGGGGTCCTGAGCTGGCCGGTGGGTGTATCACCCTTCCACATGACCCAGCGATGACAGACAGGCCAGGTCCCCTCCCTGGGTGCCGCCCTGCTCCATCCTTAGTGCACCACTTAATGCCCCATGGATGGGCAGAGCCATGAACCTGCTCAGCAGGAAATGCAGCCTCCTTATGTCATGGAAATCTGCTCCCCACCTCTTGGCCCGAGGCTCGGGCTGGGCCAGGGGAGATAAACAGACGGTAACTGCTGACAGTGAGGAAGTGAGAGGGTGAGACATGGGTGGTCTTGGTGCTCTGGAGGGTGACAGACTTCTCGGAGGAGGAGTTTCTGAATATCTGCCTAACTGCAGCATGGCACCTCATGTGCTGGATGGAGCAGAGTGGAGGATCCTGGATTTGGGTTCTTCCTTGTCCCTTGCCAGAGCCAGAAGGTGATGGTGGTGGGACCGTGATCCCCCAAGTGCCTGTGCCCCGCTTTCTGCCGTGGTGCTGGAGGCCACCCTGGCACTGCAGACACCGAGGCTCCGTGCTTCCCAAATCTCTCTGCCCTGCGTGGGCTGAGCCACCACCTCCTGGCTGCAAACCCAGCAGCGGGTTTTGTCTCACCCACAGCCTCGCTGCTTCTGCGGCAGTCGGGAGATGCTCCGGTGCCTGCCTGCCCTGTGCTGAGTCACAGAGGGGAGCAGATAATTCCCCTTGCATGCCCCAGTTAAACATGGAATTTTCTTCCTGGAGCGGGGCAGAGGGTTGGTACCCCCAAACCTGCTCTGGCAGGGATTTATGGCACCTGTCAGGAGCCACACCTGAACATGCCGATGGTTGTCCTCCCTTGGGGGCCTCCCGGCATCTGCCGAGCGGGACCAGGAGCCGAGGGGAGGTGAATCTCCTTTGACACCAAGAACTAGACCGAAACTATGTCAACGCAGAGAGCTGGGGTGGCTTTTCCTGTTTTTCCTGTTGGAGGCTTTGAACTGTGTCCTGCAGGGTCAGCGCACGGGGAGACACCTTGGGCTGGGATGGGGAGGGTCTGAAATCCTAGACCCTGGGAAAGGGGAGACCAGTTTGCCTGGGAGAGGTACGGATGGGAGAGCCTGCAGAGCCCATTCATCTCCAGGGCATTAGCCAGGAGGAGGAGGAATGTGCGGGCAAGTAGCAACCTGTGTTTTCCAGAGCTGTGGAAGGTGGCTTGGGGGAAAGGGAGAGAGCAAATTTGATGTTGGGGTGTTCTTTGGAAGGCTGTCTCTACCCTACACGCAATGCCATTTTGTCTGGTTTATCTGCTAGGGATAAGAGTGTGGTCTAGAAGGAAAACTAGGAATGCCCTAAAGCCTTGGGCATCTCCACACACTGGTGTAACTTGAAGGGGATCCCTGGGCTGCAACCCAGCCCCGGGTTTGGGAACCCCACCCAGATGTTTTGGGATGTGCTATAGATGCTCCCTGCCCAGACCAGGCAGATGGCCCCAAGTCAGGAGTGTGATGAAGGTACAGCTGAGTCTGTCGGGGCACATTTTGGGGGGGGGTGGGGGTGGGGGGGTCTTTTCCCAGGGCTCAGTGATCCATTTCCTGCTCCTGTAGCAAGAACCCAGCACCTCAAACCTCTGAGCTCTCAGTCCTGTCCAAAAAGTGGGCAAAAGCTGCTGGATGGAGGTGACAGCCCAGCTCAGGAGGAGCAGGTACAGCCTTGGAGTGGCTTATCACACCCATTGAGTTCCCCCTGCTGCAAGGGCTGCAGTCTGAGTTTATTGCTGCCATCTATAAAGATCCAAAAGCTGATAACACAGGACCGTTTCTCCTGGTGCAGAAAGGTGTTTTCTACTGTAGTTTTTTTTGTTCTGCTGGTGGAACAAGGGGCAGGTTGTACCTGAGGCCTCCTTGCGTAATCCCTGGCTTCAAAGGTGTCCACAGGAGAAGCAGGGGAGCAGCACTGGGGGGGATTAAATCAGCTGCACCGGAGAAGCAGATCCCTCACCACTGAAAATGTGCATGCAAAATAAATGCTGGTTTGCTGCCTGGGAGTGTCCAAGGGTTTTGCTGATACACACACGAGCCAGGCTGGGGTTGCTGCTTTCCCCACCCAGGACTCACAGTGAAGCATCAGGTCTCCTCTGGGTGGGCTTTCCCTGCCACCCTCTGCCCAGTCTGGTTATTGCTGCAGCAAATGGGTTTATTGGTGTCAGGCTGTGAGTTTTAGCGGCTGGTGGAAATCGCTGCCAGGTTTAAGCGCCTTTCGGTGTTATTTTTATTCTTCTGCTGACACCTAGTGTGTGAAAACCTGTAGCGCAGGGCACTGAGTGGGCTGGGAAATCTGGATATAGGAGGAACGGAACTGTCTCTTGATGCATTCATGGCCAAACAGGCATCTGCATCTCCCTCCCAGTTTCTTTGTGGGAGCCTCAGGGACCCAGGTGACCACCAGCAGGCTGGTGCTGGCTGGTGTTCTCAGGTAGAGCTGCTGAAAATTAATCCTATCCAGAGAAGGAGAATGAATTTGAAGTGGCTTTTCATCCAAGCCTCTTGCTTGGTGCACTGTGTTTGATGGGTGGTGAATATGTTAGTGAAATTAAGGAGCTGCTGCATTATCATGGAGATGTGTCCTCTATTCTGGGTCCTCTCTGGGATGGCAGCTTGGAGGAGGTTCAGTGCTGTGCCTCCCTGCTGGATGGGAAGAGGGGGAATCAGCAGCTCCCTAGGTTTGCCTCTCTCCCCCCTATTCTGCTTCTAGTCTGGTCTCCAAAGGTTATCTCAGGTCAGTGTGTTCTGATGATAAAATAAGTAATTTTTAATGTCTGCTGGTGAATAATCCTTATTATTGTCAACTTATACCCTGGCCTGGTGTTCCTGCCATCTGCCTTGATACATGCTGGGAGCTGTGGGGTGCTGATGGTGCCCCTGGGAATGGGGGCTCCATCTCCTGACACTGCACCATAAGCTGGAGGAAGCTCCTTGTGGGGCACAGTGTATCCTCTGGAGGTGACAGGGGACACTGGCTGACCTCAGCATTGTCCCTGTGCATGTCCCTCCCTGGTAGTTTAATGTTTTCTCATTTCACTGTGACAGGAGCCCAGCTTTGGGCATGCAGGGTTGTTACTGCTTTGTCACCCCTCCAAGGGTTCAAAGGGCTGGGCTGGAGCACCAAAATGACCCAAACTCAGGCTGCTGCTGTAGGGTGAGGTAGGGAAGCTTTGTACACCCCAAAGAATCATCGAGGATGGAGGGGACCATGGCTCAGACCTGCCCTAGTCTTGTCCCTGTGGTACCCTGGGACTGGGGACACCAGTACCCAGCACTCCTGCCCCCTGTGACAGTGCTGGTGCCTCATTCCAGCCTGGTAAATCCTCCTGACACTGCTCTGGGATGTCTGGTGGCTTCACTTCTGTCGTGTCACATCACAGGACAGAGCTGAGCAAGTGCTCCCCTGTCCTCACGTATCAAATGTGCTCTGAGATACAAAGTGCTGTGGGAAATCTCATGCTGAAGTATTTACACCACTGTTCACATGACTTGTTTTGTACAAAACCTCTTAAATCTTGCCAGAAGTCAAGGTTTATTTCCCCATCCTGAGGGTATTTAATCCTCATCTCATTAACTTTCATTTTAATGTACAATTGCTGAGGAGAAAAATAACTGAAACATTTTGTCTTGGGGAACAGATCAGACATAAATTTATCCCGAAGCCATCTGAGATGCTTATCAGCGTTTTTTTCTCTCTTCCCTAGCTGCATGAGCTTGCAGAAAAACTGGTTTTGCTTGGCTTTGGCTTTCTGAGAGAAGAAATGATTGCTGGAGAAATTCAGCTGGGTAGCACATCCCTGCTCAGGATGGGTTGATGATCTGAGCATGGCACAGGAACCAAAAAGCATCACTGTGTGGGATCACCTTGGGGCACCCTGGGCAATGCAAGGACTTGGCTCTAAAAAAAGGAGAGAGATTTTTTCCCCAACAATTTATGCAGAAAAGCATCCTCTGAGTGGGGTGTAATTTATTTCTGCAGTTAAAACCACCTGCTTCTTACTTTCACCCACAAGCAGCGCCAAGCTTTATAAAATCAAAAAGAGGTGCTAAGCGTGATTATTAAGCCAAATCTCACACTCTTCCCCAGACTTTGCTGAGGCTGTATCCAGGTGGAGCACATCAGGGTGTTCAAGCAGCCCCATCCATGAGCTCTGGGTAACAGGTGAAAACTAACTGTGGTAAAATCACGTTTTGCAAAGCTGGATTGAGCTTTACTTAAAAACTGCCTGAAAATGGAACTTTTGCTTAAATGAACTTTTGCAAATATTATGTCAGGAAACAAACCAATAGGAACATGCCTATTTTTTACCATTTTAGAACTTTTCATCCACCATTCTCTGATGTTTCCTACTTGCTGTATGAGGTTAAAACAGGAGAAAACTGCCCCAGCTGCTGCAGTGGAAGCACAGAGAGAGGGATGGAGGTGGAAGTGGGAAGGCTGAGATGGCTCGAGGGCAGATGGGGCTGAGCAGGCAGAGGGCAGAGTTAAGTGACAACATTCCTGGGGGATCTCAGAGCTCAATCTCCTGCCTGGCCTCCAGGATTACAGCACTGGCTTCCCAGGCTTTGGGGAGAGGTTAGGAAATGCCTCTCCCAGGAGATCTGTCCCCACACCTGGGGCTGGAGTGTCCATCTCTGTGGGACGGGGCCACGAGGGCAACACCTTCCCTGGGGACAAAGCTGAAGGGTATTGTTCCTGGGGAAGGTGAAGCCAAGATTTGCCCTATACAGGCTGGTTTTGAATGGCTCACAGAAAGCAGTCAGTGCTCAGGAGAGCAAAAAGGATGAGCTTTACTGTGGCTGCTGCTTGGCCAAGGAGGTGGCAGTGGTGTTGTCCTGCCTAGAGGAAGCATTTTGGAGCTCCTTTGGGGAACTGCGAGCTGTGAGGCTGCTGGACCTGCAACCCCTCCAAGGACACTGAGCTGACAACCTGTGGGGTAGAGCACTTAAATCAACAGCCAGAAACCTGGTCATGAGTGAACAGCCTGGGTAAGTGAAGAGCAAATACTTTCAGGAGTAGCCCTGGGAGCAAGTTTGATACACAAATGAGAAAGAGTGAGGTTTGAAAGTAATGATCTTTGTTCCTTTCCCTGGATGGATTTGCTTTCCCCCCTTGGGAGTAGCAGAGCTCCACTTCCAAAACAAGTGGTTGTTGCCAGCGTGAGAATGGGAAGTTTAATCAAACTTTTAGTAAGAAGGGTAAAACTTTGTGTAGTCAGCTGTGCTGTGAAGTGGACACTCTGCCCTGCACCTTCTGTTCCTGCTGCCTGGAAAGCTCTGCTCAGGTGTCCTCAGTCTAAGGTGGGAGTCCAGGTCTGCAGAGACCTCGGTGGCCTTTCCCCAGCAGGAATCCCTGTGCCTGGTGTTTTCCACATGGCTGAGATGCTCTAGAGCAGTTGGCAGGGCTGGACCCTACTCTGGTTCTCTGAGGTTGGGCACCAACTTCTTGGCAGATTTTCTTCCACCCCTCTCTAGTTTTTAGGTTTGAATCCCTCCCTCCAGGTAAGAGCTCGGATAGGGTCACTATTTTATACTCCCCTTCCAGCAGTTTTTAATCAATGGATGGCAGACCTGCATTCCTACAAGGCACGTTGCCTGCGTCCACTTATTAGCAAATGTTTTATTTCCTGCTGCTGGCAGCCACTCTGTGCCATACCCACCTGCAAAATGCCTCTGCTGTGCAGCACTGTGGCCTGAAACAGGGGAGAACAGGGGAACCTTTCTGTTTATCTTGTGCTGGGGGTTTTGGGAACTCAGGAATTGCTCTGGGGCAGATGCTGGTCCCGGCATTTACACTGGGCTGAAGGACAAACTGTCTCTAACCAGGTGGGTCGTGGATTCTGATACCTGTTTTTCCTTAGTTTTTCCAAAGCTGCACCCGAGGGCACGTCCTTGCTTGTAAACAGCTCAGTTCTGGCACCAAGTGAAAAAAGCAAATCCCAGCAAACTGCATGTGAGCCAGGCAGGAGCCCACCCTCACCTTTCTGTGTGATAAGGTCATTGCTTTGGGTTTGCAGTGTCACACTGACTGCTGTGACAGCAACACAACAGGCTGGGAAATCCCTGAATTTTGTTGATTTGCTGAAACTGGAAATTTTCAGAGGTCCTGATAAAAATTCCCACAAGAACTTGTTGGAAATCCGGGAGGGACTTTTTTGTCAGACCCAGAGAGAATGAGAAACAACCAGATCAGAAGGGCATGAACCCGCAGTGTGAGCAACAAAGACCAAACTCCCGGCTCATCTCGCTCGAGACGTGATGCATGAACTCGGTGTCCCGGAGAGTCCCCTGGGACCGGGGTCAGGCCGGGAGCTAACTCTGCTTTATCTTCTGCTGAATAATTTCAGGTCTCATCTTGACAAGGAATGGGAAAACTGTGGCGATTACGAAATGTTTCCAGAGCTGACAGCGCGGTTTCTTGCCCGGCTTTAGTGACAGGTTGTGATGAGGCGTTAGCAGGTTGTGGGATGATCAAAGGGAGAGGGGAGGGATTCCCTGGACCAAGAGGGATGCTCCGTCTCACTCCAGCGCCACCTTAGAGCAGAGGGCAAGAAAGACCAGCAGTTTACGCCTCCCCCATTTGGCTTTGTCCTGGTCTTTCTTTACAATGATAAACAGCAGCAGTCAGCCCGTAGTGATTGAGTATGTGGAAAACCTGAGCTTTATCGGTGTCCCTATCCTGGCTTCTTTTTAAGTCTGCGGTAGAAATCTCAGGAGCAGCAAGATATAAACTGGCTGGGTTTGTACCCACACAAGGTAACAGGCTGAGCCTCATAAATCCCAGCAGTGTATATATATCAGCCCGGTTTCCTCAGCAAAGACAAAACTGCCGGGTTCCAGCAGTGATGAAGAGAGTGGTTTGTGCTGGCTGGGGTCAGTCTTGGAAAGCACTTTGCCCCCCAGATGTCAGCAGAGACGGGGCTCAAGCACCAACCCCGTGGTGCTTTTGGGATGCTGAGCCAGCATCTCTCCTGTTCGCAAGCAGGAGTAATTCCTCATGAAAATCAGCGGACGGGGCAGCCCTGCAGAGCAGCCCGAGCGCCTGCAGGCGGCACGACAGTGTCTGTGATCGCGACTGGGCAGGACACCCCCCTCACCTCTGCGCCCCCATTTACACGTGGCTGTGGGTTGGAGGATACAGGGGTGCTGGGCAGAGCACCCCCAGCCCCGGGCTGTGTCCCGAAGTGCTGAGGGGATAATGTGGGATGTGCCAGCATGAAGCTTCCCTTGGATGGAACCTTTACAGCAGTGACTGGCAATTTCTCATCCTCTGGCCGACACAGGGACTCTTGTCCACAGGTGCCACAACCCTGGTTAGTACTGGGGCAGCAATCATTCCTCTCTTTCCTTTTATTCCTGAAGAGATCCGTGGGATCAAAGTGACAGTGGTTGCAAGAGGATCACCCACCCATCACATCCCCCTGTCCCCCAGCCAAAGACATGGAGTGATTTCCTCAAGTGTAGGTCCTGGATGTGGGGGTTTTGTTGCTTTCCTGCCTTTTATGGGGAGGTGGAGGCTGGTAAGAGATTCCTGGAGATGCTGAGTGAAATCCCTGTCGCCTGCTTTGGACACACACTTTCATCAGCAGTGGTGCACCACCCTCCAGAGGTGTCTGTCTCCTGCCACTGACTGCAGACAGAGCCTCAGGAACTGGTTTAGGCTCAAAAAGACACTTAGGAAACAAAATCGAAATTAAATAAAGGTTTATGGATTAAAATCCTTGGTGGGAGGCTCTTACAATGAATTCAGTTTATTTTCATTCATTTAAGGAGAACTGAACTAAGTTACGGTCTTTTTAATTCTGCTAAAAATGGTACAAAGAAGTTAAATGTGAGTTATCTTAATCTACTTGAAAAATCAATTAAGATTCATTTTCTTGAGTGTCTCACATAGTTTGCCTCTGATTTTCCACATGTTAATTAGTTTTATTGTGGGTGGCTGAAACCTAGCATGACCACAGCTTCCCTCAGTCACAGAAAGTGCTCCTGTGGCTGTGAGCAGACTTTAAATACAAAGCTCATGTGTTGGGTACCCAGGATGGAGAATGATTCTGGATAGTTCCTGTGAATTGTACAGGATTGCTGTGGTTATTGGGGACCTCTGGAGGCCTCAGGTCCAGCCCCTCTGCTCAGAGAAGGGGCAAGCTGCTCAGGGCCATGTCCAAATGGGTTGGAATATCTGCAAGAATGGAGATTCTAAAACCTTTCTGAGCAAACTTTTCTAATATTTACAGTAAAAAAAGGTTTCTCTTAATGTTTCAACCCACTCTATTTTATTCTTCTGTTTCCTCAAGCATGTGATGCAGAGCTGGAGAGAACCAAAAAGCAACCAGCACTGTAGGGGACTGCTACAACAGGGGAGACTGCTCTAAGAGATGTGCTCTGGGGACCCAAAGTGAGCTTTGCAGCCCCCTTGCACCCAGGGCCAGTACAGAAATGGGTGGGAAGCCAAGGAAATTCCCTGCTCACACCATTGCTCTTCAGCAGGATGGGTTAAGCTGTGAGCACAAATCAGTGGAGCTGCAGGGACTGCTGAGAAACTAAAAATTTCCACCTTCCAGAAATCAACAGAGCCAGAAAAAAAGTCAAAGAGGCTGTTCCAGAGCAGGTGAGTCCATCATTGCTTCCTTCTGCATGTGGGGAAACTGAGGCAGGAGCTGGAGAAACCATTTACCTGGCAGGGAAATGCATCCAGGTGCCTGCTCAGCACTGGGCCAAGTGCAGGATGAGTGCCAAGCCTCTGCCTTTATCCCAAGTACTTCCAGCCTTGGGGCTGTGATGGATAAATGCTGCTTGTGCTCTCTGTACAAAAGAAAAACAGAAGTGGCAAGGTGGAGTAGAGGGAAAGAAAAGGCACCAAGGCATGGGACTCTGCACATGGTTCTTCTACTGCTCACCAAAGGCTTGGCCAAAAACTGGATTTTAATTTTTGATAGTTTTCCTGGGGAGAAAATTACTAATAAAACAGCAAAAAGGGCCAAACCAAAGCCATTGGCTGGTGAAATCCTAAATGTTTTAAGTTTGTTCTCATTAAACCTCTATAAAAATACAAGAAATGGAAAAAGGAATCTGCTTTCTTATGATCCAAGAAGTCATAGAATCATTAAGTTTGGAAAAGACCCCCAAGACCATAAAGCCCAAGAGTCAGTCTCCCATAAAACGGTCCAACCAGTGTCTCAAAGATGAAGCTGGACAGTGGCATCTGGACCGGAGACACCCATTTCCATACCAAGGGCAGTAACAACCAGGTCCCCTTCCCAGCTCTGGGGTGGCTTCTCCACTGCCAAAGGCCAGGGGATGAGGGGGTGTGTAGCTAAAGTTGCTGTGGGGATGGGTGTGTAACAGCTGGTGCTTAAGAGGCTGTTTAGTCTGTGTTATGAGAAATGCCAAATTACACAATTAAATCAGTCCCTGTTGGTTTTAAGCCTCATGGATCTGTATTCCTAAGGGTGCACTGATGGATTTACTGCCATTTCACCAGTGCTCATTTACAAGAGTGTTTTGTTCCAAGACACTGACTGGAGCGAAGGGGCTGTAAATCCCACCTGGGGATCAGCCCTGGCAGAAGAGGAGCTGGTGCTATAGAGGGTCCAAAGGGGACAGCGTGGCTGAAACAGAGACTTCCCACTGGCTGGAGCTTTGGAATGAGGATGTGAGAAGGACTGAGGCTACAGTGAGCCTCCAGCAACCCCAGGGACAGGACAGAGCATTGTTTCTCCTCTCTTTGCAGGCTGAACTTCCCTTTCTCCTGGCAATGTGCTCCACCCACACCTGGAACATCCCTGGCTGTGTCCATGCCTGCACTTGTCCTGCCAGAAATAAGATTTCCTGTAGGTCAGATGTGCTTCTAGTTCACCCTGACATGGACAAAAGGAGAGGCAGCCACAAAACTTGTGCATTTGAGCTGTAGCAGGTGTGGGACCAGCCACTGACCCAACTCTCACGTTCAGCTGCAAAATCAACTCCTCATCCATGCTCAGTCCTGCTCCCCCTTCACCCCCAGCATGATCCCACCAAATTCCACTTCCCAGCCCCTGTGTGTGGGTGCTCCAGGCTGCAGGAAGGGATCATGGTGGTGGCACTGTGTGTCCTTGTGCCCCCGTGCCACAGCTAAGGCTCTGCTGCTCTGCTCAGCTCTCATTTGAGCTTGGCAGCCCGTGCCTGGGAGTTACATATTTTATCCCCAAGCTGTTCCATCCCCAGGCTGTGTTCAGGGATTGCCATGCAAATAAGCCCATTGCTGCCTCAGACTGTGATAATTAAAAGTGAAGTTGTAAAACAAGCAGCATCAATTTTTGGTGCACGTCCCCAGCAACACATGGTGATTGCACTGAGTTAGGAGACATTTCCAGCTACGCAGCAAACTCTAAATAGCCTGGAGAGAATACACGGGAATTTAGCTTGTGCAGCAATTTCAGATGTCAAAACAAGTTTCCTTGTTAATATGAAACTATTTGGACTTTGCATTTTTAATTAAAGCTTTTAATTATCCAACTGTATTTTATTAGCTTTTATGAAGACAGCTGCTTTAAACGCTATAAGCCAAAGCTGTGCTCTGAAGCACTATTTGTCCGAGACAGGGTTTCAGATGCAAACAGCCCTCATTGTGAGTAAATGGGGTTGTTTAATTTAAAGTGGAGTTTACTGTCCCAGCTTGATTGAAACTCTTTTATGGCAGAGACAATAAAAGGCCTTGGTGGGAGCGTTCCTGCACCCACGGCTGGGAGGAGATGCTGTGCCCATCAGCCCTTCCCAGGGTGAGCATCAGCTGCCTCTGGAGGGGGTTTCTCTGCCCACCTCACCTCCCTTCTCATGTTGTTTTGTCTTTGAGCACGGGACCGAGACTGGAAGGTCCTGGGTGGAAGCCTCTTGCACCCTTGTGATGGGTTTTGAGGTGCTGCGGCCCCTGAGCTGGTGCTGCTGGTGGATCCCTGCAGAGCAGCACAGTTGCCCTCTCCAGGACAGAGGCTCAGGGAGCTCTGGGCTCTGGTTTGCAGGTCAGGCTTCAGAGCTGTTCTCCTGTGCCTGCTCTGCAGTACTGTGATCACCCACAGTCTTTATCAAGCACTTGTGGTCCTGTTCATCCCATGGATTGCTTATTCATCAGGATCATGTTATTTTTAGCTGCAGGGTGGCCTCTCCTGGTTTACAGTATGGCAATAGCTGAACAGGTTATAGAAGCCTTTATGTCCTGCCTGTGCAGGAGGACAGGTGAAGAACATAATTCCTGAATACAGTTGCAAGGGGAGAGCTGACAATGAGAACAGGTTTCTGGCTGGAGCACACAGCCCTGTGCTGAGCTCAGCACTCCAGTTCAAAACCTTACTCTTCATCATTGTCAAAAATCAGCAAAATGTTCTAAATCATCTGTAATTTGCTGAGAAGAAAGGCAAAGCAGTCAGCTTTTGAGCAGTGGTGCAGGTCAATCCAGAGCTCCTGGGAGCTGGCAGGATCAGGGGCTGAGGTGATAATAGCTGTGCACGAAGCTGAAAGGGCAGCTCAAGACCTCGTGTGCCTGAGAGGACAGATCAGAAGCTTTGGTGCTGGGCAGGTCTGTTCTCTCCAGACCTGTAGTAGCTGCTGCTCCTGAACTTTCTTCTTCCCTCTTTTGTGTTTCAGGGGAGCTAAAGCTGGGATTGATGCAGGTGGAATGTTGCTCAAAGGAGAGGTCACTCCCAGGCGCGACACGCAGAGGCCAAAGGACAGGGATGCAAACACTGTTCATGGACACATCTCCAGGCCTGTGTGGGCTGGAGGATCAATGAACTGGATGTCTTCTGGCTCACCTTGGGCCAGTGCCTGTGCTGACAGTCTGTGCCTGTGGGTTGTTGCAGTGCAGGTGACGTGGATTCCTCCAACAGATGGATTCAAAAGGATCTCCCATTTACCCCATGCCCAGGGAAGGCTGGTGTTTGCCCTGAGGGAGGTATTTTTTCTCTGATGATAGTATCCATGTCCAGCACTGACATCCCGGCAGGGGCATGTCCCAAAACACCTCTGGATGGGAATGACAGCGATGGGGATCGTGTCCAGCTGGCAGGTGACACGTGTAGACAGAGTGACACAGCAGAGGGACTTGGCTGGGCTGGGATTAGGGCAGACAGCAGCTCTAAAAATCTTATAATCCGAGTTCTGGTCAAAGTCCAGTTGTCTGGCCCTTAGCAGGGACTCAGTCTGACAGCTCTGCTGCAGCCTGATGAGTTTATTGGCCTCGTTAGGAAAACATCATTTGATGTAATTTCATTCATCTTTCCTTTTCCCTGGCTGGTCTGAGCCTGGTGCAAACGCTGAGACTCGACCAGCCTTTCTCCGGCACGGGGCTGGAAGTTGCTGGTGCAGCAGATGCTCCTCCCAGGTGGGTGATAAATGGGGGAAGTGGCTTCTTCTTGTGCCGGTCTCTTCACTGGACAGTGGGATTGCAAAAGGGAGGAGAAGACTGAAGGGAAAAATGGGAAAACTGATGAACTCAAGAAATGGATGCAAGGAAGGAGTCAAAGTGGAGCTAGGTGGGAACGGGCTTGTGATCACTTAATGAACGCGTTCATGCTGCTGTCAGTGTCACCCACTTGATTTGCAGGGACAGATTGGGGGGGAAAACAAGGACAGGGCTGTGGCTTTGCAGTACACCCAAGGGAGGGCAGAGCTGCCTTCTGGAGGAGTTGACAGGATATCCAAAGGGTGGGCCTGGAGCAGAAATCCTGACTTCATCCAATCCTAACTGTGCAGTTACAGCATCTGCTGGGCTGGCTCCACACTGGGGCTGTGTCTGTGCTGCTGTGCGGGGAGAGCCAGGGCTGCCCAGGAGATCTGGAGCACAGACCAAGGCTCATCCTTCATGCTTCTACAGGGGTAGTGGGTGAATTTAGCCTGGGACAAGGCTGGGCTAGTGCTTGACTGGAAGAATAGACAGCCCTGGCTCTGCTGGAGCCTGGGAGTTACCAGTCTCCTTTCTTTGTCCCATAGCATGAGGATAAACTGAAGATGTGCTGCTCGCTAAGTGTGTAAAAACATTCAGGAACACACGATGGTTCAATGAAATAAAGCATTTTTGAAAGACCCCAGTCTTGCCTCAAAATAACAGTATTTTAATTGTTCATAAAAGCTGGAAGTGATGAATAAATGTATCCAGTTCCACTTCAGATATTAGAGCTGAGTCAGAAAAAAAGTACCAGGAAAGCCTGAATTTTGAACACTCAGCAGTGTCTGTTTCTATGCAAAAGTCTCTGTCAGTAGGAAGAAATGAGGAGCAAGGAAGAACTGGAATGCTGAGTGTTTGCTGGAGAGCAGAGCTTGTCAGGAGGGGAAGCACAGCCATGGCGGCTCCCTGGACATTCCAGCTGGGATATCTTGGGACGATGGATCCTTTTTCTTTGGTCCTCTCTGCTCCCAAGGGTTAAAACACCTGTGTGACAGCCCTACCTTGCACGTGGCCTGGGTGTGCTGTAGCACCAGCCATTGTGGCTTCATCCTGCCTGGTTCCCAGTGCTGTTGTCTGGGAAATTCCTGCATCAAAGATGTTCTGGGACAGGGCAGCATCCCACCCTGGCAGCACCAAGGCTGGGAAGGAGACCCCAGGACTCACAATTCCCTTGCCAGCAAGTAGTTGTGTCTCAATATCAAACCACGGGTTTTCATTTGCTCTTTGCCCCATTTTTGTTTTATTCTTACCCCCTGGGTTCTTTAAGGGGAGGTTTCCAGAAAAAGATGCAGCATTCTGTGTCCGCATCCAACCTTGTTGCAGCCTCCCAAGAGCTCGTAATGATGAAGATTTAATGCAAATCGAATGGACTTTTCATCTTAGCAGAAAAGTATTTACAGCCCATTAAGTAGATGGGAAAACTGGTCATTTTTTTTGGAGGGGAGCAGAGAAAAAAAAATTAGTGTTGTGTAAAAATGTGGCCACAAAAGGCTCTTACTTGAGAAATTTAGCCTGAGAAATTTATCAGCTTTGGGGATGGAAAACTCATCATTTATATATAAAAATATATCACTTTTAATTACGCAGCCAACTTCAGCTTTACTCATTAGCTACTTACACCACTCTGCCAAGTTACACAGCGGCGAGCTGACTGGAATATTTTATATGGCATTATGTCTTGGACCAGAAAAGTCGGCATATGGCTCCATCAACCTTTGTTTTCCTCGGTCAGAGGGTGGGGAAATGAATGCAGAAAAAGGGAGAAAGGCTGGAAAGCAGGACAGGAGGAGGAAGGTGAGTGCCTGGGAATGCACTGATGCATAATTTGGGATGAGCAGCTCTGGCCTGTTTGGGTCACAGCTCTCTGAGGGGGGTGGCTCCTCCAAAGCTGTACCAGGGCTGGGGGTGAGGTATCAGAGACAGGATCATCTTGGGTGAGGGGGCTCCAAACCACCTTTATGAGGTCTGACCCCTCTTCTTCACCCAGGTCACAGCCACATCTCCTCCCAACATGTGCTTACAGCACCTTCAAACACCTCTGATAAAGCCCTGACTCGCTGCTGGGACGGCCGATTTCTGCACCTAATCACTCTCACTTCTAAGACAGTTTTTCTTAATGCCTTCCCTGAAATATTTCCATTTGCAGCTTTAGGCCCAAGGTCTCCTTGTTTTACTGTTTCCAGATCATTTGAATAATCCCCCTTTCTCCTTTGATGGTATTTCCCTGGAGGTATTTATAAGCATTATCACACTCCCCATTTAATCTCCTTCCTTACAGGCCGTATAAAATTAAATTCCCCATCTCCTCTCCTTTGCCTGCTGTGCTCCCTCAGCTTTGTGTGTTTGTGGCAGCTTGGTTTGAGGTGTGTCCAGTTTGGGGTGATCCTTCTGACGCCCCATGGGCAGCCCTGGCTGAGGGCAGCCCACCCTGGTGCTGTGCAGTCCCTTGCAGGGTTTGCAAAGCACCTGTGTAGTTCAGGGCATATTCCAGCATTCCCTCAGGTCAGGAGAGCTTTGCTGGGAAGCCCAGTGTGGTCTCACCAGTGTCTGTGTTCTTTGGAGTATGTTTTGATGACCCCAAAACGTGCCTGGAGTGCCAAGGACCACAGGAGGTGACAGTACACCCCAGCTTGCTGGATTGGCAGGAGACTGGGAGGGTGTGACGGGTGCTGCTTGTTCTACCAGCCAGGGCGAGGTGGAAAGGGTCTTCCTTTGAGATTTTGGGTATTTTTGGAGCACAAAAGCCCCAGAAATCTGAGCTGCTCTGCGTAAGTGGGACACTAGACGGGCACCTCTGCATCTCCACTCCCACTGCAACACCACACAGAGCCAAATACTTGCCCTTCTTGCCCATGGAAAACATCAAACAGGGCACAAAGAGTTTCAAAGATGACTCTTTGCTATCCTGCTCCATTCCTTCCACTTGGCTGCTGCTCCTTTCCCCATCCCTCCCTGTCCCTCTCAATGCACTCACTGAGCCAGCTGCAGCCCCCAGCCCCTGTGGGAGGGGGGCACGAGGTGCCAGTGGCTGCACCAGTGGGAAATTTTAAATTGCAGCTCATTTTCGGGGGCAAACCACATCTCTGGAAGCAGAAGTCCTGCAGGAAATGTCTGCTGTATATTTTTTTTTTGTGTTCTGGAAGACAAGTAAAAAAAATTTCAGTGGAAATGGAAAATGTTTTCAGAAGTTGCCCCAAAGGAGGGAGACCTGCACTGTTTTTCTTTACCTACAGCCTCCCAGGCCAACCTGGGTGGCTGCACAAAGCTGCTGGAAGTCTGCAGAACCTGGGTTAGAGGCTTTACCTCTGCAATATCCCAGTTCCAGAGGTCTTGTTTCTTCCAGGCCCAGCCCTGATTGCATTATATCCCCAGAGATGGATGAAGCAAAAGGGAACAGCAGAGAGCAGGATTAACAAACAGTTCCTTTGCAGCTTGGGCATCAGTCAGGAATGGGGGGCTGCTCAGGGGAAAATGCTCTGAGATAGACATGATCCCCCTAAGTGGATAAAACCACGTGACTGGGGAGAGGGAAAAGAAACCTTTGAAGTGCTTGTATCTAATCTGGAACTTTGGGAAGATATCCTGGCAGTGTGATGCTGACAGATAGCAGGCTTTGAAACCGGGGCTGAGGAATATGGGTGGATGAATACAGCTTTTCCTCTTGAATATGAAATATTCCCTTCAAATACAAAAGAACATTTTCCTTCCCCACTTTCTGGCAAAGAAATTGGGAATGGGAACCTGAGGACTTGGTCCAGTGTCAATGTGCAAACCGAAGGCTGAAACAATGAAAGGAGAGTTTGTGGCTTCCATGGCCAAGCTTTGGGTGGGAGCTGCTTGGTTTTGTAGCACATGCCCCTGTGGCTGTGGCTGTATTTTTCCCCCACTGGAAACAGTACTGGCTGTGCACACAGGCAGGGCTGGCGTGGCAGCAGTGTCTGCAGGACAGAGCTCTGCCTCATGCTCCTTTCTGGCTCATAGCACCCAACACCTTGTGTCCCCCAGCAAACTGGAATCAGTGGGTGAAGTTCACAGTAGCACCATTGTTTTGTGGGTGTGGGATGCCCTCCCTTCCACAGTACCTAACTGGCAAGAAATCAAGGGACACTCAGAGCAAAGAGAAAAACAAAAAACCTAAAAAAACCAACAAACCCCTAAACCCCTCAAGTCTTATGTCAAACCTTAAGTCACACGACATAGCAGTAAATAATGGATCTGGTGACCTAGACCTGCAAATATTTACATTCCCTTGGCTTGGCTGATAGCAGGGGTTCCTCTTACTATGTCTCACCTAATTAGCAGCAGGCTGCAAGAATCCAGCGTTGGGTTTTGCTTTCTTTTTCACCTCGTTTGTAACATGTGCCACTCTCTGCTGTGCCAGGTAGTTTTCATGTGGGTGCATGGCAGCAATAACACGTGGGAAAGGTGTGTGGTTACTCTGGGGACTGGCAGGACTCAAGTGCACCAGTGGCTCTGGGGCCAAGGACAAGTTCCTGCAGCCACCCAAGGAAGTGCTGGCCTTGATCCCCTTTAGTCTTGGTTATAAAGCTGCCAGAGATGCAAAGCTCACAATGGACTGTGCACTCCCTGATTTTAGAGCTGGCCCACCACAGGGGCTCAGCTATGCTCCTAATGAAATATTGGCTCTGCCACTGCCTGGGAACAGCTCCCTGCCCCTGCTCTGCCCTCAGTCGTGCCCAGGCGTGGTTTGGGAGGGTGCTGGTTGGCACGGGACAACACCCGTGGTCAGGAATGTCATGAACAGTCAAACTCTGTAGATTGCTAGTTCATGTTCAGGGCCGTGTCCTGGCTTGGGACGGAGGGAACTCGCTGAGAGCAGGACCATGTAGAGCAGAAGCAGGAATGTGTGGTGGGAGACATGCACGGCTTAGATGAGTAGGAATAAAAAAAGGGTAAAAAAAAAAGGTGGAATAGCGACTGGCTACAGCTGATGAACCTGCAGCATGGTGAGGGGACAGAGGATGTCCAAGCCAGCTGCAGCCCCTGCGTGGGGCTGACCATGGGGTGATATCTCCCTGTGGCAGCAGCAGAGATGGCCGGGGGAAGGGACCCGATGTGGCAGCAAAGAAAGGCAGAACTAGCACCAGGTCGGGACACTCATGCAATGGGAACTTCCCTTCATTGTGAAAAATTCAACTTAAAACTCCCCTTCTGGTGCAAGCCTGACTGTATCGCTCACAGAGCTTTTAGAGCAAATGGCTTGGAAATAGTTGTGTGGTGAAATGGCTAACATGACCAACGATGGCAGCTTGGGAACCAAGATTAAGTCTTCTTTACACCAATAGACAAGTTGTTTTGCAACACAAGCCCTCCAGGTCAGAGTCAGTAAATGCCAAAGGATGAAAGAGCAGTTTCTTTGGTTTTTTTGGTGCGTTTGTTTTTCCCCATGGCACATCCTTACCCCCTTTCACCTATAACTTTGCCCCAGTCAGTGTTCCAGAAATCTTTCTACCCAAATTATGGGCTGGAAATGAGGTATTAAAGTACTTAACACTAAAGTAAACAGGTTTCCATTGTTATATAAAATCACAGTTTACTCTTTGTAATTGCAAACACTTTAACTGGGCACTGAAGGCAGCTGGGAGCAGACCCTCCCTTTCCATTGCACAGAAATGGAACTATGTGGCCCTGTCGTTGTGTGTGTTTTGAGGACCAGCTGAGGTTCGTAGTGGTCTGCAGCTCACAGCTGAGCAGCTCTCCCAGCCCACTCCATCCTACCCGGAGGTTGCCTGGCCCAGGAAATGTAAACTATGAATATTTGGACCTGAGGGGTCTTCTCTTCCCTGGCTGTTCTCAGCTTCTACCTGAGATACAAAGGCACATCAGACCCTGACTCCAGGTGGGGTGCAGAGTTCTGGCTCTATGTGGTGCAGTCGGGTGAGGGATAGAGAGGGACTCACGGGCTCCAAAACACAGCCTGAGGTTGGTGGAGGATGTTAGATGAGAGCTTGCTGCTGCTTTTCCTGAGCTCTTGATGTGCTTTAAATGCATAAATGTGGGATGTGCTGGTGTGACCCCCCCGTGAGGCTCTGCTTGTGCCTTCTCTGCCTGTCCCAGTTCCAGAGCTCCTCCTGGTTTTATGTTGGTTCTTCCTCAGTCCCTCCCCAGAGACGGTGAGCATAGGAAGAGACTTTAGACTAAAGATTGAGAGTTTTCATCTCCTGAAAACAAATCTCTTGGTGGGTTGTTTTCTTTTAATGGTGGTATTTTTTTCTTGGGATTTTTTGTTTGTTTGTATTTGTTGTTTGTTTTGTTTTTGTGGTTTGGTTTGTGTTTTTTTGTGACCTTCTGTTGGCCAGGCGCTTCCATATGGGAGGCAAAGCATTGCCCTGGGTTGGATGGGTATTGCCTGGTGTTAGAAAGCAGGACCCAGGAACTCACAGACACAACCTGACCCTTCCTTCCTGCTCTGCTGGTAACCTTCCGTACCTGCACAGCTCTGGCCAGGCAATGGGCAAAGCCTGGACACTCTGTGCAAAGTCCATTTTTCCTCTGAGCTGCAGGTATTGCTTAAAAATTCCTTTTCCTTTACTCTCATGGGTGTTTCTGCAGCATCCAGCACTGCAGGGCCCATTAGCTCCACTTTGTGTCTGAACATCCTTTGCTTCTGGTGGGACACTCAGCTGGCTTTTCCCAGAGTCCAAATAAAAATTTAAATGAAAGAAAACCAGCCTGGGAATGCAGGGTTGTGTGACATGCCAGCCCAGTCCCAGGAGCTCTGCTGCACAAGGATGGCCTTATTTTCCTTCCTCTTGATCCTGGTGTGCAATGATGCAAAGCCCTTTTGAATTGCATTATTAAGCTGGTGTTAAGAACATCATGCTCACTTTCTTGGCATTCCACTAAAATGTCACATAGATGATTTATGTGGAGGAAGGGATAAAAAGGGGGGTACAATTATGAGGTTGAACCTACCTAAATTTAGAAGGTCCACCTCTCCCAAGCCAAGGTGTGTTTGTGGGGTGGATTGGTTTACCAGAACAACCCTGCTGCATGCAGAGATGCTGAGGGATGGGGAGGTGGGGGGCTGGATGCAGAGGGGCAGGCTAGGGGTGCCGGGTGGCAGCAGGAACTCATGGACTGGGTTGGGGAGCTAAAAAACAAGGAGTGTGAGTCTGCAGAATTGCTAACCAGCAGCAGGGGCTCTCAGGAATGAGTGCTAAAGAAAAACAGCCCTTCTGCAGCACTGTGAATGTTGCTGTTGGTCTTTTTATTTGACAAAATGCTACCTCCAAAATGGGTGCGCTGAAATGTTACAGAAGAGAAGAGGGAGAAGCTGCTTCTCTCTACTCTCTTTACAGTGAGTTACCAGCAAAACAATGGACTCTTGGATAAAAGCCAGAATAAACCCACCTTTGGATCCATTTTCAGTGGCCTGATCTCCCTAGGGTGCTTGATGCCAAGGAAAGAGGTACTGAGGAGGTGACGTGGAGCAGCTGAGGGCATAGAGAGCCACCAGAAGGCTGTGAAGATGGACTGGAGTGGTGCAGCAGAGCCCAGTCCCTGCAAGGAGGCTGTGAAGGTGCAAAGCAAGGCAGTGGATGTGAGGGGATACAGCACATGTCTGTGGGTAGCTGGGGTTTCAAAGAATGTTCAGCTGTTTTCCCCTCCATGTGTATAATATAATTCCTTTTGTTTTTTTTTTTTCTCCCCAGGTCGCACTCTTTGTCCCCACAGGGGTCTCGCTCCGGATCTCAAAGGTGAGTTTGATAATGACATTATGTACAGCCAGAAAAGAGCTGCATTTCCCCACGGGTAGCCCAAGGACATGCATTGAAATTGTGACCTATCGGGCCTTCAGCTACTGTGTTTGGACCCCACACAGCCCTGTGAATGCCTCTTTATCTTCCTTTGCCATGCTCCCTGCTTGTCGAGGCTGGGGGCCTTGCATCATTCTTACAACACTTCTCAGCCTGACCTGCAGTGCCCCTGGTTGTCCAAACAGTCACATGAGTGAATGTTATTCATGTCTCATACAGAGCTTGCACTATGTCTTGGGCAGTGTGTTACAAACTTCTTAAAAGAAAAGCAACTGAATAAAATCCAGCCAGCTTTACTCCAGGGCCAGCCAGCATCCTCACTGCAGCCAAGGAGGCTCCCATGGGGCTGTAATTTGGTGCTCACAATAGCTCTCTGTGGCAGACAGGGGATGGAGAAAGCTTCCCTTCATACGGCAGCGACTGCAGCGGTACAACCACGGCAAGCCCGACTCCTGGGCAAGTGCATCCGGGGAGGGAGCAGCTGGAGGCTGCTGAGGGCATTGGATCTGTCAGCAAGTCTAATCGCTCTGCCCCAGACACCATCAGGTCTCCACAGCTTCTTGTGTTTTGCAACCAGGGAGCTGAAACCCCTGAGTGACCCATACCATCAGTTCAGCCCAGCCAGAAGCCCCCTCAGACCCTCAACAACAAGCACAGGCAGCAGGCACATTAAAATCTGAATTGTCACTGCAACTCTTCCTCCTAAATTTGCAAGGCCGGGTTTATGTCTTTCAATATTGAGTAAATTAAGCCTGACGCTAAGACATACTGGCTTGGTGATAAATGGTGTGTGGAGAGATGGTTTATGGGGCCATCACGGGGCACTTTATCTGTTGCCACTTGCAAGTTGCCAATTCATTCCTTATTTATTTTCAGAATGAATTTTTATTGATTTTTTTCCCCCCTTCCATTCCCTCAGCCACACAGAATGAGGGAAGAATAAACAAAAGTGGGTGCAGGAGGATGGGACATCAGCTGGCTTGAGGGACCACAGTCAGACTCGATGTGCCACCCTGGGTCACTGGGTAAATTAGGGCTGAAGGTGGGTCTCGGGCATTATTACTCCCCCATGGCTTCTGTGACCTGTGCAACATGAGCTGTGGGTCCAAGTGTTTCTTCTGCATAAACCATTCCCCAGGCTGGGATGCTCATCAGTGTGAACGAGGGTTGCTTAAATGAGGGAGAGGGATGGGAAGGAGATTGGATGTGGCACAGGGAGAACAGACCCCATCAGTCCTTGTCAGTGGTGATGGTGATCCTACAGCCCACAGCCGCTGGCCAGCCCAGCCCAGTGCAGCCCCTGCTTCAGCACAGGGTTTAGAGTGGGGTGTAAAACACCAGTTTAGAGGGGAAACATGTTTTTATAAACAGTAATAAAAAAGCCCCTGATGGGGCAGGCACAGGGGGCAGTGCTGGGGAGTGGCTTCTCCACGATGGTGCCCTCCAACCCTGCCCGGGTATGGGGACCCTGGACATTGATGCGGACAGGCTGGTGTGGGCTGGGCACCAGGAGGTTGGGGCTTCCACGAGGGGTGATCCCCTGAAAGTGGGCTTGGGGCTGTGCAAGGGGAAGGGGAGTCATGCACGAGTCAGGGCTGGGCAGGGGGTCAGTGCTGTGAGACCCTGTGGGCAATCAAGGGGTAATGGCCTGGGGACCCTCAATACCCACCATGGGGACCCCACACTGGGGATCCCAGTGCCACAGTAGGAAGGCTGTGGTGGAGCACAGCAGCTGTGGGGGAGTGGGGCTGCCCACAAGACATCCCTCCATGGTGGGACATGGAGGCTGCTCCTCCTGGAGGACTTGTGCCCTGAAACAGCCAGGCTGCAGCAGTGGCCATGGCAGCCACCGGCTGTGGTGCCTCACACTTGTCCAGAAACCGCACAGGGGCAGCTGTTGTCTTGTCTGAAGGTGATCCCAAACCAGAGATGGTGTGGGTGGGTGCCTGCGACCATGCTGCCACCTTCTCCCTGTGCAATGCCACCTTCTCCCTCTGCACTGCCACCTTCTCCCTGCGCAGTGTCATCTTCTCCCTATGCAGTGCCACCTGCTCTGCAAATTTGATGGGAGGGCACAGGAGGAATCACTGCAATTAACCTCTGATGCCCTGACTAATCAGCTGGCACAGCATCCAAACACAGCTCCACTGAGCTTGGTGAGCAAAACTGGGGGGGAGAGTGGCCACTTGAGAGCACTGAGTGGCCCCTTTTCCAACCCTTCCCCGGGGCTTGCACTTGCATTAGAGGGCCTGAGTGCTTTTAGTTTGCTAAACCACTTTGAAGTGGAAACCAAATTGCATGTCTCCCTCATCCCCCCAGCTCCCCTGAGCCCTCCTGGTTTTAATTAGTTCCATCTGATGTTCAGAGGCTTCCAAGAAATAAATGTGCTTTTAAACTAGTTAAAAAAGCCGGTGGTGGCTGAGCACAGGGAGCTGTCCCAGTGACACACAGACTGATGGGATACGAGGTGAGCTCTGCTCTGCCTGCAGTCAGGCTCGGTTTCCCCCTTTGGCTCTGCTGTGTGTGTTTGCCATGTCCATCAGCTGAAGTTTGCAGTTGGGTGGCGTGCTGAGGTCAAGGATCATGTAGAAAGGTGCATTAACCTCCTTGCCATACAAGCTTTGGTGTTCTTCCTTCTGCTCCTCCACCCACTCCTGCTTTGCTCTGTGCTCTGTGTCTGTAGTTCAGCTTCTCAGTCCAGGTTGAAAGAAACAAGAATGGAAAAGAAACTATCTCCCAGGCATAGCCTCATTGCCTACAGACACTTCACCTTGCAGTACACAAGCCTTTGCTGAGAAAGGCTGTCAGAGTGTGGAATAACTTGAAAATAATGCCCTAACTCTGCACAGCCACTGGGTAAGAAGAAAATAAGTCCCCAGTCTTGCAGGAACTGTGCTAGTCAGCCCTTTGGGACACCAGGTGTGACACCTCCTTTGGGGCTTGCTCTGCACATCTTCCCTCATCTCCTCCATGCCACCCTTCCATTTATATGCCCCATAGAGGAGGGTTTTATTCCCATAGATAAACTTTTACCTTGATTTCCCTTGTTCTCCTGATAAGCAAAGCCAGTAAATCTTAGCAGTGTTTGCTCTTCTGATTTGGGGAACAGTGTGCTGGAGCATATCCCGCTTATCTTGTCGTAATTAATCTGCTGGCTTCTGTTCTGGTTGTCAGGTATTACGCTGCAGTGTGGCTGTGACTGTGGATTAGGTGAAGGAGCTGATTGCAACTGCACCTCCTGGTCCTCTCAGTGTCCCAGTAAAATTCCAGGTGCTCTTACTGCAGCCTGGGCTCATCACAGGTAGGGAACAACAACCTGCTTCGGACAGACTCTCAAAACCACTTAAAAGAGCCAGACATGGAGGGGTAAGTCTTATCCTGCCACCACAAAACATGTGCATCTCCTCCCTGCCTCCCCTCCATAGGCACCCCCAGATCTCCCTTCTCCAAAGGGCCCTGATGTTGCAGAAAGCTCTCACTTCTCTGGGGTGGGGTTCCCTGGGGGAGGCTATCGCCTGACTCAGTGCTATAGAATTCAGGGACCAGTTTAATGCTGTTTTGTGTCCTTGTCACATGCCCCGGGTCTGTCTGTGCCATGTTCAGGAACACTGTGGCTCTCTTACACCTGACTGGGACCATTTGCTGTGTCCCCAAGTTGTGGGTTTACACACAGACTGATGTTCAGTTGCTCTCCATATTTATGCAATGCCATAAACTTCACGTTCCTGCCTGAGCCCTCGCTGTGTCCTTAGGTCCACATTTTGCAATTCTGTACATTTTTAAAGATCCTGTTAGAACTGTTAGAATGGGAGGTGTCCTCAGACATCCACTCCTTAAATCCTCCCTCTCCCACCTTAAGGCAGGATCACAAGTAACCACAGACAGCCTTTGCTTTGGGCAGAATGCAGCTCAGTCCCCCCAGCTTGCAGCACCCAGCACCCCAGAATTTGGGCTATTCCAGCCAGGACCATTCTCCAAAGAGTGCAGTAATGGAAGAGCTGCCTTTTCTTGCCCCTTAGGAGCATCCCTAACAGAGATGGCAGGGCTGCTGACCCAGGAGGGCCTTAAGGGGCTGCTTGACCCACATGGGGCTCTGCAGGATTTAAAGGAAGGGACAGGATGGGTTTTTCCCCCTCTTCTAACGTGGTGGGGAGAGCTGGGAGCCAGCTGAGGCTGTGCAGGGCTGGAAGAAGCCCACGGTTTGACCAGACTATCTCTATCCATGGGTTTTTCCATGCTGAAATTCGGCTAAATGCTGGTAAGGGCTGCAAAGCTCTGGTCTGAGAGCCAGGTACTGCTGTTCTGCTTTTCTCCCTTCCTGAAAGATCAGATTTGGAGAGTCTGGTTTTCTTCTGGTTTTGTCTGTCCTGGGGAGGCTGGTTGCAAGTAAATCTGGAGCCTGTGTCTGTGTGGGGCCAATAAGCTCTGTGCAAATCCCATGTTTTCCCTGAGGACCCAGGAAAGCTGTTGGTGCAGGCTGTAAGGTTTGGGCACAGGTCTGGATGAAAGAAACTGTCCCAGCTTTGGTGCTTTTGTGTGTAAGTGGTTGGCACACAAACCTAAAAATGGGCCAGCTCAGTTCCTGGTGAAAAGGGGAAAATCTTGAGAGCCTGTGCATCAAATTTACTCTTTCAGGACTTGCTGTTTGCCTTTCAGCTTTATACTTGTGGGTATTTTGTCTTATCCTGAAAGTACCTCTGTCAATTCAGTGCACTTGTCTGGGTGGAAGATTTTGCATTTTGCTAACAAAAGCTTGCCAAGCACAGAAACCCTCAAGTGCCAGAAGGCTGGTGAGTCCTGCTCAATTACAGTCCATCTCCTGAAGTGATTTCCTCCTCCAGAGAACTCTTCTGCTATCAAGTGTGATTATGTGGTGTCACATTAGTGAGAGCTTTGCAGCTGTGATTCCAGCTGCTCTTTCCTGGACAATGTCCTGTTTATGATTAAAAAAATATATGAAGCAACAAGCAGGTTTGATCATTTGGCCTGTGTTGTATCCACAGACAACAGGCTGGGATGAGGAGAGGAGGCTGTAAGGGAAGTGTTTTAGAGCATGTTTCAGTGCTCTAAAATATTGTGTATCAGTTAATTATGCAAAAAACCCCCCAATCCTTGGAAACGTTCAGTTTTTACAACCAGGCATTCTCATTTTGCTGTCAGATCTGGTTCAAGACCTGGAATTTGCTCTCTGAAGCCCTGGATGATCTGGGAGTCAATGTAAGCTGAAAGGGTTGAGGGGACAGTTTCAGTTTTCGCTGAATTAATGCTGATACTGACAACTTGTGAATTATGACTCAGTGCAAACATGGTTAATTAAAGGCAGTCTGAGCTCCTGTTGGAAATTCAGTCACCTAAAGAGGAAATAGGAAACACCTTCCTCTTCCAACTTGTTGATTACTGTGCTTGTTTCTGGTTTGCACTTCATTAGCCCTTCCTCCACACACCTTGAAGTCTGAATTTAAGAAAGAGCAGTGTTTCTTGCCATTTGGTCTTGAAATTTTTTTCTGGACTTGGAAGTCAGCAGCATAGTCTGGATGGTACCTGGTCATGTTGGTTTGTGTGCCTTTGGGCTGTCACAGGGTGCAGGTTCTCCACCCTTGCCTTTTGGCACGTGGCTTGGAGGGGAAAGATGATCCCAGAGGATGCTGTGCCAACTAAAGCAGAGGAGCAGCTAGCGCAGAACAGCATTTACAGTCCACCAGATTGGTTGCTCCTCATGTAGGTACCCTTGGGTGTTTCAGAGCCCCCAGAGGGCTCCTGGCAGTTCTGTGGGTCCCAGTTCCCATTGGTGATGGATATTGCAACACTCACACCACAAAATGAGGGCCAAGAGTTTAAAGTCCCCTCTCCTTTGCAGTAGTTATTTAACCAAGATGGACAGATTCTGATCCGCTACTGAGGCAGTTCTCTTTTTAAACATGTATATTTATGTATCTATGTTTATTAATCTATTAAAGGGAAAGGTTGGGAATGCTGGAATGGTGCTGTAACTTTTGGTATTGCTTAGGACTGACTGAGTTTGTCAGAATCAGTCACAGCTATACTTTGAAACAGCTACATTGGAGATTAAAAGGTGCAAGAGAATACGAAGACACTGCAGTGCTCAGTTGAAGGCTGACTGAAAACTCATCCTGTGCCAGTGAGATGTGCTGGGTAACTAACACGGGTGAAGGTGTGAAGAGAGCTGAGACACTGAGAGCTTTGAAATGTCACTTCCTCTGCAGGAGGCTGAATGAGTGAGCTGCGCTCTCAGAGGCCACGGGGGCTTTGTGCTGTGTCTGCTCCTGGGGCCCTCCCTGTGCCTTCAGGCTGCAGCTCAGGAGCTCATAATTTGCTGTGCCCTGCCTGTGCCATGTGCCTTGCTCTGCCCACAGTGCTGCAGTTGGTGCTTTTGCCCCCAGCAGCATATCAGGCACTGATATATTGGTCTTTGGAAATATATTAGTGATGTTGTCACAGGGTTTTAGTTCAGCTGTTTGGACAGGGGTCTTGTGTGGACCCAACCCTGCCAAATGCCTAGCAGCCAAGGAGACACGGTGTGTCCTTGTCTCATCAGCTTCTGCAGGTCTTGGTATCTCACTGGGGTCAAGCCCAGTGTGGTTTGTACCAGCTATTGAGAAGGAAATGTTGGTGATGCTCTGCAGCTCTCAGCTCTCTTGCATGTGCTGTGGTCAGCTCCAGATACTGAGTGTGTTGATTCCAGACATGTGGAACTTCTCCCTAACCTGCTGCTCCTGACCCTGTGTCTGTCTCTATCCTCCTGGCCCCTTAAGCCCTCTCAATAAAATCTTTGTTTCTTTTTTCCTTTCCTTTGTCACCTCTCACCACAAAGATTCTCTTTGTAGTCTCTGCATGCTAAACAGCCTTGGTACAATATATCTCCCCAAAGAGCTTGAAGCTATCTGGCAAAGTAATTTGCTGAGAGATGTGAAAGTTTTGGTAAAGGATGACTCAATGGAATTTCAGGTATCAGTGACTGAATGGAAAGTTCTTTATGTCGCTGCAGTTTAGTCAGAATGTTTTATTTGAGCTTTGATTTCAGCTGCTTTGATTACAGTGGAAATGTTGGCAAGATAATGCTGAGTCTTCAGGGTGGAACAGAGCCAAATTTAGAAATCTGTCTCACTGAGGATGAGATTTGTTTTTCCTGCAGTTTTAGGATCTATCCAAGCTTTTGCCTAATTTCATTTTCTGGGTAGGCTGATGCCCTAGCAAGTGAATACTGACTCCTACTGAAGTTTGCAAAACCACAACGTTCTTATAATTAAGTTAACTTAAGGCAAAATCTTGGTCTTAAAATCTAATCTAATGAACTAACACGAGAATTGAATTCTTTGAACACTACTGCCAAGTCTCTGCATGTTTGCAGCCATATTTTCCTTTCTTAAAAAGTACTTTTTCCTTGGAGAAGCCAAACTGTCTTCATTGGTTTGGGAAGCTGGAATTGCCTCTTTGGAAAACATTCTCTAATAGATTTTCATAGCATGTTGGTTTTGCTTTCAGATTCATTTCAGTTGCAATAATATTTTCACAGTTGTTCCCGACAATTGTGGGCAAATATTTGTAGATCTCTGTGTGCTCTGTAGTGGATGTTTTCTCTAATCCTAAACAAAGCTCTTAAGGCTGTGGGCTTTGGGGTTTCATGGAAGTTGCTTTTCATCATATCTTGTATAGCTGCAATTTAAGAGCAAAACCCTGTGAATAACATACTTATAAAACTGATGCTCTGTCCTTTATTAAATAAATGCCTGATGCTGTGATCAGCATCCTGAGCAGAACAGGGCTGTGCTGTGCTCTGAGTTCCCCAAGCATGGCCTAGTACAGGGCAGCACTTAAATATGTGCTTAACTTCAAACACAGGAGGAGCTGCACTGAACTCAATGCACCTAAACAGGTTGGAAGCAAAGCACTTGTTTAACTGCTTTGCCTGGTTGGAACATATAAAATTCCCATAAATCAGAAATGACTGCGTTCCACCCTTCAGCCCTGCAGGAACCTGTTCTCAGTCCTTTAGCATTCACACTTTGCAACATCCTCTGACCCAGCGAGCTGTCCTGAGGGCAGCCTTGCAGGGAGTGTCTCGTAATCATCTTCAGCAGAGCATGGGGGAGCTGAAGCAGCTCAGATTTAAATTAGCCATCTATTATGCTGCTTCTGCATGCAGTTGTACGTGAGCCCTCAATGAGGGCTCCTATTAGGAAAGAAAGGAGCTTGTCCACAAAACCCTCCTCTGGGAAAAAGGGTGTTCTCCTGACTCAAAGCAACCTTGCCTTGTCCTGTGGTTATAAAAACATCTTTCACGTATTCCTGCCCATTGCACTGGGAGATGTGAAGTCCTTTTCCTTTCATGAAAGGCAGTGGGGTGGGGGGAGTGGGAGGTAACTGGTGAGCTTTGCAGCTCAGCTGGTAGACTGTCTGGAAGGGAGCCAGGGGGCCTGGGTTCAGTCCTCTGATAAGTCATCAATTTCTTTCTCACCAAAAACATCTGGTTCTGGATGCTGAGTTATGGGCTAATATTAAATACAAAAGTTTATAGCATCACATATATAATATTGTTGATTAGAAGCATCAAGTAAAGTAATTGACCAGAGGGGACTTGGTGTGAGCAGCTGGTAGAGCATCTGGAGGGGAGCCAAGGGGCCTGGCTTTAATTCTCAGGTCATCTATTTCTTTCTCACCAGAAACATCTGGATTTGGATGTTGCAAAGCTACAGGCTATTGTCTCATGCAAATGTTGCTGGGATCACACTTTTTCATGGTAATATGCTTCCGGGAACATTTCCATTAAGTATTTCCACCCAGAGAATCTTGCAAGAGTGTCGGGGAAAAAGTGCGTTCCTGGACCCCACGAAAATCAAAAGCAAAGTTCCAATTTGTGGAATTGACATTTTTAAATCAGATTCTGCATGAATGGTGTTTTGAGTAGCCTGAAGCAAGTGTTTAGGTTGACCCTGAGAACCTGATTCTGCCCTGAAACAGCAAATGCAGTGGTTTGCCTGTGTCATGGGTGCTGGGTGAGGGGCTGGTGCTGCCTGTCCCAAGCTCCGAGCAGCGCTCCAGGCACAAGGTGTCAGGAAAGGCTCATGTTTGTGTGGGATGAGGTTTGGTGGCAGTGCCACAGCTCCTGAGATTCCCTCTCAGTGCTGTTTGCAGGACGTACAAACCTCTGCTTTCTGAGAATACTTTGGGAGAGGCTGTGACATTGGATAAGCAAAAGGAAAGCTCAAGGCTTAGAACACACTCTCTGCTTGCAATAGAATCACAGGATGATTTGGGTTGAAGGGACCTTAAAGCTCATCTTGTTCCACCTCCTGTCATGGGCAGGGACACTTCCCACTAGCCCAGGTCACTCTGGATCCCATCCAGCCTGGCCTTGGACACTTCCAGGTATTGTCCTTAGCTCCTTTCCCCCTGTGATTGCTCCATCACAATGAGAGAGTGGAGGCTTCTGGTCCCTCTGTGGGAACGGAGGCTAAATCCTCCCAAGGCAGGGAAAAGAGGTCTTAAAAATTGCCTTTTACCCATACTGCAAAGTGCTGCCTTGATTTCCCAGACAGCTGCTGCTGTTGGCAAGTTGGATCTCACCTGTGGCAAGCTTGATCCCCTCTGTTAACTGCAGTAAAGTGACACCAATTAGCAGGAACTGAAGATCTGGCCCCTGTGAATTAAATCAGGCAGTTATTAATAACTTGGCAATGAGTGTGATTTGCAGGTGATCAGGCAGGATGGAGGTATGGTACAGAGCTTGGGAAAACTCTGCTTTTACCACTCTTCTGCTGTCTGTCAACATCTGCAGACAGTTTTTGGTGGCCCCATACCTGTGTAACCTGCCAAGGTCTCTCCTGAGCCAGCAGGGAGATGGCTCTGGACTGATCTGACCACTGGAGTGGCTGTCTCTTTTTTAGCCACTGAGCAGTGAGAAGACAGGGAGGAGTGAGCCATCCTCCAGTCCTTTGGCATTTTTGCCTTTATTTTATTCAGAGGTACAGCCATCCTTCCTCAATTATTCCGCCAGAATCCTCACAAGGGTCTCATCTTGGTTTTGTTTAAAGAAATAAGAGGCCAAATGGAAATAAAATACTATTCTACCTGACTTTACCAGCTGAAATGGTTTAGAACATCATTACTAGGCTCATTCCACAATTCCTGTCCCTTCTTCTGAATAAAAATACCATCTAAAAAACGAATCAGAACAGGACCTTTCTAGAGGAATAATACATTTCATAAGTATGGATTTTAAGAGCCAATCTCAACAAAACAATGCACTCTATGGTGCCAGAAATAATAAATCAGTGCAGCCCTCAGGACTGAAATGGAGAATTCCCTCTCCCCTTGTAGCTCTTTGGAACTTTAATCTGAAATATGCCCTGAATCAAAGGATAACTTATTGGTACACAGGAATTCCCATGCTTGGTCGTATCTGATTTCCACAAAGTTCAGCTCTTTGCTGCGGGTGGTGGCCAGAACCAGACCAAAAATAGTTGTCAGTAGAGAAATGTCTGCAGAGAACACTTAATTTTACTAACTTGCATCATTTAGGAAGGACTTCAATGCACCTGATCTGAGCCATGTAGGAATTGCTGCCTGGTCCTGCAGGTTTCTTCAGTGGAGAGAGACACAGGAGTCTCCATGAGGCAATTCACCCCATTTTAAGGTATATTAGAGTTTGTTATGTATTTGATTAGAGAAAGGCTTAATGTTGTCTGAACACAAGTGCCTAAACTAAGGCAGGAGAAATCCCAGTGACCCTTTTCCTGCCCATGGGAGTGGCACTGCTGTCACCTTCAGAGGTCTTGGCTGTGGAGTGACATACTCCCTTCCAGGTAATTTCAGCTTACTGTGAGGCTTTTAAGTCTGGAAGGGGACTATTTATCAAGAAACAGCTTTCTTCTATAATTTGGGGCAAATCTGGAGGCTTCAAGGCAGTTGGAATTGTCTCCAATTCATTAGTGCAGTGAAAATGGTCACAAAACAATTCTCTCTCATGAAGGTGTGCTCTTTTTGTGTCTGGCCCATCTGCCCTGCTTAGGAGAGGATGCTCTAAAAGCATTTTCCCTGGCATTTAATTTGTTAATCCCTCATCCAACCCTGCCATGCTGCAGGGATGAGCAGGGGAGATAGTTGGTGAGTTTGGTTTCAGAGCTCCTCTTGTAGACGTGCAATGCCTCAGTTTCTCTAAAAGATCCAATTTTTTATAATAAGAGAATGGAAACAGGGCATGGGATTCACCTTTGCTATGCCTTATTCTGTGGGCTGCTTTTAAGCTGTTCCTTAACTGCAGGAATTTGAATGAAAGATCACGACTTTTATGATCTCTTTATGTGGTGATCTCGCCAAAACTAAACTCATTCACGCTGTTGGCTGGGAGTTGTTTCTGAATCCTCCTCTTCTCTTTCTATTTTGGCTGAAATGGTGCAGCCAGGGTATTCCAGGGCAGGGTTTTTATGTCTTAGTGCTGCTCTTGCTTGGATTCCACAGCACTCACCTTCAGTTTGCTTATTTTGACCACGGGGCAGTGATTTATTTTTTTCCAGAGCTGCCCACAATGCCTGCAGTTTTTCTGATATATAGAATTCATTCAGGACTTGTTTACTTCAGCTGTTTTTCACTGCGCTGTGTTTGTCAGGCTGAAATTTGCTCTTTATGAAAGAGGGAGGTTATTTTCTCCTGACTCACCTTCCTGTATAATTACCCAGCTCCGATGAGCCCCAGGCTCGGTGAGACCTCAATATTATCATTATTAATAGCACTCCCTCATCCCAACCATGTACATTTGCAGCTTCCCAGCTCAGGCAGGCGAGGCCAACCACAGGACTCTGTTGTACGTGTGCTTAAGTGTTTGCAGGCACTGGAGCTTAGATTTTCACAAGCAATTAGTGATGTTGTGTGCCTCGGCTTTGATGCCTCGTTCAACACGTTCGAGACAGAGCTGTTTATTGCAGAGCACGGAGCTCTCACCCTCGGAGCTCTGGGCCCCTTTTGGGTGTCTGGCTGGGCCATCAGAACTGCAGGAATTTTCTGGTCAGTCAGTTCTTGGATTAAGAGCTCTGGCTGGGAGCTCGTCAAATGGCGTGTGTCTGTAAATGTCTTGGAGGGATTGAGGCTAAATGAATTATTATCCCTTCCCCCTCCCTTCCCTTTCAGTGCACAGCCTCAGTTCTCTTCTGTGTCTGTATTAGAGCAGATAGCCTTTATGATCCCACGTGCTTTCCTGGGACACGCTTGTCATTTAGGAGGCACTGTGGTGTGCTGACCTATTTTTGTCCCTCTCCAGGCAATGTATCTGCAGATATTATTCCTATTTCAAAAAATAAATACATATTTTAAAAGCAGGCATGTGGAAATACAGTACTGAATTTATTCTTTTCAGTTACAGTATAAAAGTACCACCTCATCTATCCTCACAAAATTCTGCTTCCTTGTTGGCCTGCAGACCATAACTGTTTGCACAAATGAATAAAATACTTTTTCTTTAACTATATATCCTGCAGGTATGTCTTAGCACAAGGGATTTCTGTGATAGCCTTGCCAGGCTTGTTCAGGCTGGGTGCCTGAACAGTTTTGGGGTAGGCACATCCTTGTTCAGTTAGGGTGAGTTTTACACTTATTTAATTCTTTTAAGTGAAGAAATCTTGGGTTAAGCTTAGAATTGGAGAAGGATTAAATGGCCTTTGAAAGGGGGAGTTTTGGCTGTCTGCTGGGAAAGGCAGTATAAAAGTGAGACCTGGGCTCGTGTTGTGTTTTGATCAAGAGCCAGTTTCAGGTGCTGGTGAATAGGATTTGAAAATGGGACGTGTAGCGCTGACTGTACAGTCTGTGCAGCTTAAGCTGAAATAATAAAGCCCAGGATCATGCAAATATTTCAGGGGGACTTGGAAACCTGAGCTGGATCTGGGCCCAGTGCTGTGGTGAGGAGCTGGGGCTGTCTTGTGGCCCAAATGGAGGGAACCCATCAGGGGATTGTGTTAGGAATATAATGAGCTCTGCTTGATTCTGGATTACCTTTGGCTGGCAGTTCACGTGGCAGGCATTTTGGCAGTGGTGAATCCTGTTCCTTTTCTCCAGTCTCTCTCCTTAGGGCAGATTTCAACAAAAAGTGAGTTCTTTGTACGAGCTGAACTCTCTGGAAGACTTCAGGGCCCGTGGTTCAGATGCAACTTTCCCATCAGTGCCCCACAGATGTGCTCTGAAGTGCTCATGAACTATGGAGAAGTGCTGCTGTTTCGAGCTCCTGCAAACAGTCAACAGATCCACATGGGAAATTAAACGAGCGTAATTTTGTGGAGAGATACTGAATGCGGCTGCTAAATGAGCACCACAAAAATAAAACACAATCAACAAGGGCTGTTCGCTGGAGCAGCTGGGGAGGGACATAAACGACAACTGAAGGATGTGACAACTTGTAAATTGGCTCCTCTGATTGCTTAAAAACTTTGCTTTAGAGGAGACTTGGCATTAAGTGGGAGCCTGCAGGGATGTCTTTGGGATGTAGGGAGAGGGGATTTGGAAGGCTGGTGGAAGAGCAGGATGGATTAGGGAGATGCAAAGTGGGGAAGAGGGGCTGTGAGAATAATTGGGTATGATAGTCAGGGTATTGCTGTGGCTCCAGGTCATGGCATCTCTGAGGGCCCCACCCAGGATATCTGTAAATCCAAGCGTGTCCTTTCCTGCTCCTCGCTGTGGAAGGATACCAAATAGTTCCCACTGCATGAACTTTCCAGGAGTTCTGTGGCATATCTCGGGAAGCACAGGCTGTCTCCAAGTTTGTATAACCCCAACCTCTGCCTCTGCTCAGTTTTGAACCTCGCCTTCATCTCTAATACCCGAATAGTGTTTTGAAAAGTGTGTGTGGGAAGAAACCAAACAACCTTTCAGGCTGTTGAGAAATGGCTTTTTACTTGAATGGAAATTACTGCTTACAATGGTATTTTCATTTGTAATGTCTATTTAAAATAATTAAAAAAATCCAGTTGTGTCTGAACAATCTAAACAATACTGAAATGACCAATTGCCTGTCATGCAATCTGCAAATCAGGCTTTAATCCTCTTAATATTTTTGGTATTTGTAATACATATTTAAACAAGACTTTCTGGGGGCAAGTGAAGTTATGCAGCTTACAACATACTGACATGAAAACAGTTTCAAGGGCAATTTGTATTTGCTTTTAGTCTAACCCTGTTTTCTTGAAAGGAAGAGTCAGCATTTGAGCTCAGGCTGCCAAGCTTGGTCCTATTTCTACTACTGAAGCTTCAACCACAACCTTTTATTCCTCTGGGGAACTGCTGAAAGCCCCCACAATTTATTTCCAGTACCATTCCTTGCCTTTGGTCAGTGATGTGTTTGTGGCAGAAGGATTGCCCAGCCTGTGCGACACGGGCTCCTTCCCATTCTCACATCCCCTGTGAACGTGTTCTCCTCCTCGCTGGGAACACCCGCCTGACCATCTGGTTTATGTTTGTTCCTCCTGATAAGGAGGAGGAGGAGGAGGAAAAGGTTTTGGAAGGGCTGGGGAGGAAGGGTCTTGGGGGAGTCCTGTTCCTCCTGTAAGCTAAGCCCAATCAGCAACACGCCGGGGGCTGCAGCCGCTTCCTGCTGACCCTGCCTGGCCTCTCCCAGCAGAAGCACCGGAACACCCCAGCGTGGAGTGTGTGTTGCTGGCCCCACATCTGCTGATGGCGTGGGCTGTGTCACAACAAGGAGCACTTTAATCACCTAATCAAAGCCGCATTCCTGTAATGGTACAATATATGGACACAGCTTTGTAACATCACTTGTCTGAATGTGATACAAATTGGATGCAGAGGCTTAGCCTCTTTGGCAACAGCTTATTTGAGGAGTATTATTTTTATTTAGAATATAATTTCAGTTGACTCCCTCATTTGAAGCCCCTGCATTTACCTTGGTATTGCTTTGGGATTAACCCCTTAAAGCTCTGTGCACCCTGGCTGTGCCTGGTACCCAGGTGATAGCACAGTTAATGGGCAGGCTGAGTCCTGGTTCCAGAGTTTTCACACGCGGCTGGATAACAAAAGTATCCCCAGCCTGAGCAGTTCGGAATGGCACAAACCCTTGCTCCTCAGAGCATGAAGCAACCACTGGTTGATTTGGATTAGGAAGGGTTGTAGTACAGGTGTTTTTGTACCCTTTCCAGAATGAAATACCTATGCCAGGGAGTACAAAAAGGGGAGCTGGTCCATCTGGGACCTGACAGATTGCAGCACATGGGCAGTGGATCTGCAGAGGACTCGTTCTGCTGGGAGCAGAGCCGCTGCTGCTCTCTGCTCACTGGGAGGGCAGAGACACAACAACCTTGGCCAAAGCAGCAGCAGCTTTCCCCTTAGTGCTGCCGTGGAGGAAAATGGGGTAGAGATCTCTTCCTCTCCCAGCTGGTTCTTGGGCTCTGGCGTTGTGATGGTGAATTGTGCCTTTTTAGGATGGAAGCTTTGATTCTTGCCTTGTGTTCTGTGAACTGACTTTTCTTGCTGGTGTCCTCAATCCAAATGGGACAGCACAAACCAGGTCTGCTGAGGGATTTTTACAAGTGAACTTGAATTAAAAAATGTAATTCATACTTGAGCAGGGAAGTTGAGAAAGGAAGACACTTGATTACAGCAAGAATCAATTTCCTCTACTTGCATTCCTGGCCCTTTTTTCTCTCCCCTGATGATTACAGGTACTGTGTTTCGGGTTTAATTGGGAATTTTCCCACCCAGTACTGAATTAGCCTTTAAGTTGTGCAACTTTCCCCCCCTTCCCATAATCACCACTGGATGTCTCCAAGGTGCTTTGGCTGACTTCTCCTTGCACCATCATCCTGTTTGAAGTGAAACAAAATATTAATTTCTTGAGCTGTACTGAAGTGTGCACTCGAGCTTTTTATTCCTCAGCTGAAGCCATGACTTCACTCGGGCTCTGTAACGTGCAGGCTTGAGCGGTTCTTAACTTTGCACAAAGGCAACAGAAGGGCAAAGCTCCACATCCAGCCGTGTTTTCCTTGGGCTGGTAGTGATGCTTCAGGCCAGAGGTTCCTTGGAGATTCAAAAATTAAATGTTGTTGGCTCTGTTTCACGGATACTTGCAAGGGGTACTTTGCAGAGGATCGTGAGACCAAGGAGAGAATCCTTAGGGTGGGGAAGAGGCTTCCCACATCCTAATTTTCCACCCACTGGTCCACACTGCTCAGATTGCTGGTGCTCAGCCTCCTGTGAGCCCATTGCATCAGAGGGATGCAAATAGTTTTGCCTCTGCCTGTGCTAATGTAACTCTGGTAGATCTTCCAAAGCCAGTAAATCTGCTGGATTGGAACAGCCTGAAATGAGGAAAGATCTGAGGATAAACCTTTCAAAAAGTCTGGGACCCCTGTGGGCCTGAGCTCTTTGATAGGATCCTAAACTGGGTTTCAGCAGCCCTGCAGTTTGGAGGACGCTGGCTGAATGACCTTGGGAAAGTTCTTTCATCTTCCTTGGTTTCTGGAGCTATTGAAGTGAAAACCCTTTTAAAGAAACAGAAATGATCAGCAAATGCCCAAAACGAGCAGTGTTAGAGACTGGTGTTTTCTTCAGTAAAAAGCCTTCTTGGAGGGGCATGTGCAGAAGAAGATGGGCTTAGCTGACCTCCTTTGGAGCAGACATAAAGATGTTACTTAAATCCTCCTCCTGGTGAAGGGACATGCTTACCTGCCTGCCTCTGAGCACACGCTACATGGAATCATAGGAGGGTCTGGGTGGGAAGGGACCATAAAAATCATCTTGTTCCAATCCCCAGGCTGTGGACAGAGACACCTTCCACTAGACCAGGTTGCTCAGAGCTCCATCCAGCCTGGCCTTGGACACTTCCAGGGATGTGTCCAATATCCCATGTGGTTGTGTGTCCAGAAGCCTCTGTGTGTGTAGCTGCAAAACTGCTTTTATGGTCGTGCTTCTTTCCAGGGAGGAAAGCAGGAGGAATACAGGAAAAGCAAGACGCAGACAGTGCTTGTATGAGAAATCACGTGGCTTGAGCATGACATTTTACCCTTCAGGAAAAGCTCTGGACAGGCAAATAAACAGGATTGCCACTTCTACTGCAGGTCCAGGAAGCCTAGGCCGAGCACTGATGGTACAATATTGGTTGAATCTGAATAGATTCCCTTTCGTAATGATGTAAATTAACGAGATTGTTCATTTCTTGTTTGGTGGCTTCAGGGAGAAGTTCTATCTGATGTCCCCTCTGGTCCTTGGTTGGGCTTTACAGCTCACAGAATGACAAAATCAGCCACCAGCTGGATTGAACTCCACTCCCCACCCCTCTTTGGTCCCAGCCATCCAGCCGGTTTGTACCCAGGGAAGGGCACACCATCTACCCCAAGAGCAGCCAGTTTCTGCAGGAGAATGCTGTGGGAAACGGTGTCAAAGGCTTTACTAAAGTCTAAGTAGACAAGATCCACAGCCTTTCCCTCATCCACTAAGCAGATGACTTTGTAGTAACAAAATGACTGACATCAGCCCTCAAGTGACTCAAAGTCTTGAGCTAAAGATGAAGGTAAGGATGTGAATAATCTTATCTTTGCCTTTCAGGTGTCTTCTCCATTTTGCTGATATATTGGTCTTCAGACCACTCTTTTCTCCACTTTACAGATGGTGTAGGATAGTTTTTAAATTTTATTGCCTTTTATAAAGGAAATGCATGTAGTCTAGCAGTGTGTTGGATTTGGGCTGATCCATGTACACTGCTCTGTACAGCACCAGCTTCCAGACACACACACACAAAATAAAGCCAACAAACAGCTTTTTAAATAACAACCACAGTAACAGCAGCAGTGTTAGCAATACCAACAAGGGGTTTGGTCCCGAACAAATTCAAGTTGTGCAACTGATCTTGAATTCATTCATAAGAAGTCTGTTTTGCAGAGCTAAGTTACCACATCAGGCCGAGAGAGGGCCCCATTGAACTGTGTTTCCTTTACTCTGAATTAAGGGGGATTTGGGAAGATAGCAAGGCAGGATGAGAGAGAGAGGAAACATGTGACAAGTGCAAGGCACGCCAGGAAAGGAAAGAAAGAAAGAAAGAGAGGAAAAAAGAAAATCCTGGGCAATTTCTACTGTTCTGTGTTTATTTTCTGTAAGACTGAAGAAAAAAAAATGCACATAAATAAACCATGTAAATGCACATGAATAAGGAGTGAAAACATATTGGAAAAAGGAAGAAGGTGGCTGGCGCTCTGGGAAAGAAATTCTCCTTTTGGAAAATACTGAAAAAGTCAACAAAGACTTGGGACAAGGGCAGGAAATTTGGCAATGTCACACAGCTGGCAAGTCTAAGGTTTTGCACAAAGCTAAGTCTTTCTGTCAAGCAAAATGTATAATCCATCTTTAATTAGTTCCAGCCACATTTTCATTTATAATCGGTAGGAGAGTATTTATCTTACTGTGGGTTGCAGAAGACAATTTAAATGCCTAACCTTTTTTTTTTTTTAATTTTAAATAATGTTCTCAATACAGAC
>JAWWEU010000041.1:8795692-8872515 GCA_035583155.1 Acropternis orthonyx
GGGTGACTCTTGGGGCTGGGCCTGTGCAGGGCTGAGGGTTGGACTGGATGGTCCTTGTGGGTCCCTTCCAGCTCAGCATCATCTCCTGTGAAGCACAGGGCATGAACGATTACCTTGGCAAGGGCACTACCAGTTTTCCTTTTGTCATTTTTAATTTCTAATCCTTGATGGCCCTACAAGGTGGCAATTCCTGCTTCACTGAGGTACAGCCCAGCCTACTTAAAAGAATACGCTTTATATGCCATTAAATGAAAACTGTCCCTAATTGGCCTGTTGAGAATTAATCGCTGCAAAAAAGAATCAAAGGCCTAAGTGCAGCAAGCTTTCTGAACAGTGTTACCCTGCTAACCCACCCCAGGCTGAGTAAGGACACTGACCAGGGGCTTTGAAAATCTTTGATAAAACCTTCTTTGACACTTTCTGGTTCAGGAGCCCTTTGATCCAAGCATCAAAAGGAGAGGGAGATGCATCCTGCCCAAACACCGGTCACAAGCACTGAGAGGTGGCTCTGCCAAACTTCCACACCCAGATACAAGTCAGGCTGAGAC
Organism: Acropternis orthonyx; assembly: GCA_035583155.1. Classification (NCBI taxonomy): domain Eukaryota; kingdom Metazoa; phylum Chordata; class Aves; order Passeriformes; family Rhinocryptidae; genus Acropternis; species Acropternis orthonyx. The sequence continues at coordinate 8,796,241 of JAWWEU010000041.1, forward strand.
AAACTTTTTTTTTTTTTTTTGGCTAGTTTTAGACTAGGTAACATGAAATCCTGGTATGTCCACTGTGAAGGAGGGGAAATATCCTGGAACACCTTCTTTGTGCATTGGGAAAACTGGTTTTCCAGGACCCCAAGGTTTGTGGTGCCCAAGTGCAATGCCAGACACCTGAGAGCAATGTCAGCACCAGTCAGGCTCCAAGACAACACGAGCTGAGGAGCTCATTTGGAATAAATTTCACAGAATATTCTGAGTTGAGAGGGACCCACAAGGATCACTGAGTCCAACTCTGAATGGCCCATAGCTCAATCAAACCCATACCCTTGGTGTTAAAGGCATATATGTAGGGAAAGTGTCCTTGTATATAAATGGGGGATGTGGTTTAAGATTTGCAAATTTTATTTTTGTGTTAGTGATGGCACCAAAATATGGGGAACCCCCTTTTTATTTTGGTCTGGCTCCCGCTGCTTTTTTCTATTAAAAAATTTATTCTTGCCAAACACATTTTAATTTAACTCCTGGCTAAACGCTCTGGTTTTAAAAAATATATTTGAGAGAATGATGTTGCTTTTGGAAAATTTAACATAGTTCAACTCTGGGGCACCTGCCCCTCATTTAGAAGTGAATCATCGTTCAAAATTTAATTTCATGATGGAAGCATTAGAGATGTTTGACCTGAACCTGTGAAGGGCTTAAACCAACCTGGAACAGCAAATTGTAGATGAACAGGATCCCATCCCTGGCTTGGTTACTGCTGTCCAGTGTTGCAGCACAAGGTCTGAATCTGGATCATGGGACAGTTTTACTCAAGTAAGAACTCCTTTTCCCCAAGGAGATCTATTCTGGATCACTGTCCCAGTGTTTGAGGATGCTGTTGGGAAGGCAGTGTGCTCGGCCTGGAGGGCTCCAACATTGTCCCACAGGGTTTTTGGGAAAAGCAAATGGTGCAGTCCCCGTGCAGCACATGGCTTTTGAGGCAGTGCAAATAATCCCAGACAGTATTTGGAGACCCATACCATCTCCTGTAGCCCCTGAGGGTGTGCGAAATCTCAGCCCAGGTTTCCTCTTGTGATCCTGAAATCATTCAAAGTGTTTGTGCCAGGAAAAGGCAAAAGGGAGGAGGGGGAGAGAGGAGCCCATTTGCAAACACTTGTGAAGAAGGAGGCAGGTGGATTTATATTCTAATGGGGGGGATTTGGCTGTGGGACGTCTGAATGAATACAATCTGATGAGTTTCATTAAGGCTACACCTCATTCTTTTAATTAACTTCTTGTTCTTGTCCTTGGTGAAGTAGTAATTATTTTTTAATTAGCCCAACACTGCATCGCAGAGCTAGCCAACCCTGGCCTCATCCCGGAGAGGTGTCAAAAGAATTAAGTTAATTAGCTTGTCACCATCCCTGTAAAATATGGCTGTGTTTGGCAAAAAGGAAAAAAAGAAGACCCTTGGCTGTTCCAAGGTTAATTAAAAACCACGGTGCACAGGAGTGTCAGGTTGGAGAGAGGCAGATCCTGGGGTTTGGCTTGTGCTAGGATTCCCATCCTGTGGGCTCAGAGGCACAAACCCAACGTGCTGCTGGCAGAACTCCCCAATTCCTGGTGCTCTCCGTGCAGCCTGGGACACCTTCCACTAGCCCAGATTGCTCCAAGTCCCATCCAACCTGGCCTTGGACACTTCCAGGGATGAGCAGCCACAGCTTCTCTGGGCAAGCTGGGTGGCTGTGATTGTGGAGATGGGAAGGAATCTGAGGCCTGAGCCCATCGCTCTGCACTTTGCTGTGCAATTTCTGCAGCTTTCACTGGGGAACAAATATTTTTCAGATTTCAGGGTCTCACAGAGTCAATACCAGAGGGGGAAAAAACCCACAGAAATGTAAGAATTTGTAGAACCAATCCATTCTCCCCAGTTGTTTTGATTAAACTGAAAGAATCTCTGTAAAAATGAACTTAGGGGTTGAAAAATGCTGTTTTTTTCTGTCAGAACCCATCACAGTGACGGATTTCTCTACCCCCTTTTGGCAAGCCCTGGTCCCTGCACATCCGTGTCCCTGCAGGAAACACTCCCAGGGGTTCTGGTGTGCTATGACAGCTTCTCTGCCTTTCACAGAGAGCCTAGAGGAATCGGACTTTTTCTTCAAGCCTCATCTCATGCTTATTTGACAGTTCAGCATTAATTTTTTTTTAAAAGGCAATTTCTATCTCTGCTGATTGAAGAGATGAACTTGAATATATGATCCCTGTGGGATTTAGAGCTGTCTCCTAAATCTCCCCAGATGATAATGGCTCTGCTCTCTTCGCTCCAAGGGAATCCTTTTTTTCCCAGCTGTGTTGCTGGTTGCTGCTCCTCCTGCATGGACTCTGATTGTTCATTAATACATTTCCTTGTGTGGTGTCCCAGGACAGAATGATGGTCGTGACACTCCCAGCTTGCCAGGGCTGGGCTGGGGGTTAAATCCATGCAGCCAGTTGTGAGAGGCAATTAATTGATCTGTGTTACAATTAACCAAGGGTGAAGCAGCTGCAGCAGCTGGAGGAGCAGCAAGGATGGACCTCTACACGTTGGTTTGGGGCCCCCATCAGAGCGGTGTGGCCGGAGCTCCGGGAGTTATTTTGGGATTTACATCAGTGTAAAGGGCACCAGACATTTGGCACAGTTTGATTCTAGTTGTGTGTGAAGAGGAGAAGGGAAAACAAGGAGATCTTGACATGGGCATCCTCCATGGATAGAATGGCTTTGTTGGGTTGAGCTACCCTTCTTTAAATGTTCAATACTGTGGCCTGGGGGTGAGGAGAGCACGGTGTGGGACCTGGGAACATCAGTCCTGCCATGGGCAGAGATGGGGAAGGAGAGTGTGAAAGGAGCAGGGGGAAGGCTCTGAAAATGTGGAAGAAGCAGAGCTTTAGCCCTGCAGATGTTCAGGGCCACACTGGACAGGGCCCTGAGTGGCCTGATCTAGTGGAGGGTGATAATCTTTCAGGTCTCTTCCAAGCCAAACCATTCTGTGATTCCAACCAGCACTGCTGCATTTCACTTCCTGACAGCATTTTCCCTGAGGAATGTGTTCCTTTATCCTCACTTTCTGTGTTTATTCCCCTCAAGCTCCATTCTTTGTATCTTCTGCAGCAAGCAGGGCCTTTTCTCAGGTGCCACATTGCTGCCATTAAAACCCTTTCTAAAATATTTTTTAATATGTAATTTCTCCCCACCATTCTTTCGGACATTTTGTTTTGCAGTCGGATGTGAGACCTGCCAGCTTTTGTAACTGAGGACTTAGGAATGCTCTGGTCTGATTGACAAGATGGTGATCAGTCACAGGTTGGACTTGATGATCTTGGAGGTCTTTTCCAGCCTTAATGATTTGGTGATTCTGTGAATGGGCACCTGGAGCTGCCTGTGAGGGCTTTGGAGCTCTGTGTTATTCCATTCAAAACTGCTTGTCTAGGGAGGGTCTGTGGCAAAGGTGTTAAGCCCTCCTGAGTTGTCCATCAAGTGTCCCCAAATTCTGTTCCTTGGCCAATTGCACTCCACTGGGTCCTGTGATATCTTTGAAAGGGCCAATAATGAACAGAGAATATAATTCCTTAGTGCCTTGTAGCCCATTGGCTTTGTGGGGTTGAGGAGAAACTTCCATGGAGGAACTTGTGCCATAACTTTCTGTCAGACAGATCTTGAGGATTTCTTCAGATGAGGGCTGGAGATATCTTTATAAAGAAGAAATGTGGATTATTTTATAAGCTGGGGCTATTTTAATGGTGAATGTGAACATAATTTCATATAACATCTTTTTCCCAGAAAATTCTGACTCTTCACTGCAAAGGAATTATCTTTGATCAGGAAATTGAAAACGTTATGTCCAAATTACAGAATCATTCAGGTTAGGGAGCTGTGTTTTTTTCATTGTGAAATCAAGAATTTCTGTAGGCAGTAGGCTGGTCTTTTTTTTGGTGAAAGATGTTATGTATTGAAAAAAAAAGTGTCTATCAGTAAAACTTTGATAGGAGACTTATGACCAGCCCTTCTCTAGAGCAGCTGGCCACCATCAGAGACAGGATACTGGGTAGACAGGCCCCTGCTCTGATCCAGCAGAGTGATTTTTATATTCCAATGTAAATAATCATTTAAGAGGTAACTGTTTGGGGCTCCCTGAAGCTTTCAGCTGGGGGTCTGCAGGCTCTGTGTTTCTAACTCAGCAGAGAAAGCTCTTAGTGCAAAAATGAAGGGGAAAAAATAATTCCAACAACCCCAGTGGTCTCCTTCAGAGAATAAGGATATTAACTTCGGCTTTAATAAAAACATAATGTTAACTAATCTACTGTGAAGAGCTTCAACTGCAAACTGTAGCAATTTACCAGTGAAAAATTGGAAGGGGACCCAGAGTTGGAGGGAACCTGCAGTCATTAGCTGCAGATTAAACATGAATTAAATTACTTCTGATTGTGTCAATCCATCCATTGCAAGGAGTGTACCTTTCCAGCATTCCTCTGCTGAAGGGAGGAAAAGGAAGCTCTGGCAGGATTTGATGCCTCTCTGTGGTGGGATAACAGGAGAAGGTGGGGTGTGGGTGCCTGTGACGCACAGATACTCCGCAGGGTTTGAACAGACCAAGGATTTTGGGGTTGCTGGTTCTGCCACTGCAAATATTGCTTTTAAAAGTGACATTCCAGAATGTACACCGTGGCCGTGCATCTCCAGGGTGTGAGACGTTTCCAGCACTAAGGTGGGATGATCCTGGAGACCAGACATCCATTCCAGCTAATCTTCCAGATCAAGTTTAGGATGAGTTGAGGAGCAGTGCTGGGATCAGGTCCACTCAAGGCTTGTGTGTTTGGATGTGCTTCCAGGAGTTTTGCACTGGTGTGGAACACTCAGTCATGCAGATGCCTTGATATTGTGTCAGGGAATGCTGGCTGTGGATTCCTCAAGTTTCTGCTCAAGAAAGAGTCACTGAGCAGCCTCCTGAAAAACACCTGTTCTTCTGACCTCTCATAAAATACGCACATTTTATTTGGTACAACTGGTTATGTTTATTAACCTCATGGATCCTGTTGCATGGCAGATGAACACTCAGTGTGAAAGGATTGGAGAGTCTGAACAAAAAGCCTGTGTTCCATTTTTAAGAGCATCTGGACCTTGTGGATGGCCTTTGCCTGGGACTGTGTTATGGTAATGGATAATCTAATTCTAAAAATTTCCCTGCTTAAATTGGAGGAAAGTTTTTTGTGTTCATTCTGCTCAAATGTAAGGCTTTCCTTTCTCCTCCAGGGTGTTTACTACTAAACCTGCAGTCTTGCCTGAAGATACAGAAAAATCTCAGCAACCTGCAAACATCCAAAAGACCATTCCAAACTGGGTCAACAATAAGTAAAAACAGAATCCTAATTGCATGGCATGTGGCTCATCCCTACAAACCTCCGCACTCAGAGAGCTAGGGGGTAATAACTATTCACACAGAGTGGAGGACGTTTTAAGGCAATGCCTGTCTGAGCTATCAAACCTCATTGCTTGCAAGAAGCACATAATCCCTTTTAATCTCATTCCTTGCATTCCGTGAAGCTGGAAGGCTGGGTTCCAGGAAAACTGATTTTCCAGTTGATGAGCAGAATTGTAAAGTTGCTGGAAAGGTGCTCACAGCTAGCTCTGGGCATGGCAGGTTTGCTGCACGGACAGGCAGGAGACCAGGACTGGCCTGCTGATGTAGCTCCAGGATACAGGAATGGCTGTGTCCAGCCTTACCTTGCTAGGAAGTGAATCTCAGGCTGTAAGCTTTTAAACAGAAGGAAATATGAGTAGTCTTTTCCCTCTGGAATTAGTCCAAGGGGCCTTTTGTGGCAGTATATGGCCATGGTTGTGTCTTCTCAAACTGTGATCCTCCAAAGTTCCTCCTTGGGTTCGGTAACGCTCCCTGTTGTCCCTATAGCTTTTGGTCAGCAGTCACTCTTCTGCAGAAGAATAGGACTCCAGGGGGTGATTTTATTTTAACATGGTAAAGCATAAGGCTTTTTCCTCTGGGAAGTAAAAACACAAACCCAAATCCATCCTTCACCTGAAAATTTCCAGTTCCTGAGATGTTTGGAATGGGGGGAGCTGATGTGGGGAACGCTGAGCTGCGGAAAGGGAGTGGTCAACATGCGAGTGGCACTGTACAATATAATAAGCCTGGGGTGGGGAGGGCTGCTCCCACTGGAGAAAAAAATCAAAGTTGTACTTTTCAAAGTGCTTTCCTACACACCCAGATTTATGGGAATGAGCGGTGTGGGCTCCAGGGAGGATGTTGTGTTGCTGGATTAGCCTAGATGTGACCGGGGAATATGTTAAATCCTGATGTGTGGCTGCTCATGTCCAGGTTAGGAGCAGTACGAGTCTGCCCTGGTGAGCAGAGCCAGCTCTGAGGTGGTGGGCCAGGTGAAACTCCTGGAGGTTTAGCATGTGGAAGCACATTCTGATTCTTCTATCCAGACACTGTGATGGGTGGTGTGGTGTGAATGCTTCCAAGATAATAATTGAAATAAAAAAAAAATCCACCTCCACCTCATGCTGTTTCCCTACAGAGCTCCCCAAGGACCAGTGGGATTTTTAGCTTGGCTTCAATCCTAATCAGTTTTCTTCTCTTTAATAATCCGCAGTCTGAGAATCCCAGACCAAGAATGCTGCCCCTAAAATGGTCAATTGTAGCAGTTTAATTGCAGTGAAACAAAGAGGTTCTTTGAACAATTCCAGGTTGAGCAGAGTTATCCCACGATTGGATCAGTCTGCAGGACTTGGTCTGAGGTGTTCAGAAGAGCTTGGGAGGGATGAGAATGATGTCTGGCAAGCCCCTGTCTTGTGATAGCTCCACCTCATGCTGGGAGCAGCAGTCTGGGTTTTATTTTGGCTTCCATGGCAGAATGAAAAATTAAATACATGGGAATTGTCACTGGTAGAACAAATCGAAGTTCATGTGTGGGTTATTTCATCCTCTTCATTAAAAGTAGGTTAGTCTCCAGCTAAAAATATAATTTGGCAAAAAGGGAGTTGAAACATTCATTCTGGGTAATGCTGAGATTCAACACAGTGACCTTCCTTGGCTCTCCTCCAAGCTGATTCACTTTTTTACTATAATATTTGCTGAAACTTTGTCTTTTTGGTCTGCCCTGGCCCATCCATCCCTGAGCCCTGCAGGTGGGGTCTGGTTGAGATGCAGCACAAAGCGATGGGCTCAGTTTGGTAAGGACTGTTCTTTCACAGAGGTTTGTGTCAGATAAAGCCTCCTCTGCTACCTGGAGTTGTTAGGGTAGGGTTTTTTTTGTGGTAGTTTCATACCCTGTGAGCCACAGCAGTGAAGCAGCCTGGGGAGGAGGCTGAGGGCTGGGTTGAGCAGGGGATATTTTCCCCTGGCTCTCCATCCCAGCCTGCTTTTGGCTGTGCTTCAGCCTCCAGGTCCCTGTAAAGGAACCACCTGGTCCAAGCTTTAGTTCAAGCGTTTGGTTTTTTCCCTTTTTGCCATGGGCAGCAGTCTGGAATGGGGAGCCAAGGCCGGGGGGCAGACAGTGACCCCTGCTCGGGGGGAGCAGCAGAGCCAGGTGAGCAATTTCCTGCTGTAGGAGCAAACAGGGCCGGCCGGGTCTCCAAGGGGGATAATTCCACAGATCTCACCCCAGGAGCTGACCCCGTAGTGGCTGTTGTACCTTTAGATGGAGTGAAATCTGGGATGTGTAAATCGCAGCTGTGGAATATTGTATTAGTAAGCCTTCTGTTCCATTTTCATGGATGGGGGAAAAGAGAGGAGCGTCCCCCCATCATAAAATTTTGCTGCAGACGTCACGGACAGGGCTGGGTAGGGACAACAATACAAAGATAATGACACTTCTCCTCCCCCCCTCCAAGCACCTCCCTCGCTTTCTTTTTTCTCTTCCCTTTTTGTCTCGTGTTTCTGAGTTAAGAGGATTTTTTAGGCACAGTAACGAGCTTTTGCTTTGAACTTGGAATATGCATTCTGCAAAAAAAGCCCCTGGACCGTCCTTACTTAGTATGCCCAAATATGATTAGTGTCAGAGTGTGAAATATCGCTTCCTTATCTCCAGGAGCCAGCAGACAGGAACATTTCTAGGGATAAGGGTCTTTTTATTTTTTTGGCAAAACATGGACTTTGAGAAGGAGATGGTTTGTGTGCACCGTCTCTTCACTGGCACGAGTCTCATAAGCCTCTGGAGGATCTCTGTGTTTCTCTCTCTCTCCTCCTCTCCCTCTCTCTCTGCTCTCTTTCACTCATTCATTCCTTACTGCATCCCTCATCATCTGCCTTGACACTAATTCATGATCAAGGCACATCATTTTCATAATGGCAGATGATTTGAAGTGGAATTTCACTCTCAGCCATGGCACTGTCTCTCCTACAACTGAAGAGCAGCCCCTTCCCTCTCCTTCCCCATCAGAAGAGGTGCTTCAAGAAGATTTCTGGTTGCAGGAACTAATTATTTGGGCCATCACACCGGCTGCATTGTTCCTGTTTATCTGCTGAGCAATGCTGCTTTGGCAAGAAAAGAACGCCCAGCCCAATTTATTTACATATTAAGGGTCTTGCATGTCAACAACTGCAGACTGTGGATAAAGGATTTGCATCTCCTTTAATTTCATGGATCTGTGTAGAGGTTTTATTGAGCAAAAAGTGGCAGAAAAGGGAAGAAAATTAGTAATAAAATGTGTTAAAATGTGTTTCCATCCTCGCTTCTTAACTGGTTGCCAAAACTGCCTGCCTTCCCCCCCCTCCCCCCCAAAATCCCAACTGTTTGGAATAATAGGAGAAAGTCATTACAAATGTATCACTTCAATACCTTGGAATGCTTTTGTTTCCAATTCTCTTTGATCTTCAGATGGGCTGAAGATAAGGACTGAGACTCCTTTTTAATATCTTCAGTCCAGATCTGGAGCTCCCCGCGTATGGAGGAGAGTTCTGCCGAAATCAGAGCCTGGCTTTGAGCTCATTCAAGGAAGCATCTTTGAGTTGCAGGCTCTGATTGTGATCTCTTTCTGCTTGCAACTTGGAAATGTTTAGGATTTAATGGATACCAAGCTTAATACTATTACATGCACCGTTGGCCTCTACTGGGAAGGATTAGAGCTCTTCAGTTATAAGTCCTAAACCTTAATACTGCTCTGAAAGAATCTTCCACTTAAGTAACAACACATACAGCACTGGGCTTTAAGCTGCAGGAGCACTGATCTTGCTGCCAGCACGTGCTTCCAGGCCTGACTGGTTTTGTGCTGATCAAAAGTTTTATGGAATCATGTCCAAACTGCATCAGGAATGTCTTTGCTATTTCAGGTGACATTGTGAAACTGCAAGTGCTGTCCTAGACAGATCCTTCCCTTGGAACAGGTCGGATGCTCCTGCTATAGCCAAAACTGAAGGAGAAAATAGGGAAGTTACTGTGAGCAGGATTGTGCTGAGATTTGAGCTGGAAGCCTGGGCTGAACCCTGGAAATCAAGGGAAATGCTGGTCTAAGGAGTTGGTTGGCTTTGAACACCAGAGTGGTTTTTTTGAGCAAGGATTGATTAATGAATTTGGGAAAGGCTGATCCTCCAGAAGAGTCTGCAGGTAAGTACTTACAGACCTGAGAAAACGTGACCTATAAAAGAGAAGAAATTCTGCTGTTTTAACTTAGAGTGAGAAGACTGAGAGGAGACAAGAGGAACAGACTTCATGAGTGCAAAAGATATTGGAAAGAGGATCAGGAGGACTTCTGGATTGTGTCACCCCAGGTTTGTGTTACAGGAGGGGCTGTAACCAGTAGGTTTTAGGAGAGGAGTGTCCAGCCATGCAGGTAGCAAAGCTCCGGAGGAGTTTGGAAGCAGCATGGAACAAGTGAAGGTGTTTAATAGTTTCTTGGGAAACATCTTGCAGGAAAGACATGGGCAGAACTGATCCTGCTTTGGGGAACAAGCAGGATACTACGACAGCCTTATGGCATCCCTTTCATCCTTCTCCTGTAGATATTTAGTGGTACTGCTTTAGCTCTTGATTCACTTAACAGGCACCTTAAACCAGCTCAGATTCATCTCACTGAACTGCCATAGGCTGTGGGGAGCTGTTACATTATAGTGTAATTTCTCTTTTTCTTTTCTTTTGGGCTCATTTACCAGCGTGCTTTGTTCATAATGGGCCTCTTGTTTGTCATATTCATTGATAACCAAAGTGCTATTTTCTTGACTGGAAAATATTGACTTTGAGATTAGGGCCTTCAAACGTGTTCAGCATTTGCCAGCCCTTCTCCTGTTGAGGCCTGTGGCAATAATCCTATTGATCGCTGTGGAAGTGGAATTCACGGGAACAGAAAATGAAGGGAAGCCTTGGAAATCTTGTTCTGAGCATTTTATTACTCAGATGTCAGAGGAAACATGATGTAATCCAGTGTCAAAGGTACTCTGAAGCCTTTCATGAAGAAACTTTTAAAAATAAAAGTGACCTTTTAAATAGATTAACGTTTCAGAAACAAAAAAAACCTCTATTAGCATGAAAATATAGAATTGAATCACTTCTCTCAAGGAGTTGGAGCACACTCCAGGATGTTGTCTTTTCTTGCTGGGGAGAAAACCTGACCAAAGTGAACATATTTTGAAATATGGAATAAATTTCCTTGATAGGTTTATTGCCATGAGCAGGGAAGGAGACTCAGTGGAGAACGAACAGGAGAAGCCTCACCAGAGGCTTGTAGTTATTGTGACAGGTGAGCATCATCCTGTGCAGTGCTGGGGGTCTCATGGGATTGCTCCCAGGGGAGGGAGTCTCCCATGATACTGCTATTTTCTGGACCCTGGTCACCCACTCCTGTGACTCTTGCACAACGTGGCACTGCCCTCTCCCCTGGGAAGTGGTGGCCAAGTATTTAGATAATAAGCAAGATGTATATTGATAAAGGAGCAAATGTTTAGGGAGAGGACACCACTGATGTGCATGTCCATCTTACTGTGACATCCCACTTTGATTGTGAAGCTGAAGGATATGACTGTTTCCCAGGCTGTGCTAAGGAAGGGCCTTTTCCAAGCTATTCCATGGTTCTTCATTCCTCAGGGCGCAGAATTCACCCTCTTTGTCCCCCTGCACCAATTCTGTGAAATGGATGTCTGAGTAAAATCATGAAAACTGAGAGATTGCCCTATCCTTTTCCTCAGCCTATGTTCAAAAAGTTCAATTCTAGCCACAGAATTTGCTCTGTATTTTTTTTCCAACCCCTAATAACATTTTTCTATGAAAATCTTCAAAGATTTTACTTCTGCCTTCTTGATTTATGAACACACAAAAAAACCTGGTTATAAGTTCAAATGCTTGGATTTTTGTCTGCGATTGATTTTTGTTGGTATACTTTGCTCTCACCAAGATTTTCAGTTCTCAAAATACCAACTGGAATAATATATCCAATGTGACCCCTGTAATCTTCCTCTAGGCTTTAAGTTCAGCAGAGATTTCTGCCTCGAGTGGTGCTGCTCCCATTCCAATGGCAATAATTCCCTGAAGTCCTGTGCCTCAGCTCTCATTTCTGCTTGTTTTGGGGCAGGTTTGCACCATCCTATTGGTGGGTTTGATTCTGCTCTTGGCTTCACATCAGCCTGGGATTGAACTGTGAAAAGTCTTATTTACATGTTGTTAAATTTAGGTTTTTACTGAAGAGAGAGAGGTACCCAAGGATGTAGGCAGGTGTCCTTGCAGCAATTTACACTGAAAATGCGAAGCATGAATTAGAGCGTGAAGTAGCTGCTCTTTTCTGGTCAGCATTGTTATGGCAGTGTAAAGTGTTACAGTCTAAAAACAAACAAGAAGCTTATTTGGGATCTCAGAAACGTTTCTTTTCTGAAAGCAGATTGGTATGAGATGTGAATTCATGATGGGAACAAACAGCAGAGTGGCTGAGTGAAAGCTTTCCATGCAGGCAGGTGGGAGAAGACAGAATCCTGTGGATGCCTACTTTCAATCTAATACAGAATTTTAGAGTGTCTTTGCTTTGCCAGTGGATGGATCTCATGCAGGCGGTGATTAGGATTGTGTGCAGGAAATAACATGAGCTACTGTACTTGGTTTGTTTTCTGACAGCAGGAACAATTAAAAGCTGTGACACACTGCATGCTTTCCATCTCCAGCTGTCTCGCTGCACTAACTGCTCCCTTCATACCTTGCTAAATTCATGCTTTAGCTCGAAGCAAATTTTCCAGTGTGTCCAAGGAGACAAAAGAGCAAGTGGAACGGCGAGAATCATTGTTCGAGGCTCAGCCCAAAATTGCTTTCACAAAAGCCAAATGTCAGGATAAAGGCGATGGCTTGCAGGGAAGCTTCCCCCTTCCTCCAGAAACAGGCAGGCAAATAAAACAATAAGCACATAGCTCGCTGTGTGTGTGAGTGCGGCTAAAGTGCAGCATATTGTAGGGAAATCCCAAGCACCATCAAATTCTTGCTGTAGCTTCAGGGCATGTGGCCTGTGTGGCACTAATCGATGCCTGTTTGCCCCGGACTGTGGGGATGGGAGCTCAAGCCTCCTGCAAACAATTGTAGGGGCTCTCTGGTGAGTTATTGCCTGGGTTTATCTGCAGTTTCCAGTCAGAACTCTGTGGGGTTGACTCAGGGTCTGTGTGCAGTTCATGCTGTGATCTTTGACTTGTGTTGCTGGGATCAGAGCACTTCTCCTGAGTATTGGGTGTGATGGGGTTTGCTCCGTGCTGGGATCATCCCCTGGGTGTAATCTGTGCTGGGGATTCACATGGGACCAGTTGTCTTCCTACTGGGACTGCAAGGAATATTAACCTTCCAGAGTCTGGGGCCAGATTTTGGGGTTTTGTTTGGCTTCCCTGTTTTCAAAAAAGACAAACCTCTAGCTGCTGCCCAAGGTTTTGACACATCTGATAAAATGGGTCTAGAGAAAAGCTTCTGTGGGAGCCCAGGCTGTGGCAGGTGGATGATGGGGCGTGGCTATTGCACCAGCTGATGCCTGGGATCTGCACTTGCTTTGGGCAGCTGGTCCCAGTACAAGTGAAAACAAACAGCTCTTTCCTTTCTCTGTGTCATCTACACGTGCACTGCACATTTCTGACAGTGACTGCCCATGGGAAGTAGGAACTCCTTGAATGGAGTCAACTGGACAAGGAAGGGAGCAAGGAGCCTGTCCATAGGTCACTCTCTGCCATTCTGGCCACTGCAGTCCATCACATCTGTCACCTTAGTTTTGGGAAGAGCAGAATCTCTTCCCTAAAGAGAAGAAGAGCAGAATCTCTTCTCTTCTACTCTGAGAATTACCCAGAGTAAAATTCTCAGGAATCAGCAGGATTTGCACTCAATGAGTGGACTCTGCCAAGTGTGCTCCAAGTGTTAAACACTCTTTGTCACTGTGTTTGCTCCAAACCTAAGAAAATGAACATTTAATTCCTGAAGCAATAGCGAGTCAGTTGTCATGGCTTTTCCTATATCCTGTGAGTTCTTGGGTTTGGATGTAGGTGCTTTGCTGTGACACTGTACAGCATTCTTGCATTGGAAATCTGCTGAGCCTTGGCACTGTCAGATTTCTGAGTGCCAGGGAGTTACGGGATGGAAGGTGTGCCTCGTTGTGGATACATTGAGAAGGTCATGGCTTAACCCTTCATGTATGCTGGGACACCACCTCTCTGTGTTGCTACAGATGGGACCAGACAGAAAAGATGTTGCTACAGAGGCTTGGTAGCAAAACCTGTTTGAAGGGCCACGTTTGTCACTAACTCTTTCTAATCTGTCCTCTCTTTCTCAGCTTGTTAGTTCAGAAATACCAAGCTGAAAGCCCCTTTGTAGCTCTGGGGCAGGTGTCTAGCTTAAATCCACCTCATTACTTTTAATGAATAAGACTTTTTCACTTTTCTGGACAGGTGGCCAGAACCACTCTGTAGCCTTACTTTGAGGCCAGGAATGTGCTCTAACCAGCAATTTTTTTTTTTTTTATGCCAAAGGACTCTAAATTCAGTGTTGTGACATTTCAATACATGAAGAAAATGTGTTACAAAGGATGAAAAAGCAGGAGACGTGCAATGGGTGCTGGTTAGTGCTTGCAATATCTAGCATGTGTTATCCCATCTAGATTATTTAGCATGTGTTATCCCACCTAGGTTATTTAGCATGTTTGCAGGGAGTTGAGTAAATAAATGAAGCAGAAGGGGGATTTGAGTTGTTAGTGGAAGAACTTCTCAGTCAGCTGTTGTACTCCTTCGTTCAGTGAACTTGAATATAAACAATGGCCTGATGTTCACTTGTCCCGGACAGACAATGCTCAAGTACAAGGTTGTATACAGGATCAACAAAGGACTTTGGAAACCCCTACACTCCTCTCTTGCTTCCTTATCCATCAACAACCTATCAGACTCTTTGATACACGTTGGAAGGTGCCTTATTATTTGTCTGAATTGCTCTTAAGAGAGGGTGAAATCTTTCTCTTATGAAGACCTGCTTTCATATGCCCAGAATAAGACTGACCTGAAACACTTAGTGTGAACCTGAATTCAGTCTTTTACAGTGCTCAAAAAAATGTTGTTAGCTCTGCTCTTTCATTGCCTTTGGCCTTCCTGGGTTTGACCATACTGGAAATTGTAATGCCAAATTGCAGCAATAAAACTAAGCCCTCTTGTGACACTTCCAAAAAGAACAGGAACTTCCAGAAATCTCCTGAGAAGGGGTTTAGCTCATGAGGTTTGCAGTCCTGTTCAGCCTAAATCAAGGAGTTTGGAGAAAGTTCAGAGGAAACACCCAAGCTTTTGAGCACTTCATCACACTGAGCCCTTGTAGGTTTTCCCATTACTGCTGTCTGGTTATACACTGTTCCTCATCAGAGGCTCAGCATGTCTCCTCCACAGATGAGCACTGGTCAGCCCCCTTTTCCATCCTGTGCTGTCTTCTCCCTGAGTCCTGTTTCCTTTTAATTGTCTCTGAAGAATAGTTACTTACTAACATAATTTTCTCTTGGAATGATATTACAGTGTCTAAACTAAGCCTGGGTCAGCAGTATCACATGGATAAGAGACTCTTTCCCTCTCATGTGATACCATTTGAGTAGAAGATTAAGCTTTTAACCCTGAAATAAAAGCAGCTTTCCCTGTTCTCCCTCCCTCTCTCTTGTTATCGCTCCTGCGCTCCTTTTTTGTGTGTCCTCAGGCCCCATCAGTGAGACACGACATCAATTCTGGCTGCTGGTCTAGTGAGCAATCCATCCTGAGACTTGATCCGGGGACTTAATTAAGTGTGAAATTGAAGGGAGAACTGGCACAAAAAATGGCCGAGGTCCTGCGAGGCAGAAATTTTATAAGTCGCTAGAAAGCAAAGTGCAGATGGATATTCTCCAAGATGCCAGGAAGTTATTGACTGTTATTGCTCAACACCACGATGATAAAAGATAGGTATCTGGAAGGTGTTGTCAGGGACTAGATATTTTGCTGTGGGCTTTCTGCATTTACGTGAATAGCACTGCCGTCTTTGTGCCTGAGTGGATGCAACAACCTACCTGTGGCCTTGAATTTCTTGCTTCTCTTGTATAAGACTCTGCAAAGGAAGAATCAGCCACAGAAATTGTTGCTGAGCTCAGTTTGAGCTAATGCTCTCAGCTGTTCTGAGATAGTCCTGTTGTGGTAGGAGGGACTGGCTGATTCCTGCTGGGAAGTTGCCTCTGGTTCTTTGTGCTGGGATAGTCTGAGGTGCAAAGTCCTCAGGTCTCCAGCTCTGCTCCACGTCATCTTACAGCCTCCTTCCCTGTCCCCAGACGGATCTAAACCCTGAGCATCATGTCTTGGGATGAGGTAGTGTCTGTCCTGCTGCTCAGTGCTGGGGGCTCCTCCCTTCACCTTGGCTGCTCTCCTGGGCTGATCTCTTGATGTAGGTTTGCACCAGGACTGAGAGATGTGGAGCAGGGCTGTAGCTGACTTGCTCCCATGGGTATTGAAACCCTACAGTCAGAGAGTAGATCACTGGCTTTAGAGGTTTCTCCAGGGGAGATTTGTTATATAAAAACTCTTTGCAGGTGGGTTTTGGCCTGACCTGTGTTTGTCTTCCAGACCTGCATAGGTTTGCTTATGTTTATTGATGAAAACCTCAATGTCTGAGGGTTTTCTCATGGCAGAAATATAGTTAGGGAAGAGCTTTGGAGGACTGGGGAGCTGAGCAGGGCCTGAGGATCCCTGAGCACTGCAGATGATGATGAACACCCCAGGTGTTAATGCTGCTCCTGTGTGGGGCAGCGTGCGGCCATCCTGGAGACCTGGGGGTGAGCAGGGCGTCTCCTGGGGCAGACTGGGGCTGTGCAGAGATGCTGCTGGGAGTCTTGGAGGTAACATCTCTCTCTTGTGCCAGGTGATCTCCCACCAGGGCTGCTCACCAGCATTGCTGTGTGACTCCTGCAACTTGCATTGGCCCATCTGGGCTGCCCAGGAGCCGTGGGATGGAGAGGTCCCAAAGCCCTCCATGCAGGACCAGCTCTGTCCCACAAATCTCTTCCCCCCGCAGTGCTGCCACTAAAGATCTGATTTCTGCCACGTGAACTGGGGGCTGCTCTCCTCCCTCTTTCAGCACTGATGGCTCATTTTGGTCAGGAGTGGATTTAAGCAGCAGGCGGGTGTCAAATGTTCCCACCCGGCAGGGAGGTGGCTTGAATGGGCTCAGACCAGAGCCAGCAACTTCATCATGTCAGGGCAGGCTCCCTCCTGCTGGCCCTGTGACCTCTGGGGTTTGCAGGCCAAATGTTAATGCTTCCAGAGAGCTGTGCCAGTGATCTCCACCCCACCCCTCACACCAATATCCCTCCTGGAGAAAGGAAAAGAGAGTGATGTACAGTAATCTGATCCCTTTTAAGATAATACACTGTTCAAAGACACTTCCTACCCACCGGAGAGACAGGAGAACATCCATCCTGGGTGACCTCTGTTGTCTCTCACCTCATGTTTCTCTTCCTTTAATCTCTAGTCTCATAAGGTCGGTTTACAGACTTGGAGGCAATGCAGCCATGCAGTGAAGGCACCCAGGTGATGGGATGCCAAAGCAGGACAGAGCCTGTTGCCTGCAGGGACTGGCTGTTGCTGGCAAAGGTCCTCCTTGGGGTAGAACACCTTTCCTTCCCCTCCTTGCCTGCTGGAGGGGTAAATTCCCATAGGAGACAAGCCCAAACCAGGTGAATGGCTGAGCCTGCCTGGCCTGGGCAGGGGTTTAGTCTTGAACAGAGACCAAGGTCAATATTTTAGCGAGGTCCTCAGCAGCCTGTGGAGAGCGAAGTGACAATAACACTGAATCAATAGATCCCTGCTGGCTGGGGGGAAACACAATCAGCCTTTCTCTGGTTTCCCCATGAACTGGGGCTGGAGGACCTACAGCTCGAGGAAGGCTGTCACTTGCTGTGGGAGAGAGAGTTACAGCCCTGCTGCACCTGCAGGGCTTTGCTGTAGATCGTGGGCAGCAGGACGGGGCATGTGTGGCAAAGGGCTCCTGTGCACCAGGTCTCTGGCATTGATGCTCAGCGTGTGGAAGATGCTGAAGAGCTTTTTAAGGCAAAAATTTCCTTGAACAGGCCATCCTGTGGATGCAGATTGAGTTCAGGAGAGCAGGTCTGAGCCTCACAGCTGTGCCTCAGGCATAATTTCCTGTGTGTTGATTGAAAATTTCCTGAAGAGTAATAAGGACAGTCAGTGAAATCACTGGTGCTCTGGCGTTTAGCATCACCTGAGGATCAACTCAGGCACTGATGATAATTGCCTGTGGAGATGACGCAGCAGTAAGTATTAAGCCTCAATTTAATGTATTTAAGTACAATAGAAGCTGACAAAGCTTCATTTCAGTACATTGCTTTTCTTATAAGCTCTCTAGAAACCTGCTGGTCTGTGTACACCCCTCAGCAAAGATTTAGTAACAGATGCTGTAGCCATGTCTAATGTTAGCAAGATTTCATTAGCTATATATAGCAAGCTTCTCTCATTTCAGAGCCCCATGATGTTTGCTCAAAGATTGCTACTTAAAATTGAAAAGGAGAGTATTTTGTGATGCATTTATTTGTACTTCTCTGTACTCCTTTTAGCCGGAAATATTCAATGTGGTTTCCTTGCCTTTGGTGTGAATTAGCGAGGTACTGTTGTATTAATCTCCTCTGGGCTCAGTTCCAGTTTTCTTATTTGCACCAGCGAGGATTTGACTCCAAATGTGGCTTCCACAGGACCATTTGTGGATTAATACACTGTTCCACATAAGCATGCCATAATCCAGCTTTAATTGTGTTTTTATAGTGACTGTAACAAAAGACTTAGTGGTAGTGGATAAGTATAGACCTTTGGGTTTGACCTGAATAGCAGGAAAAGCTTTGCAATGAATCTTGGAGAAAAGATTGTTACAGACACAGGCAGGGAACGTGGGATGAGATGCAGGTTCAGTTTTGGTGCATTGGATTGGTTAAATATGACATCATTGTAAGCTACATTATCTTTCCTCTATTTAGAAAAATTCAGGGATCTTATTTGTGGTTGTCCAGGTATTTATTGTTGTGCCACATGGGAAATTATTAGTTTAGTCACAGAAAATAGGGAATAAAGCAAGATTTTAAAAGTTAGTCCGCAGGGAACTGCTTAAAGGACATATGATGGATTTTGTTGATAGCAGAGTTGTCAGGACTAAATATGTTGTGAGGTGGAGTCTTGTGAAGTGGGTTTTATGGCTGATTTTATTAAATGTTTCCATTAGTGAAGCTGTTGCAGAGAAGGAACGTGCTGATGATGCACTGCGGGGAGGCATCAACAGAGGAGGAGGGTTGGAGAAGGGGAGCAGTAGAAGTGGTTTGACATTTAAGTGCAAGGTGATGAATTTATGGATTAAGATCAGGAATTTTTGCTGTAAATTTGAGCCTCGCTGGCTGTCAATGACAGAAGTGAAGGAACTGTCTGTGTAAATCAATCACAGACGCCTGGAAGACACTGATATAATCAGAAATGCCATATGCAGGCTCTCACCAGCAGCCATAAGGAAGCACTAATGTCATGGCACACGGTGACCATGTGATCTGGGAATTCCAGGGTAGTTCTGCTTGCAAGCTTTCAAAGTGCAAAACATCCCAGTGGAAACAGGTCCAGAGAAATGTGAATGCTGGAAAAGATTAGGAACAGGGTTATTGTATGTGGATGAGGTCTTGTGCTCTCTCGTGCCACAGGTTTCCTTGTGTTTTGGTTCTGGCTTTGTGTCGGGTCTGGGGTGTAGATATTGGAAATGTCCAACTCTGCATTTTCCCTGCTATTTTGGGATGAGGGCTGTGTGTGTGTTGCAAATTACGTATATATTTGATGCTAAAAGGGGAAATATTGCAACTTGGTAACAGAGATGTGGAATAGATGAGTTTTAAGTTTTATAACTATCCCCAATGGACTTTCTTGCAACTTCCAGTGAAGCATCTGGACATGGTTATAATGGGAGGTAACTGGGCAAGGTGTGCTGCTGATTTATCCAGTTTCCATTTCTTGTGTTCAGTGCATGAACTGATCAGAAGGTGCTGGAAATACAGAACAGAAATAAAAAAAAAGGAGGTGGAAACTAGGAAAAAATGATGAACTCCCTTAAGAAATGATAATTCCAAGACTTAGGAAGACTTCCTGCCAGAGGAAGATGCCTGGGAGTTGGCAGGGCTGAGGAAGTTTTGAGAGGATCAGATAGGAACCTGCAATGCGTTAAGCAGCCGGTGGGTTTTGTGATGACTTCTTTTATTTCTTATTTAAGGGAAAACCATGCATTTTTGAACTGTATCTGCATGCAGCACGTCACTAACTAGGTAGGTGAGGGTTTCTTTCACTATAGGAATGAAAGGGAGCGTTTATTCCTAATTACTGTCTTCTAAACCAGGCAGGTGTTGTAGGTACAACTGCAAAAGTGGCTTGTGGAAGGCTGGGAGGGTGGGCTCCTGCAAAAAGAGGGGAGGGATGGGTGAAGATGCTCCCCTGGGCAAGAGGGGTGCTGTTTGGTTGGGTAGGCTTCAGGTGAGAGGGGGAATAGGGTTACACAGCCATTGCTGGGAGAAGAGAAACAATAGATCTTAAGGCCATTATATCTACTTTGACCACGTCACCAGGAGACTAAAACACAGATGAGGTACCATGCTGAAGAGATCCCTCCAGGCCCTGCCTGCCTGGGAGCGTTGCAGCCTTTCTTAGGATGAGCCAGTCAGAGCCATCCTGCCCAGCCCAGGCGCTGCCATGAAGTGAACTTCTCTTTGAATGTCATGGGTTTAACATTACGTCTGTGGGAGGAAGGACTGAAATGGTTTGTCTTTTTAGCCTCAGTTTTCTTCATCTCTATTAAACTAACAAATGCCTCACATTTTTGGAAGCTTAACGTTATTGCACCTCATCCTCTTTTTTCTTGAGCTTGGACCAGCTGTGCAAGAACAAACACAGCTGTGTTTCCCACTGGGCCAAGATAAGAAATGTGGAGGGAAAATAGGGGGAAAGGCTGGTCTGGAAGATATCCAGTGCCAGGAGCTTTCCATACTTTCACAGAGCTTCCAGGGTGCTGTGGAGACTGTCTGGTCTGGAGGCTTCAACATCCCTGGGCTTGTTGACATGGCAAACCACTGCAAATGGTGGGACTCAACAAACTGAGCTCCAGTCCTACCATTTCAGAGTGTGTTTGGTCCAATGTTATGTCTGTGTGAAAACAACCGCTTCACTTTTCGCAGGTCAAAAATATCCGTGTGTTAGCCCAAACTGAGAGTTTTTGGTGCTTCTTCCTCAGAAGAGAATGAGGCTTTTGGGGTTTATACTTGTGTTCACAGAGGGATGTACATCACCTGCTGGGCATAAGTCTCTGTTCTGTTGCTGGTTAGGAGGGGAAAATCCAGAAAAAAAACAATGGCAATCAGTGAAACTTTAGAGTATGAGAAGCAGAATCTTGTCCTCTGCGTGAAGAGTTCTCCCTATGCACTGGGCAGGGGCGCTTGGCACGTCACCCTAACTATTTCTTATAAAAATAAGTGGGTTTTGATCAAGAACATTTAACGTGTGTCAAATTAGGGATTTTTTTAAATTTACCAATCCAAGAAAAGAGGTAAGCCCCAGCAAGGTGTGAGATTGGTGTCTCCAGCCAAGACAGCAAAAGTTTGCTGTTGGAAGAGCCAAGTCAAACAAGACACAATTAGGACTAACGTGCCCCCCACAGCTCCCAGAGACCAGTTTATGGATCCTGAGGGGGCCACAACTGGGCCTTGCTGTGTCTTGTTTGCCTTGGCTACACAACACGGCCAGCCCGTGTGCCTGTTGCTTGGCGTCCCAGGCACAAATCACACCTGCAGGAGGCTCAGGCACGGAGTTTTTTCCTGTCTCCCCCTCTCTGTCCAAGTGTTTTAGTTCTGATAAACTGCGATATAATCTTGATGCCACGGTGCTGGCTGTTCTGAGGAAGAGGGCTCACCAGCTTGGCTGTGGTGGCACAGGCTTCCATGTCCTCTTCCCTCAGGATTTGCCCAGGTTTTGCATGTCTCTTGTGGCTGGCAGTTGTCTGTCTGG
Organism: Acropternis orthonyx; assembly: GCA_035583155.1. Lineage (NCBI taxonomy): Eukaryota > Metazoa > Chordata > Aves > Passeriformes > Rhinocryptidae > Acropternis > Acropternis orthonyx. The sequence goes on from JAWWEU010000041.1 coordinate 8,817,732, forward strand.
GCAGGAATGGAGAGATTTGCAGATTGCTGGTGTGTAGGAGGCATTTTGGAACCCTTTTAGCTGCCTTCAAGTATTTGACCGGCGTGAATGCTGGAGATGGAGCAGCACATTAGCACCAGATTGACTTCGCTCCGATACGGAAATGCAGCTCGAACCTGTTGGGCACCGCAGATCACACTCCCACTTGAGCTCAGGGGAATTTTGGGGTCCAGTGCAGCCTTACATAGAGAGTTCTAAGTCAGGCTCTGTTGCTCCTGTGCTTAAACTCCAGAAGCTTTCAGTCTTAATCAGGATACTGTCTGTGAAATGTGCTGCTGTAAATGCTGGTTCTTCAAGGCTTGTCAGGACATTTCATAGTCAGGCTCTCTTTGGGGTTTTGGCTGTGGAAGAGTATTATATTTTATTTAAAACCCTTTCCTTCTGTATGAACACCAGCATGTACAAAGACACTTTCCAGCCACTCCAGGGAGTAGATGGAGAAGAAAGTAGGCAGGAAGAAGACTCCAGACTTACTGGTCAGGCCAAGCTCGGGCTGGAGGCACAGGTAATGCCTTATTTGTCTGTCTGACATAGCTGGAAAACACAGACAAGCTTTCATGCCTGCAAACCCTCCTGCAGAGCTCTTGCCTGCTGTGTATCATTAGGCCATATGGCTGCGACTCACTACATTAAGGAAGAGATACCCATCCCTATAAAGGCAGTGACATGTGACTGAAGAGGTCAATGTGCATCAACTTAATCATGTTGTTTTAGTCCTGGATAGGGCTTGGAGAGGCTGAGGAGCCTCCTGTTCCAGTAACTGGTAGGCTGAATTTGCAGTCAGTGTTCAGAGGACCTAAGACCATCCTCAAGTTAAGGGTATGTGTATGCCCGTTAACACTTTTGCTCTGCATCTTCCTTTTTAGCATCTGTACCACATCAGCAGTTGTTTGTTTCTACTTCTGGATTCATCTGGAGGAATTTGAAATCCTAGAGCCATGTAAGGACCCCGTGAGGCTCCACAGAGGTTGTTGTGGGTGAGCTGAGATGCTGGAGTGAGGACGGATGCGACGTCAGGGAGGTGCCTTTGTTCATCCACCTCCTCCTGTGACCACTAAACTCACCCACAAATTAAAAAAAGCAATAGCAAGAGGCATTTTATGGCTCCCTGGTGAGGGTGACTGAGAAGAGGGAGGGGCACTTTCTGAGTTTTTCCATGGTTTTCATGTGCGCTGCTGGCCCTGTGGGATGTGCCCCGAGTGCCTGCTCATTTCAGAGATGCAGGCGGGGGACTGTTGAATGAATTGTTATCCCACATTACAACTCCTTTGGGGACAGTTTGGTATTTCTCACACTTGCCTGCAGAGCAAGGTTTCCCAGAGACTCAAACTCAGGCATGGTGCTGAAGCCAGAGAAACTTTGCCTGGTGTCTCTTAGTTTCTCTGCTGGCTTGTACGAGGCCATCCAGGGCTTCACCTTCCTCACTGTGGGGTGTTGTGGAAGGTGGTGAGGTGTGAATGGAGTCATTATTATCCCAGAGAGGTTGGTTGATGGAGGCAGCACAGGTTGAGCCCACTCCTGTGGATGAATGAAGTCATTATAGTTCACCACCTTCAATAAAAGAAATTGTGAATCTTAATTAAAAGCACAGTCGTCTGCATTTGTGGAGACATTGTTTTGGGCTGTTTCTTTAGCTGTTAGCAGGTTGTAAAATAATTTTTTAAGAGTTTCTTCTTTTGGGGGGGATATTACTAGTTAGGCTGTTAAAAAAGGTTTTATTAATTAAAGAAGGATAGTTTAATGGTTATAGAGGCGAGGACCTGAGCAGACTCTTTGCTGCTTTGCTTGTCTCGGTCCAAAGTGGAGTTCATGTGCAGCAGCTTTGATCATGGATGAGCCTCATGGTACCCTCTATTTCACACCCACTGTGGGCCGTGAGTTTTCTCTGCTCTTTCTTCAGTCCTTCACCAAGATATCCCAGCATCCTCTTGCTCCCCAGTGTGTGTCTGGGTCTCTGCTGACAACACAGCTCAGGTGAGCTGCTCTTCCAGCTGTTGGCATCTCTCTGGAGCGGGGCAGTGAGAGTCCATAGGGGATCCCTCTCCAGTGACTGTGGCTCAGGGTTTCAACCTCCAGCACCTGGACAGCAGATGGCTTCAATATTTTTGGGTTATGAAAATAGAGCTTGTAAGTGCACATGTAGCAGAAGCAAGGCTTAAGAGGTGGCCTGGTTCTAATTTTCCCCCATATTGATTTTCCCATGTCAAGTTGCTTCCTTACCTGAGGGGAAGGAGGGTTTGGCTTGTAGTTGTGTGAAGGTTTCTCCTCAGTGCTAGAATGTCTGCAGGTTGCAGGGCTCAGACCTGATTTTTATAAGCATCACTCTTCCTTTGTAACACATCCACATGGATAAAACATACTTTCCAGATTCCTTTCCACAGAAGAAGTGGAAATCTTGCGTCATGCAGCTTTCTCAAAGCTATTTTTGCAAGGAACATAGAACCTGTTGGGTTGTTTTGTGTGAGAAAACTCCACTAAGACGGCAATGATGATTAATGTATCAAATTTTAAATTTTTTTTTGTTAAAACCCCCCCTCTCATTTTCACTAACATCATATTTTTGCTCCTTTTTTCCCTCCATTGGAAACCTGAAATATCTTTGTGTGAATGGATATGGAAAAAGCACTCCCTTTCATCGGAGCCTTTTTTTATCTGTAGCAAAAATATTTGGATAGGCTTTCATTTTTTCCACACCCCGTTCTGGTACCATTAACCACAAGGAACAAAACCCTGTTGTTGTGTGTGGGTTTCCTGTGGAATGACCTTGCTCCAGTCTGAGTGTGTTGCCACGAAGCAGCACAATGATATGATCTTATAACAACTGAATGTTCGCTCAGGGTGAGATTTCATGGCAGGTGATATTTCCCCCACAACAATACCATCTGCAATTATTTCCCTACATCCAGTGTCACTGAAAGGTCTGTCCCAGTGAAAGGCTCTGAATGGTCTGTTTTCACTTTCGACACTCAGACTTTCACTTGGAGGTGAAAGTTCGCTCGAACCACGTCTTGGTGAAATATCATAATATCCAATTCCACAGCAGGTTCAGAGAGTGTTTCATAACATTTTTGAACCAGATGTCACGCTGATCTAAGAGGGAGAAACGGGGGCATCTTTAATGTGTCACCACACTTTATCTTAGAACAAATAAACCTTCTAATTCTGCGAAGGGAGGTCGTGGCAAGGAAAGCAACTCAAGCCCTCGTTTTAGCATGCCAATGACATCAGCCTGCCAGGGAAGTCAAAACAGCTGGAGCCCAATCCTGTAGGTGTTACTGTGGCAAAAATCCTAGCGATCCTCCCTAAATATTTTGCCTGGTTACCAGTGACTGAACTGCTTCAGGATTGGGCTTCTGTTTTGTGTAGGATACAGTCTGTGCGTTTCTAAATAAAAAGGATGTGCTGGTTTGGCTTGTGGCTTGTTTGTTTGAGCCTTTTCATGATGGTCTGGGGAAACAAGAGGTATTTATCTTGTGGCACTCTCTGCTCTGATCTGGGCATTTGGGGTGATGTACCTGTGGAGTTGAAATATCCAACTGCATTTTTGCAGCATTGAGGCTTTAATTCTTCAGGGTTGTTGCTGGGTTGATGCTGGACCTGAACATTACAAGGGACAAAGCAGCTGCACTCTCTGCTTTCATCTTTTGATGTTCTTTTTGTTCCGTCCCCTAAGGAAGCAACGTTTATGTGGTTGTGTGTTTGCAAGTCTGCTGCTCTCTGTGAGCAGCCCTCTGAACGAGCCTTTGAACTGCAGGCTCATTGCAGCAGGATTTGATGGTGGGAGGGAGGTCCCAGAGCTGTTGGGCTCATGGCTCTTTGATACAGGCAGGTGATGGAGGAGTGGAAAGATGTGACTGCAGGGAGGAAACAAGGGGCAGTGTGTGTGTGTGTGTGTGTGCATGTGCGTGTGTGTGTGTGTGTGTGTGTTTTCAGGCTTTAATAAGCACCAAAAAACAGGCTTTTGCTGGTTTTGCTCTCAAATACTCTGTGTGTGAAGCAAAACTCAAGGGTGCTGAGGTTCAGTCAACCCAGCAGCAAGATGTGCACTGCTGTGGGCATCTCTGCTTGGGTTTGCAGGGTCTGACATCTACTCTTCCTGATGGGTGTTGCTGAACATCTACAAGGTCCCACCATGTGTGCTGTTGGTCCTGCCTTCCTCTGCCCACCCCAACACATGTGCCTTGGGGCTGAGGGCATCCTCACTGTGCTCAGCCTGGATGGCCTCAGAGCCCAACACTTTCTGCCATCTCCGTGCTCTCGATATTTGGCCTGTCTTGTGAGAGAGAGCAGCATCCCTTGTTCTGCCGGTTTAACCTCAATTGCTCCCCCAAATGGAGTTGTTTAATCCATGATTAAGATAATAAAACTGGTGGCTGGAATAAGGCAAAACCCTGATGGTTTGGGTGTGAAGCTGCAGTGGTCAGGTTTGCTCAAAGCGCTGGGCTCTGCCCCCCTAGGGGAGGTGTGGGGGCCTTTCACTCCTGAACATCAGATTAAAGCAGTTCATCCTAATCTGATTAGTGGCTAATTCAGTGCCAGGCTGCTGATGGCAGCCTGGCTTAGGGGGGCTCAGGAGCTGGTGTTTACCTTCCAGTGCAGGGTGCTCATCCCCTCAAGGGGGCTGACTCAGAGAAGGTGATAGCTTCTTTGTGTGCACGCATGCAGGATTATAAATAATAATAATAATAATCATCATAATAATACAGGTTCAAAGCATTCGTGAGCAGAGGCTGGGGCTCCTGGACTGCATGGCTTTGTCTGAGCTCTTGGCTCTGCTTAGGCTGCAGAAGGGAAACTCGGGGGGTTCATTTGCCTTCAGTGGAACAGCAGGGGGGGGTGAAGGCTGAGTGAATGGCTTACTTCATTTGGATGTCCCCCTTCGGAGACATTATATGTGAATAAGCTGGTTGCCCTCTGTTTAACCCTTTTTGAGACCTGCCTTTCTTTTTGAAGTGTCCTTGGGGCTTTGCCTGACTTTTCCATGTTGTTTGCTTGTGGGGGGGACACTGGGCTGACCAAGATGGGACTGTGACTTTATCCATTTATCTCCCTCTCTGGAGAACTGGTTCTTGGCCCCACCAGTACAAGTTGTTGTGGCTCCAGTTGACTGTGGAGCTGCTCTGTATCGATCATGGGCTCTGGGTTGGCCCAGCTCATCTGTGTTTGGGCTGCTGCTGCTCTGAGCTACTGCCTGTGTGATACCAAGTGATGATGTGCAGTTTTGCTCAGCTAATCCCTGCCTGTGGGATGGCTGGTTTAGGTATCCTGCAGGCTGGTGGCACTGATACCTCTCCTGGGCACCAGGAGAGATGGAAAGGTGCTCCAGGGCAAAAAATGGGATTGCAGCTTGTGCAAACCAACCTCTGCCCCCTCTTGTGCAATGTCTGCCCTCCCTGATGCCTTGCTCAGGACAGAGCATGGCTCTTGCTCAGGAGGCAGATGATCCCTGAGTGGTGAGAAAGGCATGTGGTGATGTCAGGACATCATGTGTCTGACTCCTGTGATGTGGAGAGAGGTTTGGCTGATAAGATTTGAGTTTGCACCATTTGCTCTGGCCTTTTCCAGTGAATTGTGTTTGTGTTGGCCACTGTGCTTGTGAAGAAACCTCTTTTCCAAACAGGATGGGATCCTGGCTCAGCTCCCCACTTGGCTCTCCAGGGGGACCATAGTTTGGCTCCTGAGGGTACAACGTACAGATACCATTTTTGGATCTCTTAAAGTATCCTGGTCTGGCTGCTGATGTGAACCCACACTTCTGGAATTGTTACAATAGAAAGATTTACTGCTGCAAGTTATGACATATGGGCCAGATTTGTTCTTCCTTGTACTGCTGAACACCTGGAGTCCTTTCTTAGAAACCAGTGCTGGAACACAGAGGTATATTAAGGATCAGGTCCATGGTTTTAATATATGATAAACAGTATATTACCTTCTTGATCCTTCATACCTTCTTGTTCCTTCGGATGTATTTGTACTAGCAGACTTCTGGTTATTTTCCTTCCCCATAAGTCTTTTATTTAAAACCCAGACTCGTGAAAGATCTGTAATGTATTACCAGTTTCCCATTTTTCTTAACAATGTAGCAAATGTTCATTGATTTTTAGAGATGAGCTCAGATAAGGGAAACAGAAGCTGAAAGAATGTGCCAGGAAGTTTAACACACTTAATTCGGTGACCTTTAGATGTCAGTATAATCAAAGAATAACACAAGACTCGGGGCAGATTTGGGAATCTTCCCTCATGGCAGAATTTGGTGGTCTCTTTCCTTGAACTAATCTGCTGGACTTGGGCTCCTGGAAACCTTGTTGCTGCTGATTTATGTTTTTGTCCAATGTGCAGCTAACACAGAGTCGAAATGTGTGTGTAGGGAAGTGCCAGGAGACCTTCCTGACTGTTTCTCTGTGGCAGATCATTGCTGAGGGATTTTGGCTCTGCCGTCTCCTGGAGCAGCAAATCTTCTGCTTGGCCATTTGAAGGAGAGGGAATGCAAAAGGGAAAGGGAAAAAACTTCCCTGGCATTTTGCTTCATGCCAAACACTTTTACCAACATGGACCTATCAAAATAGAATTTTTCAGTAAGAACTGTGGTAAATGCTTGCGGAGAAACGAATCTAGCAATCTTCTCTACCTATAAACCTGTTTCTCCACCATTATTGATGTTTTATAAGCCCTTGGACATTAGGAGTGATATTCTAGCCCTTAGGGACTTATTTTTTTATCAGAGAGGCTTTTGCTGTAGTGCTGCTGACACAGCAGGTGTGTGTTACTCTGTTATTACAGACTTACTTCGAAATGTTGAATTTTGTGCGCAAAAATGTGCCTGTAAATACTTTTGTACTTGCCCATCAGGGGTAAGTTGTGTGTCCTGTGTTGTTTTGGTCCCTGTGTCCTCATAGGTTTGAACTTCTAGTCCAGGTAGGTATTGGTCTTCTCAAGTCCTGGATGGCAACCACTTCTGGGTTATTGATGACACCTCTACTATCTGCCTATGAAACTTCTATATTTTCCTTTACTCTGTACTTAAATGCATTTTTGTGTCATGCAGAATTTGGTAAAAAACCCAGGCAATGAGCTGGAAGCCTTTTCCACAATCTACCCTTTCCACTTAGTGTCTGTCCTATTGTTTTGAAATACTTTTTTAATTGCAGCTTTCCAAGGCAATATTTGAAGAGATTGACAGGACCCCATTAAGGCAAATTTGGCCCCTGAATTATGTTCTATTTAAAAACTCCAGCACCCTCAACTTCCACAAAACCCAAGATCAACAGAATGTTTCTATTAAAAGGAAATCCAAATGGAAACAGCTTTTAAATCTATCAAATATATGTTCCCTTTCTTTATTTGCCTGTCAGACTTTGTATGTGCATGAAGGCCAGACAGTGAATTGACTTGAAACATATTATTACCTAAAATGATATTGACATCAGAAATGCAAAAGCACCAGTGAAAAAAAGGCGGCCAGAGCTGGAAAATTCTGTTCTGGGCTTGGGTCCAGATTTTGAAAACCTGCTGCCTACATTTTGGGTCAGGAGATTGGGATGCAGGGCTTGCGTGTGAACCTGGATTGGGCCATAACCACTGATGAGATTTTGCTGTTTAATAGTCTCAGGCTGGGCTGCCCAGGGTCTGGCTCATGAGCAGCATCTGGCCTGCCGGGACAATTCATCTGGCCTGGAGCCCATTCCCAGCCCCTTGCTTTCCTCAGGGCCCCTCGGACACAGGCAGGGAGTGGGCTGTATAAATGTTGGCTGCCCTCAGCCAGTTCTTAGCTACCTTTCCTATGGGCATCATCCCCTTTTCCAGCCATGAGGCTGCTTCACAGAATCACAGAGTGGTTTGGGTTGGAAGGGACTTAAAGGTCACACAGTCCAACCCCCTGCCATGGGCAGGGACACCTTCCGCTATACCAGGTTACTCCAAGCCCCATCCAACCTGGCCTTGAATGTTTCCATGGATGGGACAACCTTTTTCACCGCCCTCATCATAAAAAATATTTCTCCCTTATGTCTAGACTGAATCAGCCCTTTTTTAGTTTAAAAAACCATCACCCCTTGTCTTACCACAACAGGTTCTGCTAAAAGCTCTGTCCCCATCTTTCTTATGAACCTCCTTTGTGAACAGAAAGGTGGCATAAGGTCTTCCCAGAGCCTTCTGTTTTTCAGGCTGAACAACCCCAGCTCTCCCAGCCTGTCTCCATAGCAGAAGTGTTCCAGTCCTTGGAGCATATTTGTGAGCTCCCCTGAGCCTCTTCCAACAGGTCCATGTCTTTTCTGTGCTGAGGAACCCAAAGCTCGAGGTGGGGTGTGACCAGAGTGGAGTAGAGGGGCAGAATTGCTTCCCTTGTTGTGTAGAATGGGAGAATTGATAGGGCTGGTGGGAAGGAGAGCTGCTCCATCCCAAAGGGAAAGGGCACCCAGGCGGTTTGCAGTCAACAGGTGGGTACAGGGTGACTGCTGTGGATGGGAGAGGTGGAGGGTTTGAAACATCACATCAAAGCTCTAAATAGTAAATTCAGCTCCAGAAAGGTGATGCAGCAATGCCACAGGGTCTTGGAGGCTGTGAAGTCTCCGTCTTTGGAGGTTTTCAACACTTGACTGGGCAGGGCTCTGAGCATCCTGGCCTGGCTTTGGAGACAGCCCTGCTTGGGCTTTGACTGGATACCTGGAGGGGTCTCTTCCAACTTAAGCTTTTCATTGCTTCCCTAATTGTAAGAACAGCCTCCCTTTTGTTACATGAGTGTGCAGTACAAACACAGGGGAGCCGAGTCCTTGCTTCGATTGAAGAGCAGTAGGAACCACAGTGTTGTCAGAGTTGGAAACTGTGAGGTGTGCAGTGTCGAATGGGTGGGGAAGGGCAGCTTAGTCAGCACAAAGCACCTCTCCCAGCTCACAGACTGAAGCAATGACAGATTTAGTGCTCATTACGTTTCAGCAGAACTCAGGAGAAGCCTTGCCCAGTGTGAAGGTGTCCATTGAGAGTTCACAAAGCCAAGAGTCAAGATCTTGCTGAGCCCGAGTTCTTCATCTCTCAGTTCCCCCATCAGAACAGTGGGATAACAGTTCTTCCTTATATTCCAGGGCTATTGATGGCACTGGTGTATGAAAGATTACAAGGTACCCAGAAATTTTAAGTGTGAAATACCTAATCCAGATGGATCAATGACCCCTTGAATTTCTCTTTTTTTTTTCTGAGGCTTTCTGAAATGTGTGTGATTTATTCTCCTTTGAACACAGTGAATGCACTGTCTGCCAGGCAGTGTGGATGTTCTCGTTTATAACTATAATATCCTTTACTCAAATTCCTGAGAACGTGTTCCAAAACCAGATGTAATTTGCCAGGTGAACGTCTATAAAGATGGGATGGGTGAGAGAATACAGATGGAAGAACAACACTCCTATCTCCCTGAAGAGTCTTTGAGGAAATCTTGCAAGTGTGAAAAGAAGTTTCTTCTTCCCATTAGTTCATCTAGAATTCCAAGTTTCTGGCCAAAATGATGAGTGACATGGTCCACTGTCATCAGAATGTATCGTTATGGTCTTGTACTGTTTCTAATTGGTCCAGAAGCAGGAAATTCCAGAAATCTCCCAAGCAAACCCTCTCTTCTGGGATTCTCAGTCTCTGTTGGCATTACTGTCAGGTTTGGATCAGTTTTCATTTAAAAAATGATTATACTTCGAGTTGTTGCTCTACCAAAGTCTTCCTGCTGTAAACCAGCGCACAGCTGTCCTGCTAACTAGCCCAGCTGGGATCTGTGCAGCCGAGAGGGGATGAAGTCATGCAGCTTGGGGTGAGGGATGGGGGGACTGTGGAGCTGGAATCTGCCCTGTGCCTGCCCGTGAGCTGCTCTGCTTTGGGTCCATTCGCTCCATCTCTGTGTGTTTTCAGAGGCACCTCAGCTTGTGACAACCACAGGCAGGTTCCACGTGACTGAAAAATGCTGCTGTTCATGGATTGCTGTTTTGAGAGAGGGAGGTAACACCTTGCTGAATTTGACTCAGATTTGTGAATAGTTCTGATGAACTAGATGCTGTGTTTTGGGATTGGGTTCTTTGGTGTCTGTTGTGGGAATTACTTCCCATAGTTGTGACTATCCAAACTGTTTATCTTTCACTGGGATTCCTTGGTGCCTGATAAAGATTTGGCTTATGCTCATGTATCATCATGTCTGTGATGCTTCCGAAAGCTCTGGGTGATGTAGGGCACTGGGCTCAGAAGTCACTGGGCTGGGTGGCAGGGACAGGCCCATCATCTTTGCATCAAGGACAGAAGATCTGCATTAACAAGGTTGTTTTTACCACTTGGGCTGGAAGCAGCAGAGCAAGGAAGCCCCTGAAGTAATTCAACTCCCTGCACTGGCTTCCTCCTTTTGGTGACTGTGTGTATTTATTTACTGGTCTTTGAAGGTGTTTTCAAATGTTAGCAGGTATTGCAAGTAAGTGAACATAATATTGAGATTTGTGAATGCTTTCTATCCATGATCCATGACTGCATCCATTTAAAGCATAAACATGCACTCTTTAATAGCCTTTTCCAAGGGCCTCTTTGCAGAAGCAGCAGAAGATTCAGAGCAAATGAATAACACAGCAATAACTTCCATTGATTCCAGCAGTGATGGTACGGGGTTTTTTTTTGATATATAGTAACCTCTTTCCCCTTATCCAAAGGTTTTCCCACTTTAAACATCACTGCCAGACATGATCCTTGCACCCTGAAAATCACTTTCCTATTTAAGAAAAACCGATTGAGTTAAACCACATGTGTATCAAAGCAGAGGCTGGAGGTTTAAAGGCTATCACAGAACACTGACAGCAAGATATCACATGCAGAATTCTCTCCAGATGGGACAAATTTCATGTAGCTTCTGGATTGATCAATATGTCAGTCTCAGCAGGAAAGTTTTATAGCCTCATCACCATATATTTGAGCCTGGCAGTCTCAAGAGGAGCTTAAGCGAGTTAAGCTCTCAAACCGCTGGGATACAAGTTTGTACCTCTGTTAATACCCTGCCTGTCCACAAGCCTTGAGCTGGTTTTGGCTTTCCAAGATTCCCCTGACGTTGTACTGATGAACAAAATAGTCGTGCTTGGGTTAAATGCATTGCCACTGTCCAGCTTCAAACTGCTGGGCATGTTCCTGTCCTTGTCAGGCAGCCTGAGTGCCAAGGCAGGCAGCTGTGAGTTTTTAGAGATCCCTGTGTTCAGGCAAGGATCAGTGTGGGCCTGCCAGGATAAGGATGTGTTGATTTGGGGTCCCAGACCCACACTGAACGAGTACTGCTGGCAGAGAGGCTGAGTGTGCACACCACAAGGACAGGAATATCCATTGCTATGGCCCCTGAATCGGGAGGAATCTCTCATTACAGAGATAGTGGAATAACTCTTGGAATTTTTTCATCTTGTAGAGGTCCTGTGTAGCCAGGGCATCGATGAAGATCTGTCTGTAAGATGTTGAGTGCATATCTAAGTAGAGCTGGAAATTAAGCACTAATGAACAGACCCATTCAACTGGTCAAAAAGGGAGGTTTCAATGTCTTTGGGTAGTCATTAAAAGTGAATGTCATCTCTTGCAGTGTCATTAGCCTACATGATGAAAATGTGATTTTTTTTTTCCTAGCAGGCTTCTGGGAATGATTATTCAGGGGGGAAAAATATATAATTCCTCGATAATCTAGAGCTGTTGGAGCTTTCAGTGAAATCTCTGAAGTATTGGCACAATGATGAATGGCCTCTTCTGGAATACAGAATCGTATAAGACATGAAATAAATCCTTCATGCATTGCAGGGGTTTGCCGTAGCGCTGCTTATCTTAAGGGTATTATGCAAATTTGGTGCCTATTTAAGTCTTGACACACTCATCTGGAGCAGGTGCATTAGCAACTTACCGCTCTGTGGCCCATCTTCCTTCCAGCTTTACTGGAGGACTGTAGGAGTGACATTTTAATGTCAAGTTTCTAACCGGGAATGCTTCTGGGTGGATGGGGACACAGCTTGCATTACCTGACAGATGCATCCCCATCCAACTAGAAGAATCCACTTGCCTGCTAAAGATAAACCTTTCCAAGGGTAGCAAATGCAGCGGGAGATATCCATTCTGCTGGGAGCCATGGGAATCCTGGCAGTGGGATGGGCTCCCTGGGTTGCAGCAGGGAAATACAAAGGGCTCGATTGGTTAAACACACTGCAATAGTTTAGCAACCTGGATGATAAGCTGTTCTTAGAGATAATCGAAGCTGCAATTGTGGGATGTTGTAGTAGTGCTGGAGTCCTTTCAGCTTGATATTCTGTACAGGGTACCTTGGGCTCTTTAGACATTTTTAGTTGTCCTTAGGTGAATTTCTCATTGTGACAAGGCAGAGTCCATGACTTTTTCTCTCTCTTTCAGTAGTGACATCAGTTGTCTTGCCTAGGGCTGATCCTCCTAATTATCTGTGGCCATTCAAGCAGCCATAAGAATCCTTTTCTACTTCTGTGCCTGGTTTTGGAGTTCTTTTTTCTCATCCTCTGAAAGGACTGAGTACTTTTGCGAGAACAGAAGGATTGTTTCCTCCTTTCTATCTTTAGAAAGTTTATTTTCCACTGAGGCAGTAGAAGTGATGTTGTGTGACCTGTACAGGCAGTCTCGCACATGGGTAATGAAGAGCAACCATGCTGGACTGAACATTGGATGAAAATGATTCATTCCAGCTCTGGGATGAGCAACTTTGAGGAATGAAATCATGGACTGGCTCACAAAAACCCACGGACTAGTTCACAGATGAGGATTGAAGATGCAATGGCTGCTGTTTGCAGTTAATTGTTTGACTAATCCAGGAGATAGAGTGAGAAATGGTGATGGAGTTTATTTTGTGCTGGTTCCACTGATGCTTAGAAGGAGGAAAGTCAGTTTGATCCAGCCCTGCTCTTATAACATGATCTGTCTGTCACACAGGGCTGGCTGAGAGCTGCCCATTAAAACTGCTTCTCAGTAGGTGGCTGGCTGTGTTGAAGCAAAATTTTGCTATTGCAAACTATCTTTTTTTCTAATGCGTGGAAAGGGTCAGCATATTTTTGGTAAAAGTTCCTATTTGACAAGAAGGGTTAGATCTTTCCAAACCCGTTTCACTTCCATCAGTGTTTTCCCAAGAATCCACTCTCCCCATGCTTTGTCTAGAACTTCCCACTCGACTAGGTGTAAAAATGATGCTCATTCCTGCCTCACATCCATCCAGTTTTGGGGTGAGTATCCTCTGACCCTCAGCTAGAGGAGTAGTTTCGTATGCAGATGCCTTCAAGATGCAGTGAGGCACTTGGGGGTGAATTCCCAGCTGCTGCTTTGGAGGACAGAGCACTGTGAGAGCTCAGCCCATCTCCTTTTTGACTTTTTCCTTGAAAGAAACGCATCCAGGCAGAAGATGCTGAGCTCAGGAGTGTTTAGTGGCTGCTGTTCATCAATGGCAACAACACGTCCTTCCCCACTCAAAATCAGTAAAGCCTCGAGGACATAATCATGCCTTTTTTTTGGTGATGTCTCACTAGTGATGGGAGCAGTGGTGGGATGTGGTGTGTGCTGGTGTAACCCCTCCAGTGCAGTGGTCTGGTGGCTGTGTCACGCTCTCCCTCCCGTGCTGGGACACACACCCAGCTGTGGGGTTCAGTCTGGCCCTCGAGGCTCTGTCCTGGCCGCTCACCCTTCAAACTGAGCGTTCAAATGACCATGGAAGATTTCTGCCCTGGGAGTCGGCAGAGATCTTTGTTAGCCAGGAAAACAAGCCCTGGCTTGCCAAGATGACCCAGTGTAACCTGCAGCCCAGGAGTTCAGCTCTCCCAGACCCAAGGCCTGGTTTGGAGGAGCACAGCTGTGTGACCTTGGCTCCGTTTTGCTGAGAAAGTCGTTTCTGAGCTGTGAGAAAGTCCATCGGCTAAAGGCGTGTGAGGTAGGAAAAGGGAAAACAGGGAGTCATTGTTGAGACAGTGACTCGAGGATTCAAGAGGGAAACTGTTGGCATGGAAAGCTATAAAACTGCAAGGGAAAATGTGGAAAAATGTAGAAAAATATGACAGCAACTACGAAGATTGGGAATCAGGCTGTTTGAGGAAGGCAAACACATTCCCACCTTGGCCAGCAGAAACTCACTGTGTGTGCTAATGCTTATCCTGGTAGGATATAACTCCTAGAAAACTTCAGGGGATATTAACCAATAATTATCCTGTACCCATAAATTGTGTGTATCAAATCTGCAGAGCTCTTTGCACAGGGGGACAAGTATCAGAGCAGAATTTACTTGGGGAGAGTTACACCAGCCATGTATTAATGATGTACACATTGGAAAGTGTCATTTGCCAAGGTTCTTTCTGGATGTGAAGGATCTCATCAGGCCGTGGGAAGAGAGTTAATGAGGGATATCTTCCACAAAGTCTCTCCTTGTTTTCAGCCTACCATTTTTGGTTGCTGAGGCACAGTTATGACTCAGTTATTTGTGAGGTGATTAGCAAGGAACACCTTGGTGCAGAAAGTACACCTGGAATTTGCAGCCTGTCTCAAATTAAGGCAGTGACAATGGATCAGGATGGGAATAGTTTACAGCTAAGGACTATACTAGGAATAGCTTCCCACAACTCCTTCAGTCAAATGTCAGTCAAGTTTTATTGTGGGGGATGGTACGTCTTAAAAATTGAAGAGGACAATAAGGTAAGGTAAAATAATGTCCAAGATCAGGTAGGTAACAGCAGGTTACCTGGTAACTAATAACAAATAGTTCTTTAACCCAAAAAACTTCTCAGTTCCACATTGTTATTTCTGGTTAGTCTCCTTTGATGACTTAAAGAACATATGGGTGGAGAAAAAGTGGAAATCCCAAGCATGGCAATGTTACACGGCTGAGATATGTTTAGCTTGCAGTCTGGGGAGGTTTTTTTTCTCTCCTTAAACCAGAACCTCTGTGCTGAAGACCCTCAGACCTGCAGCAATCCCAGCTGTTACCAGCAACTGAACTGCATGAATGAGAGCCCTGCCAGGCCAGAGCCATCGCCTCGGGCTGTGAGTACAGCTGAGTCAACAAATGGAAACAGAAGGAAAATTGACTGTGAAGATCTTTGGGGGGGGGGGGAAAAAGTGCACAAAATGATGCAGGCAGCAAGGTGCATCCACCCTGGGTGTCTGATGTTTCGCTGCTGGGTCCTTATTATCCCAAGTGGGAAATCCTGCATCCCCTGAGCACGGGTCTCCTGGAGCAGATGGCTTGGGCGAGGGTGAGTAAGGCCATGTGGTTACCATCGCTCCACTTCATCAAAACTTCTGCTTACAATGGGGATTGAGCTCAGCAAGCTGGGAAAGTGTCATAGCAGGGGCTGGAGGAAAGGCTGGAGGGCAACAGCAGAGGCTTTACACAAACCAGCTGGCACATGGGTGTGCTTGGTTACATCATGCTCAAGGATAGATGGATCCCGCAAGGTCTGGGTGCCTTCCAGACAATTCCAGGACCTCCTCACCCTCCGTCTCCTAATAAAGGCTTTGCTGCCATTCCTCCTTCTCTGCCTTTCCCTATGAATCACTCCTTTGAAATCTTATGTGTGTTTTATAGTTAATGTGAACCAAGTGCTCGTGTAGGGAGGGGAAAGGATTTACCCCTCGTCCCCTTCCATCAGAGGGGGAGAGGTAGAAGCTGATTCAAGCACAACGGAAGTCAATGAGAGATTTTTTGGGTCATGTCAACAGGTTTGAATTGGAAAGTGCTTGAGGAGCACAGGAACAACACCTACTCTGATCCAAGCACACCCAAATACAGCTCTGCTCATTGTGGGCAGCAGCAAATTGGCATTGACTTCAGGGAAGTCGTGATTTGTACCTGTGAGTTATTCAACCGCTTTTTTTTTGGAACAGATGGCTATGCTGGGTTATAATTGGCAGCAGCTGGATTTTTTTCTCTCCAAGCAATGTTATGCATTTTCTGGAGAAAGAAAGATGGTAGAAATTGGTGTGGAGAGTACATTTGGAGTTTTTGTCCCTTGATCATGATGCTCTTTCTGGTCTTGCCTGTCCCTGGACTTCTTAGTATACTCAAGTCTTTCTTGAAAACATCATGCCACCAGCTGGTCAGGTTCGATCAGTCAGACCCTGTAGAGTTTTGTGTTGTGTCTCTGGGACAGGATTGTGCCTCAAGCACAATCTGAGAAATTAAGTCTAGACGGCTTTGTTACCTCCTTTAGTATTTTTATATGATTTTTTAAAATATTAATAAGCAATATCAAATATTGTCTCGATTCCTGCTGACTCTGTAACCTTAAGAAATCACATTAGTCAATTATGCAGCTTAATTGCGTATTTCTTTGGATTTCAGTTTCTCAGCTTCCAGTGTCCTGTAATATGTTACCTGTAAGAAGTTAGAGGACTGATGCATTGCTTTTCCTGTTGAGTGAAGGCATTCTTCATGGGATGACTTCTTCAATATCTCGTTTTCACCCTTGTCCTTCCTCTCCATGTGGTTAATCCATTATTGGTTTTCTTTGTGCCCCTCAGCTGTGCTGGGATTTGGTGATGCCAGCATTGCTTTTGAGACTGACAATTGAGGACACTTAGAAATGAAATCTGGTGCTTTCCTCAGGGCCGAGGCTGTTCATCTCTTCCTTGGTGACTGAAATCAGTTGGAGCTGTGAAACCAACCTTTAAGATAAGAGTATTTAAGAAGCAACCTAGGCAGCCCAGTGAAGTAACATTACAAAAGCCTTGCTTGAATAGCACTGCTTGCCTCTGGCACTCTGCAGTTACGGTATTACCCTTACTGAACTTGTATCTCTGGTTGATATTTGAGGCAAAATTTGCCATGAGAATTTACCTCCTTGGGATTTTTAAGAAAGACTAGAAAACAGGGCTTTTTAGATGTTATTGAAGCTTAATGAAAAACCTGAAGGCTTTACTGATCTGCCAAAAGCTAAGAGGTCAGCTTCATAGCCAGAATTTATTTACCCAAGAGGTCTGGGTGATTTCATAGATCATAAAAGCACAACTTCAAAAGTCATATTTTATTTCACAGTGGTGGTCTCCACATAAGGTAAGGTCAGGTCAGAAATCTGTTCCTGGGAGAGAGAGCAGCCTTGAAGATCTGCTTTCAGATCGGCAGAGGAATGCCCTGATGTGCCCTGAACCTTCCCTGGGAGGAAGCAGAAAGGTGCTGGTGTACGAGACTCTGCTCCCCACAGGGACAGAGGACTTTTGCTGCTGCTGCCCCTGAAGATGCATTTCTGTGTTACCAATGTTGTCTGTTCTCCCAAGATGGAGGTACCTGGGGCTCTTGCCAGGAGTGATGAGAAGACAGCACAGTCAGTGTTGGACACTTCAGGGATGAAATGTCTTTCTTCTCTAAATGCAATCTATAAAACTCATAGTTGTGCACAAGGTGGTCACTCTGATACTCCACAGATGAGTCTGCAATGCCCCTCTGGTCTCTTTCAGCCCCAAACTGTCCCTTGCTCTTCCAACAGCTACTAAGTAAAAACAACAACAACAAAAAAAAAAATGGACCAGACTTGCTGGAGATGTTGCTGGAGGTGTTTTCTTGGCAGTGGATAAAGGGGAACTGCAGTGATCAGAAACATTTTTATCACAAAAATCTGACAGATGTGGGTAACAGGGTGCCCAAATTAACATCACCGTGGTGATGAGATGTGAATGATATCAGAACTTGGCCCAGGGCTAAACTTCTTGCAGTGCAGGAAGCCAGAACAGCCAAACTGAGAAGGCATTGGAGAAGGATCTTAGGACACACTGAAGATCCAGCTTTTGGTGGTGGTGGGTTTTGACACAGCGAGAAAGTTCACTCCGTGAGTGATCAGAGGTCCTGTTGCTGCTGTTTCAACACAGCCCACTGTCCAGCCTCAGGGCTGACCTACAAAGACTCTCCGTTGTGGAACTGCCTGTGCAAACCAGACACTTCTCATTTCTAAGGGATAAAAAAAACCTGGAACAGGGATGGAAGTCTCCTGTTCTACCAGTTATGCAGTTAAACCACAATCTACAGGAAAAGAATGTCCTTCATAAGCCTTGGAGATCATAGCCAACTTGTTCCCCAGCCTGTGGCAGTGATGTCAGAGCCTCTCATACCCTAATTTAAACCCTAAACCTTATAAATTAATCAATGGGCACACAGTGATAGCATACCCTTGATGCAGGGGTCTTGATACCCCTACAAATATCATGGCAAAGGCTTTTCAGGGTTCCTTCTTACTTCCTGCTGGACTGGCTGGTCTCCCCTGAGCAGGCTGGCAATGGCAGGGGTGAAGACGGGCTTTAAAAAGGAGCAATTGTTCCAATCTGCCCTAAGCAGAGGAAGTGGAAGGTGATGGTTAATTAATTTAGCACTTGGCGTGGCTGCTGTCCCGTGAAAATAACAACTGCAATGAATCCCCATAGAATTGGCTTTGGCCTCGAAATGAGAAGAGATTGATGGAGGTAAATGAGAAGGAAAATCACACTAGGGAAAAAAAAATACCGAAAGAAAGGGAAGGACCAGAGATGGCTGTTGCCATACAGAGCCCATGAGTCTCATTTTCTGATGTCTTGCTCAGCAGTGGCCCCTCAAAGCCAGTTCTAAGCTCTGGCTGTCCAGCTGTTCTTCACCCCTTGGTGTCCTGGACAGGACCCACTGCCATGAGAGCTGACACAGTGTTGGTGACAACAGGTCTGTTATGCTGATCTTTGTGCTGAAGTTTAAAACATCAGAGAAATGTCAGTATTTGGGAAATTCTGCCTTGCTGCTTAAATGTTTCCCAAAAAACCCCACAAAACCTAAACAAAAAGGTAATGGTGTGAGGGGTTGCAAGTCCACAACATCCTTTCTGACATAAGGCAACACCACGTGGATGAAGGTGCGATGAAGGTGCAGGTGAAGCCCAGACCTGTGTGGTGGTGTAATGGCATTCCCTGGTTTGTTCTTTACTCCTAATAATTTCCAATGAGAAATCTTTTCTGTAATTGCCCTGAGCAATGAGCTGATATTCTACAGATCCAACTGTCACGACCCAAGGCATTACTTCTGTGTGGTTATGGTCAGCTTAAAGTGATTTCACACAGGAAATTTAGGTTGTAGTGAATCCCTTTACATTTATCTGCATTGAACTTCATCTGCCACTTAATTACCTGGCACTGTATCATAAAATTGTTTTGTAGTTCATCATGATGCTCTCAAAATTAGAATTGTCAGCAAACTTCCCCACCTCACTGCTCATGCCCTTTTCTGGGTCACTTATGAACATGCATTTTTGATGGCGCAGATCTCTCTGGGGCTCCATGTCAACCTTGCTCCCCTGCAAGATCCGACCATTCCCAGTTTCCCAGCTTTAAACTGGGATTTATCCTTACAAGGACATTTCTTCTTCTCCTCTTTGCTTGCTCAGTTTCCTAAATGGCTTCTGAAATAGATTTAAAAAATCCAGTTTTGGCTGAAAGTTGCATCTTGCCCAAAGACAAACAAACAAGCCACATAAAAAGAAAAACAAAACAAAACATCCTCCCATATTTTTATGCATCCAGTGAAGTTTCCCCTTCCCTTCCTGTCTTTCAGCACCTGAATATTCTTGAGATTAACTTTTCATCTGATTTTGCCTGGGAATCTCAAGCTCTTTTGGGAGGGGAAAATTGTTTCCTGATTGTTTTTTTAGTGGTAAATAAATACGCTTAAATTGAGCTGTGCTTCCTCTCTCCCCCTTCATTTCTCATTTGATTAAATCTGGCTAATATTTAGTATTTAATACGGTCACACTGGTTCAAACTGTGATTTTCTTTTTCTTTTCTTTTTTTTTTTTAAATAAGTGCACATTCAGAATTGTGTTGGGATAATTATAACAGTGTAGGGACTTCCACTTCCACTGGTAAAGTTTATTTTTCCTGTAGGGAAATAGAGGTAGAAAAAGGTAGAAAATACCTCAAAATAAACATTTATAACTGTATTCACATAAGGAGGTTTATCAGCCTGCAATTAAATTAATGTGGTACCACTTCCTAATGGAGGACAAGTGGTTAAAGTCCTTTTTGAGCCTGCCTGTAGTTGGGAGGATAATTTGTGCTGTGCTGTGGATGCTGTAGAAATGCCCCCAGACCTCAATTACAACCCCAAATCCTGTCGGGGGGTGAAAACTCCATGGGGGTGTGTGCCCATTTTCTTCGAAATTATCCTAAAAAGAACGTTCTCTGGAGCTCTGCTGAAATGTCAATGCCAAGTTTTGGTGAGAAGGGAAAGCTTTTATTGCTTTTATTAACCTTGAAAGCATGTTTTTTATAAAACAAGTGCCAGCATAACCTTTGGTACAGCTGCGGTAACAACCCCTGATTTCCAGGGCACGTCTAAATGAAACTCCTAAACAGTGCAAAGAAAACAACGGAGAATTTACAGTGTCAAAGCAGCCTGGTAATTGTATTAACAGCCCCTCCTAAGCAGGATCAGGCTCCCAGCTGTAGCTGAAACCCATAAAAACCACGCCATTAATTTTATGAAGAGAAGTAGCCATTTTAGTCCTCTGGAAGCTCTGGAGTCTGTAAAGATAAGGTGATGGACTTTTCTCACAGCTGCAAGAGCCACATCTGGAAAGCAGGTCCGTGCTGTGCTGGGGATCTGTGGGAAGCCCTGCAAACCCACATCCTGAGGGAGGATGGGCACCAGGGTGGCATCCTGGGGATGGTGACGTGCCCACCTCCAACACGCCGTGCCCGGTGTGTCTGCTGCTGGCATCACCTTCCCAGAGGAACATGCATCCAAAAGGAGGACAATTCCCCACTGTCTTAGCAACAATAGAAAAGCTCAGGATGGAAAAAAAAATAAAAATTCATAGAATTTGAATTACCAGCTCTTGATTTTCATATTTTCTAACTGGCTAACTGTCCAAATTTCCCAAACACTGTTAATTTGCAGTTAAATTTGCCATTTCTGTGTTCCTGAATGATTTGTTAGGCCTTATTGAACAGCAAAGAATTTTTTCATTTTTCTTTTCTTTTTTTTTTTTTTTTGCCTGGAGATGGCTTTTCACACCATCAAGGCCACTTTCTCCCACTTATTGACAGCTTTATGAGCGCTGTTGGAAAAGCACCAGCTTCCTTCGTTTCACGGCGCTCCGGCTTTCCGTGGAGTGAAAAGGCAGCTTCTTAATTAGGGCCTGAGAGCCTTTCTTTGCTCCAGCAATCCCCAGGTACAAAGCAATACACTGGCCTTTCTGTAGTTAATCACTTTTCCAGACTTCAGCCCACTAAAATGAGGTGGGCTTCGCGGTCAAATGTTTGCCTGGCTCTGGGCCATGTGAAGAACCTGACACATCTGCATTTACCATGTGTGTCTGTGTTCTGGCCGTGCTCACCAATTAACCAGGAGTGTGAAAAATCAAATAAAATAAGGAAATAAACCCAATCTCACCCTGCTTATAAAACATCCTGTTTTTGAGCTATTCCTGCACATACTCAAAAAGGCAAATCCTTCACCAATTCTTTCTTTCTCCTTACCCAGGTTTTTAGTGGTGTCTTTGATATTACTTTGTACTGGAGCAGCTCACATTTGCACCAGTGCCTCTGGCTCCCTTTCAAATCTGTTTATGAGAGTTTTAAAGTTTTATATTTGCGGTTACATTTAAACTCCTCATCATCATTATAGTCGTACAAAACCAATTTCTTCCTCTTCTGAAGGGATGGTTGTGGCTTTATTTTGCTCAGGTACAGGGCAGGAGTGTTGCAGCGATGCCACAGGCTGTGTCAGAGCTGGGTTTTTTTGCTTTGCTGCAGCAATTCCTCTGTGCTTGGAGCTGCCAGGGTTGGACTTAGGGACAGTGAAGTGCTGGTGTCTCCTTCGTCTCTGCAAGTCCCTGTGTGGGAGCCTGAGGCAGAGCAGGGTGAGAGGACAGAGCCAGAATCCATCAGATTTCCTTAAGAAAGTGTCTTTGCCCCAGCCCAGAGGGTATTTGTAAGGCTGGGGATCTGTCCTCAGGCTGCAGCTGTGCTGGCCACAGTGGGTGTTTTTCCTGGCTGTTTGTCCATCCTCTCACCCAAGTCCCCCAGCAAAACTGCTCCAGTAAT
Source organism: Acropternis orthonyx (assembly GCA_035583155.1). Taxonomy (NCBI): domain Eukaryota; kingdom Metazoa; phylum Chordata; class Aves; order Passeriformes; family Rhinocryptidae; genus Acropternis; species Acropternis orthonyx. The sequence goes on from JAWWEU010000041.1 coordinate 8,839,797, forward strand.
TGCTCCCTGACCTGTCCTGGGTGAAGCACATCTAGCAGGTTAAGAATTGCTGTTCATACATGGTTGTGCTGTTGAAATCAGGGAGGGGAGAGCGGCTTTCTCCTGAGGAGGGAAGTCCACAGCAGGAGGGAGTGGGGTGGGCACAGCCTTCAGGAACCAGGCTGATCCTGTCCTTCCTGCTGCTTCCATGGAGGGCAAGTTGCACTGTGTTGTTTGTCTCCATGGGAAGGCTGGAATTGCCCAGTGTATCCACACTCATGTCTTAGTGCCGCTTCAGGGAATGGTGTCAAGGGAAGAGCGGGGGTGGGAGATGCCCTTTGTGCAGAGGCACTGCAATTAAGCCTAGAAAAATGTGACTTCAGATCCTTTCCAGAACTGTTCTTTTGCAAGTATTAATCACTGTGAGCATCACTGGTTCACCTGGAGCCTGGAAAAGACCTACCACAGAGATGGGCAAAGGATGAGCTTCTGCAGAGCTCATCTTGCCCCGAGGCCACGGAGCAGCACTCGGGTGGTAGCAGGCTCTGAGTACGAGCTGGAGCTGGGCCACACCCTGTCCAACTCATCATATCAATGATTTGAATTCCTAACCACATAATCATCTCTATCCATGCAACCCAGAGAAGAGCTGGTCAGGAATGTCTGGGAAATGTTAGTCTTGAAATCCAGTTTTTGAAGCAGCCCTTAATGAGAAAGGGATAATTTAAAGGGATACTTAGACTTTTATAGTTTTACAGAATTAAATACTCCCAGCTCCAGCAGTGATTTTTTTTTTTTTTCATACAAATATTCTGTTATTTTGGCATTATCAATAATTTGTAATGAAACAAAATCCAGGATACACTTTCTCCTTATTAAAAAATAAAAAAATGAGAAGAAACAAGCCGTTTTGATGCAAGTTAAAAAGTAAAATTGACATCTGCTCAATTCAGTTGATGTTTGTGGTACTTTGTAGAGCTTTTGGGTTTTTGTGTGTGTGTCCTCTTCAGTTTTAAGATAGGAAGAAGAAAATATTTTGTATTGAAGTGTCAGGAGCTGGGAGATATCTTGCCCAGCTGTCATCCTTCTTTTCCATGTGATTCCCTTACCCCATTGCTTTGCAAGAGAGAAGATGCTCTTTCTGAGCTGGGCTAATTGTCAGTAAGAAGAGTGGAGGCAAACTGGGATAACAGAGAGATTGTAGAACAAGAAAAGAAAGGAGCGAGAACTGGTTTGTTTTGAAATCAGCTATAGATACGGGGCCATAAAATCTTCCAAACTATCCATTTTCCTGAAGTTGCCTTCCCACTTTCCTCCTGTTCCCAGTGAATGGTGACTAGGGAGTTTTTTATACCACTGGGACAGGTTTTGAATGCAACACATCACAGGAGCTCCGAAATCCAGCCTGTGCTCAGCAGCCTGAGAATGATACAGCTCAGTAGTGCCAGCGAGTGTTTAGTGGCATTAAATGTGTTTGTTTAGGGATTAGAGCAGAAAGCCCCTCATCTTCCAACGGGGGGGAAAGCTCTTTTTTCCTAAAAAGTTTGTTTTTGCTGTAGAGGCTGCTCAGCTGGAGTGGAGTCAACAAGCCACAGCTGAACTCCAACCTCTCCAGGGAAAACCACCGTGCTGTGTTATCCTTGTTTGAAATCAGGAGTGTGGCAAACCCCACAGGGGTCTCTCTGCCTCGACCCCCAGTGCTGGCACTCATCCCTCCTTCTCCCCTGCTCTGATTTCTTTTTTCTCAGCCTCTGAAGTACTTCTTTGCTGCTAAGCAAATTCCCATCGTTGCCTTTGTTTGGCTTAGCTGGGCTGGGAATGATGTGAAGACTCCCTCGTGGAGCATTCCCTCTGGGAGTGGGCTTGTTTGGGGGCTGCTGCTCATATGGGCATTGGCTGGAGGGGAATTACCTTCACCACAAGCAGCTTGGAGGGATCAGCTTTGCTGAAAATCCCAGCTTGGACCAGGGATCAAAGGAAATCTTAGCTCCCAAATGACGCTGAAAAATACCTGTCTGAAGTGCAGTGCTTTGCTCTTCACCTCCCTTAAAGCAGGGGGCAATATGGAATATCTTTCCTTAGGCAGCAACAGAGAAATCAACTCATTGGATAGAACCCAAAGATTTGCCAGGAAAACCAGACTTTTCTTTTTCTCTCCCCTAAGAAGTTAGTGTTATCCAGAGAAGAGAGGATTCCTGAGTGGGAGATGTGATGTGAAATCCTCCTCTTGGCTCCTCTGTGTGTTTGCTGAGGGAGGGATGAAGGATGCAGGTTTTGGCTGGGACACGTGGCACTGATTCCTTGCTGGGCTGTGTCACTCCAGAGCACCGAGGCAGCTCTGGGAATCATGGACTGCCCAAGAAATGTCTCGTTTCCATAGGAAAAATCTTAGCAGAACTCAAAGATGATCAGTTTTGTCAACAGAGCCGACACTCCCTTTCCCAAATGAGGGATCCTTAGAGCCCATTGGGGTTGTGCTGATTGAGGTGGAAGTGTTTAAATTATTTTTCTTTAAAAGGAAAATTTAAAAATAGCTTCCAGATTTTTGGTGTTCTGTCAAAAAAGGGCTTTCCCACCAAAATTGCTCTTTTGACAAGAATTGCTGTTTCCTTTTTTTTAAATAACGAACTGCTCATGCTCCATCCATCACCCATGTGTGCTGCTGTGATTGCGCAGCCCTGGGATGCCTCTGCTCCCATTAGTTTCTCTGCAATTTTCACCTGTTATATTTCTTGTCAGCTCCAGATCATGTCTTAGGAGGTTTAACTGAGGATTGAGTACATTTTGGGACATGCCTGTGTCACTGTGTGATGGAAACTGGGATCAGCAGCTTGTGGTAATAACCCTGCTATTGATTTGCCACTACAAGTACAGAGCTGGGAGCTGCTTTGATATATCTGAGTGGAGACAGCAGCAACCTCCCCTTTCTGTCCTGATACGAGCACTGATGGGGGGAATCTCACCCCATTTTCACCAAATCTCCTGGTTTGGTGGTTTGAGTCACAGCTCTTCGACGGGGGCTGACCTGGAGTTTGAGCTGTTTCTACCCAAGAGCACCACGGGGAAACCAGAGGTGCCCCTTTTCTGGATTGTTGTGATACAATTCTCTGGGAGGAGAGGAAAGGTGAGGGTGGAAATGCAGCCTCCTGGGTCTGGGGGATGCTCCAGCCAACCTGTGGTGACCAGCACAGCTCTGCTTGCCCCACTGCAGACCTTGGGGCTGTCCAAGTCTCTCACCCTTGTGTTGGGCCAGATGTGCCCTCTGAACCCAAATGCTTCCAGCTCTCTGGAAGTGCTAATCCACTTGTAATTTCAACCATCCAGAACCATTTTACTACCAACCAAAGGGATAAATCAAGGGATTTGTGACTTGGTGGTGATGGTAGACAAACCCTGGCAAAGCATCTGGAGCCAAATGGGAACCGATTGCCTGCAGTTTCCAAATACAACACCTAATTCCACAGTTACAATTTAACCTCGGCAGTAATTGTTGCGTGCAGCAAAAAAGAACCCTCTCATTTTATTCTCAGCATAATATTACCAGGAAGGGGCTTTTCTGCTTTATTTTGTTTTGCCAACGCCACTAATGAATGTGTAAACACCTCCTGGCATAGATTTCCCAGTTTACTGAGGTTGGAGTTCACGCTGCTAACACGCCTCCCTGTATGAAGAGCTCCCTTCGTTAACCTTGGGCATCCACTAATTAGTGGGTCACTTGCAGGTCAGAGGTGTGCTTAGGCTCTGCTTCTTGGCTGGCTGTTGTATTATTACCACAACTGTAAATGCCACATGTGGCAGAGTTGAAGAGTGTGTTTGGAAGGCTGGCTGTATAATTAGGGTACATTATCCCAAGGCAGTGTATGCCAGCTGACATTCAAGTGGCAATAAAAACAATGTTTTGGGATTTTTTTCCCTCCTTGTTTTGCAACACATTGGCTGTCAATGAAAAAATGTTGAAGTGTTGCTGATTTTAGCTAGTCTGAGGTATTTGCTCCAGGACCAGCAGCTCAGCAGCCCTACCATCTCCACTGAATCATAGAATGGTTTGGGTTGGAAGGGACCTTAAAGACCATCTCATTCCACCCCCTGCCAAGGGCAGGGACACCTTCCACTAGCCCAGGTTGCTCCAAGCCCCATCCAACCTGGCCTTGGACACTCCCAGGGGAGGGGTAGCCACAGCTTCTCTGGGCACCCTGTGCCAGGGCCTGCCCACCCTCTGAGTAAAGAATTTCCTCCAAATATCTAGTCTAGATCTCCTCTTTTTTAGTTTGAAACCATTCCCCCTTGTCCTATCACTGTCTACCTTTGTGAAAAGTCACTCTCCATTTTCATAACCTCCCACCCCCAGGTTGACTACAATTGCACAGCGTGTGGGGCTGAGCAGCCACTTCTACAATTGTTTATGGCATGAGTCAAATCCTCATTCAGGAAAACACACTCAGGAGTTTAGTGAATAATGATGATTCTTAAAAACACACCTTGTCTTTCACTGGCCCTCAGTTTTCTGGTCATTTGTTGTCTCCATTAGTCACCCTCCCCATTGCGGAAGTTCTTTGGATGTGTTTTGTGCTTGGCTGAAAGCTCAGGGAGCAGTGCTGCTTCTCACCCTGTTGCGTGACTCCTCATAGTGGGGCTTTAAGTCAGTCATTAAAGACCTTGAGTGCTCTGCCTTTGCTCTTGACACAGCATTAAGAACATGAAACTGCTTGGGAACGATTAGATGGTAAATAAGCTTGTTCAGTAATTATGCACAAACTGCTCTGGCTACACCCAGATGTTCCTGCTTTGTCAGACTTTCCTTCTGCAGTGCAGGACTGGGAGGTTGTCTGACAGTTATCAAAGCTGTTAGAACATGTATTACCTGCTGCTTCTCCACTTTCAAAACGTGTGATCATATCAGGAGAATTAGTCAGAATATGGAGCTGAGTAGCATTTTTCTGTCCCATTTAGCTAGCAGAAAGTGAGTATAAATCAGAAAGGTCCTTAGTGGCATTTTATTTTGCTTTTCAGTAGTGGAAGTGACTGAAAAAAAAATTATATAGCAATGGAGTACTGGGCTCTTTGTGTTTCATCTGAAGCCTTTCAATGCCTGTAAAAATCTCTCTAAAAGCAGGGAAGAGAGGGGAGAGGGAGTTCAAAATTTTGGGACGAGGAATGCATAAAATGCAGACAGAAAGAAGGTTGAAATATGAACATATGAGACACTTTAGAGAGTCCCTGAGGTAGCTCAGGAAAGCTACAGATCCTGTTTAGTTTGTGAAATTAATTGGAAAAGGAAAGAAGTTTATATTCTGTGTTATTCCTGCATCGCTCTGTGCTTGGCAAAGTATGTTGAAGAGACATGGAAAACCAAACCTCTCAATTCCAGTTGGTTTTAGGCCTTGGCCAAGAGCTTTGGAAAGTGCCCTGGCCCTGATGTGCTGTGTGTGTCTGAGTGTGGAGCACTGCCCTGCGCCGGCAGGAGGGATGGTCCTCATGAAATGCCACCGGGGAGAGTTGCTGTGCTGGAAACTGGGGACAAAGGAGGGATTTAAAAGGGCAGGAAGAAAAAGGCAGCTCAGAGTGTGGAGACACTTGCTTTGTCCCTGCTGTCCATAGCTGATGTGTCAAGGAACAGAAGCAGCTGAACAATGAGGAACAGGCTGTTCCCATGTCGGGCGGGAAGTGCATGAAATCCCAGGACCGAGTCCGTGCTTTATAATGATTTCCAGATGGCATCCCAGCCCAAAAGTGTTGTGGTTGTCTGGATATGCACTCACACATTGCAGATCTACAGAAAATCAGAGGGTCTCCTTTAAACTCATACCTTGGCCTGAACCAAGAGCCTTGGATGCAAAGATCCATGTGGTAGGTTTGGCTTCCCCTCTACCAAGGGTCGTTCATGCTCAACCTGTGGAAAATGTACTTGAGATGATTGCATGGAATTTGCATTTTTGGCAAATGAGCTCCATCCAAACTGCAGAGTCCACTTGGATTTCCAAAAAGCTTTAGTCAAGAGCTCTCATCAAAGGCTCTTACACTGAGTTATGGTGGGAGATGAACTCATGTCCTTCCCGGGCTTTATCTGACTAAATAATAAATCAGCTTTTTCAGTGGAGACTGGCCACTAATGGAATTTCCTGTGATCAAAGTGTAAAGTGAAGTGGCAGATTATGCAGGTGATAAAGGTATTTAGGACAGTCACAACTCCAGCTGCAGGTGGGAATGGTAAGGAAGAATGTAATCCTTTATAAATGCTGGAGTTTGAGGTCCAGCTCTGTGCTGTTTACCCAAACAGCAGGCTGGGCAGGCTGCCTGTCCACCCTCACCTCCCCTCAGCTCACCTCCATGCTGGTCATGTGCTCCAAGCGTTTTCCTACCGGGAATCTTCCAGAAAGGAAGACACAAACCAACAGTGTAATATCAAGGGAGGAGAGATGAGCAGGCTCCTTTGTGCTACATTAAACCATCTTTACAGGCAGTAGAACTTTTAATCTGGGAAGGGGAGGTGACCCAGTGCTGTTAAACGGTGCCCCTTTGCCATCCCTGCCAGGCCATGAGACACGAACTGCAAAAGGCCAAACGCAGATCTCGGAGTCCTAATGTGTCAATTATCTTTCTGACAATTACATATGGATTTCATTAGCTCACTAAACAGTACCTATTACAGCATCTCACCAGCTGGAGGGACTTCCAGTAGGAAATGTGAGATGGGAAATGCCGGCAAATCTCAGATTCCCGGAGGCTCCCTGGAATTCATGCGGATGAGGTGTGACAAGGGCAGCCTCGAGCAGCCCTCCCTGGCTCTCTTGGGTGGGCACCCAGTGGTGGGATCTGCCTGTGGATGCATCCCTGCTACCTTGCCTTGCTCCTGAGAGGGGAGGAAAAAGTGGAGCAAGAGGTTATCCTGGGGTAACCCAGTGACACCTGCCCTCTCTGAAGAGCTTTGACATGATACTTTCCTGTAGTTTCAGCATTATAAATTGTAATTTGAGCTCGAAGGTGACGGGGTAATCCCCACATGGAGTGTATTTGAGGGAATGCTGCTCCAGATGGTGAAAACACCCAGGATGGATTTGGTCTTCCTGCCATGCAGCCTCTCTGCAGTGTCTCCCTGGAAGTATTTACTGCTTTCTTCATCTTTGACCTTTCTCTTTCCAGGGACTCATCAAATGGGAGCGGTGAAAGAAAGGAAGAGGAGCTAATGACTTGGAGAGGGCTTTCATGAAGATTCCTGTGGTGCACCTTTGACATCTAACCTGACCCTGCTGAGCAAAACTGGATGCTCAGGGGATTCTAGGAGTGACCCCACAACCTCAGAGACTGATTCCATGGCTCCTGTGCCCTCCTGCCAGGACACACACCACCTCCTATGGTATGGTCCCCACACAACCAGCAGTTTAGGGACTTAACAGGAAGGTGCACTCCGCTGCCAGCATGGCTGGGTCTTGTGGGAACATGCTGGGGACTCTTTCCAGACTTGGGTGTGTGGTCTCCACTTCCCTATCCTGCTGATTTTCCAGCCACCTCTTGGAAAGAAGCCTCTCCCACACGGCTGCTTAGCTCAAGGAACTGTTTGCTGAGAGAAACAGCTGTATGGCTGAGAGAGGAAAAAGAGGCTGATGCTGTGATGAAAAAAGGATGCCTTGAAGGCACCTTCATTTATTTCACAGGGCTGCTGAAGCCAACTGGGAATTACAGTTCCAACTGGGACCTGCTTCCTGCAGCAGTCCTGCTACACAGGGGAGGTGCTGCCTCCTCCTCTGGGGTTTGTTCTGTTTTCTGATGAAGTTTTTCTACTCCCTACAGTTGGGTATTAACTCTGTAGGTCAACTCTGAGTGCTCTTCAGTTGTGGTGTGGAAAGCTTGCTCTAAATCACTTCTCCAGCTCCCCTGTCCTGGGTGTATCTGAGATTGGAGCACAAGCCAGAGATGTCCCTGGATCCCTCAGGGAATCCCTGTTGGCAAGACCATATTCCAGATTTTCTCCCTTCCTCCCAAAGTATTCAAGGCAGGAATGGCCAGGGTATCCTGCTGAAACTTTTAGTGTCACAAAAGTTTGAAGTCTTTGCTGAATTAGAGCCTTGGGCAAAAGTAAATGTAATTCTGTCCCAATGAGGTGAGCGTGAATGGCTTTGAACGTGTTGGCTTGTACCTGGATAGTAAGGAAAATCCCTGTATCGACAGAGAAGTGGCATGCTGAAGTGAACTGCAGGTAATGTGTAAGGTAAAGAAATAAAAACATGAGTTAAGGAAAACATGTAAGCGAGTCAGCATCCTTTAAACTGAGAACCAACCAGGAGCAGACCCTGTTGGATGGTGGTAACGATCTGATTCTGGTTTGATATGTGGCTGTGAGCTCCTAAATATCAGACCCCATCATGTCTCTGTGGGGAACCTCTGCCATCCAGGGGTCAGGTGTCTCTGTGTTACTGGTCTGGAAAAATCAAACTAAAAGCTGCTTTTGATGCTTACAAGGGGCCGGTGCTTGCGTGGCAGCTGGCTGGGGCTGGGGCAAAAGCTGGAGTTATTTCTTTCCCATGTATCCAGCTCAGAAGGGCACAATCTACAAAAACCTAGAAAAACTCCAAGTTGCATTAAAACCTTGCATGCACATAGAAGGGAAGTTCTCACTGCAACTGGTATCTCCTGCAGTGGAACTATCCTTGAGTTTAACCAGCGTGACCAGACACAAAGTAAGAGATGAGCCTTTAGCAGATGAACACAGACTGAAGTGACCAGAGCTGAATAAACAGACCTTCAGGGATTTATGGTTTTTATGTATTTTTAGACATGCACAGACCAGCCTTGGAAGGAGCACAGAGGTGAAGATCTGCAGCAAGGGGGGCTCAGGGTGTGAAACTGTCCCAAGTGTGCAGGTAATTGTGGAGATGTTCAGGTGAGCTGGGACATGGCTGGTGTTTGTGTCACCCCTTCTGTATTTAATTGCTGAGAGACTGAGGGCAGAATGAAAAATTCAATTGAATTAGGGATTTGGGATGTAGAAGAGCTTTGTCTCTAATGGTCTAGAACTAAATGTATGGTTACAAGGGAAGTTACATGGCATAAATTTGTAAGTGTTGTATCATATGTAGGTGTCAAGATTGCAGATTACATCTTGGTGTCTGATCCTATAACTGTGTCATTACTGCAAGAAGAGGTGGTAGGAATTGCCAGCAGTCTGGGTTTTACTTTCTCTTTATGCTAAATTTCTTGAGGAAAAGATGACTTAGCAGACAGACAAAAGAGGAGGGAAAAGGGGATTGTAGCCTTCACATGGCTTGGTTGTGGTCCTTGTGAAAATTGTGCAGATCCATCCTGTTTTCACATGCTCTGTCTCCAAACGCCAGCCCACATCACATGTGCAGCAGAGGTAACCCTATAACCCACCGTGGACATACACAATAATCTGATTTTTCATTTCCCTTCAATTGCCTCAACAGCCCTGCACACCAAAACCTTTTTACAGGTACTGCTCACACTGACCCAAACCCATACGACAGCTTCAGGCAGATGCCATTTGGAGAGCAAGACCTTCCATGGGATCCTGCTTCCATGAGGCTCCAAAGAAAAATGTCTTCTCTGTGTTACATTGATTTAAAGAGCACATGCAGCTTTTGGCTTTGGTTCAATGCCAGACTAAAGGTCTTCTACATTATAAACTATCAGAGCTAGAAAGATTTGCTCTATAAATGACTCCATATGCATATGCACTGTGTATATATATATTATGGATTTGCTTATGTCATGGAGCACTTCAAATATCCCTTAATAAAATAATAGACCCCGAGGTAGCTATATATACTGGCAGAAAGTTGTTCGGCACTTTGGAGCCACGGAAAAAGTTAGTGCTCCTAAAGATTTCTTCTTTTTCCTCCAGCTGGTTTCCACTGTGGGTATTTAAAAGTGCAGAACATCTTGGATCCTGTTGCATGAGGGGATGCAGCCATGGTCCTCTGAACCTGACAGGAGCAGAAATGGAAAGTGCTTAAAGGGAATGTGCAGTGTGACTGTGAAACATGCTGCTTGTCTCCTGGCTGGCCTTGGAGAAGATCTTCGATGAGCAGAGGGAAATTGTTTCTGAGCTCCATTTCCAAGGTCTGGGACTTGAGATCACTGGCAGGTTCGCAGCTTTCCAGTGGGAAGATGTTGTTGCTGGTCTTTCCAGCTGTGAGCGACCCCCTCGGATGATCCTCTGCTTTGTAACACAGAACCCCTGACACCTGGTTAGGGCTGCAGCCAAACCAAAAAGCTCTGTTTTTCCCTGGGGATCCAGGATGTTGCTCATCCCCATAGGAATGTCCTAGGGGAGCTCACCCAGCTCCCAGTGGCACCCAGTGAGCTGAGTAAGGAGGGGAATAGGAGGGGAGGGAATTCATATGGACACGAGTTAATGGGTTGAGAGATGGGAGATGTCCCTGGAACAGAGGAGGCAGAGCTCTCCCTGTGGCTGTGGGGCACTGGGAATGCTGCTCAGAGGAGTGGGCACTCCAGGGACTCACCTCACAGCTCTTACCCAGCACCTCCTGGGGTGGGGGACCCCCAGCCCCCTCTCCAGCTGTCTCTGGCACAGAGGGTCCCTGGCATGGGGAGTTCCTGCTCCGAGGAGACCCACGTTTGTGCCCTGTTCTGGCAGGGGCTGAGAATTCCCCTCCTCACTCCCAGCCAGAGGCACGTGGCCCCTCATGGCCCTGGGCCCAGGGGTGCAGATCCCAGCTGCCCTTGGGGAGCCTGTGGTGTTAATAGTTGGAAAATACTGTTAGTTCTTCCCATATAAAGGAGCTTGTGCAAATAAAAGTTTGCCTTCTGGTGCATTAACACCATCCTATCCCAGCTTTTGGGATGGGATCCTTGTGGAGCCTTCCCATGAGGCTGGACAACAGGGATGGTGTCTCAGAAAGCCCTTGCCCAAGATGTCCACCTTCTGTCTCTCCTGGCTAAAACCAGACAATAAATACGTGGCTGGTTCTGCCCCAACAACTGCAAACAAAAATTGACTGCTGAGCTGCGAGTACCTCTCTGCTCTGAATTTAGCTTTCAATTCTCCCTTAATTTATTATTTGCTGTTAATTTAATCCATATTGACCTGCCTCAAAGAGAAAAAAGCTCTAGATTTGGTGAAAAATAATCTATTTTTAATTATTTCTGATGTAGAACACTAGCTCATAAATAAATTCCACTGCTACCCAGTGGTTTTTTTTGCCGTCAGAACTGTCTTGCTGGAATCAATAAACAGTTGATTAAAAACCTTGTTATTTAATATATTCAGTAACCCTAATCTATTCATTAGAAACTTAATCACTTTCATGTCACCAGCTGCTGTGATGGAGAAAAGAGCTGTAGCTAATTATTAGCAATTTTACAAAGCTAATATTGAATTTCTAATGGGTCCTCTGTGGCCTCTATTTCAAGCAGTTTGTATATCCCACAAACATGTGTTCTGGCTCTGGGCAGGGCCAAGCATCTCAGACTTCCAGCCTTGTGGATAAACTTGAGACCTAGCAACCAAATCTCTGGTTAGTTTGTGAGAGGAACACGTGTGTGGCCCCTGGCCAGGTCCATCCTGATGCTCCTCTGCACAATGGTCGGTCATGGGACAGGGAACTGCTGATCATGGGACAAGGAACTGCTGGCCATGGGACAGGGAGCCTCTGTGCCCCCTTGTCCAAGCTTCCAGTGTGGGATGGGGTGTGTTCCATGTGCTTTTCTGTGTTCTGCGTGTGGGATGGGATCAAGGGGAGACTATTGAGAAAGACACTGAGGAGCTGGAGCAGGTTCAGAGAAGGGAATGGACCCAGGGAAGGGTTTGGAGTACCAAGAGCAGCTGAGGGAGCTGGGGGGGGGTGGGGCTCGGCCTGGAGAAAAGGAGGCTCAGGGGGGACCTTCTCACTCTCTGCAAGTCCCTGACAGGGGGGAAGAGCCAGGGGGATGTCAGGCTCTGCTTCCAGGAACAAATGATAGGATGACAGGAAGCAGCCTCAAGTTGTACCAGGGAAGGTTTAGATTGGATATTACGGAAAAATTTCTTCATGGAAGGGTGGTCAAGCATGGGAACAGGGCAGTGGTGGAATCACTGTCCCTGGAAGTGTTCAAAACACTTGTAGGTGTGGCACCTGGCAACATGGTTTAGTGGTGGGCCTGACAGTGGTTGGACTTGATGATCTTGGAGGTCTTTTCTAACCTAAATAATTCTGTGATGCTGTGACAACTCATCGGGGGTGAGGGAGAGGGTGTGGAAGGTGGTTGGTGTGACCTGTGCACTGCCCATCTGCCAAGAGCTTTGTTATTCACCTTTTTTAGTTGCTTTGGTTCTTTGATATTGGAGCTGCTGTTTTGGCAGAGTGGCCATCGGAGCAGAGGGAAAGGTCTGTGGGTGAGACACAGCTGGGATTTTCTTTAGGGCTGTGTTAGCTTTAAAGTCACTCATCTGTCTGGATTGGTTGTGGCTGCTGTCACTGGACCTGTAGTCTTATTTTTTGCATTGTGATGGCACATGAGGTGCCTTCTGTTGCACCAGGAGGGATCCAACGCACAGGGAAAAGTCATCTCCTCCTCCTCCGACCTTGTGTGGGACATGGGGCGCAGGGACACCCCCACACCAAGTGTGAGGCTAAAGCACATGTGGCTCCAGCAGGGCCTTGTGCCACTCAGAGGTGCTTGAATTGCAAAATATTAATGCATTAAATGTTTCTGGAACCAATTAAAGCTTCCTATAGGTCAGATATAAGAAAAATTCCTGGCCTGGAGTTGTGCAGGTAATGAACACCATTGTACTTAGTGCTGGGGTGGATGAAGGGGATGGGAAACATCAGAACAAGGGACAGGCTCAGGCATAGGGGGCTAAAGACCTTTTTCCTTGGAAGGATGATTGTTCCACTGCTGTGGGTTTCTTGCTGTCTGTGCTGATGGTGACCATTGCTGGAGCTGGTCCCTGGGCTGGAATGTGCCCTGGCCACCAGCCTGTCTGGCTGCTCCTGGTGTAGCTGTTTTTGGGTGCCTCCTGTGCTTTTCCAGGTTTCTGGTCTCTGCAACACTTTCTGCATCAGGGCATAATTAAATATGCAATAGTTTAAGAGAATTTAGTAATTTAATGTCCTTTGCCTTCCTGTCCCTGCCCTGTTCTGCTGTGGGATAACTGGCAGTACAAGCTCTTGGATTCAGTTCAACAGGAAAAGCAGCAGCACAGGTCTGAAGGTGTCCAGAGCCTCAAAGGAAATCCAGACAGAAGAGCACATCCAATGGTCATTCTGCCATCCGCAGCCTCGAGCTCTGCACAAGTGATGGCTGGACCCTTCAGGCATCCTACTGAGGTGCTCAGGTCTGTAAGGTGCCTTGTGCAGGTCATCTGGGGGTGAACCCTGTGTTATCCTTCCCCTTCCAACACCCTTAAGGGGACAGAAAGGCTTGGAAAGTGCTGTGGCTGGACATCTGGATTTTTAGCACCATGAAAACCTGCAGAGCTGCCTCCACAGTGCTCTGGAGCCAGATACCCTTGAGGGCTGCACCCAGCAGAGGGTCCTGGTTTCCCTTTTGTGCCTTTAAAAGCAGCAGCATCTTCTCTTCACCCTCTGTGCTGTTGGAAGCTCTGTGTGCTCTGGGGACCTGATGACAATCCACTTTCAGGAGGGTATTGCTAAGAGGTGACTGAACACAAAAACTTCCTCTCCTGGGTTTTATCTCACTGTCTCGGGAGGGAATTTGCCAGATGGAAGGAAACAAACACACAAACATATGTGTAAACTCTTCCAAAATGGCTTCATATTCTCGTTTACGAAAATATGTGATCGAGCTTGTTTTATGGGTTTGGCGAACTCCTGGTGGCATCTGGCTGAGCTAAATATTGTACTTAATAGCCCAAGACAGCAGAGACTGCAGAGCTGGCTGCATTTCATGTGTGTTTACAAATGTGCTGTAGTAATTCCATGGAAAATTAGCTTAAAGCCTTAACAACAAAACAGGGGATGGAGAACAAAGAGAAATGTCTCTCGGCCTCCCTCCTGTTTATATGTTTCACTCCATGTGTCTGCCTTACAGTCCTCATGCACAGCACTATCCCTGCTACTCTGTCTATTAGTATTGGTAGATTTTGCACCCCAAAGCCTCAGAATGACTTTTGCTATTGGCACTGGCAAGAGGTACAACCTGAATTCTTCTAAGTTATTGTGAGACATGAGGGTTTTACCCTATTGTGTGACATTGCAATCTAGGAAGTTGCATACTAGTAACCCTGAAAAAATATTTAGAGGACAGAATTTGCCAGTTTGCCAAATAGACTGTTTAGTGAGGATGTTTTTGATTTCAGAGGTTTGAAGGAACCTCTTTGTCAGTCCTTAGCACAGAGACTCTGACAGAGAGCCCAGGGCTCCAGGAGTCTGTGTCTCCAGCCCCCAGCAGCTCTCCCTGGATCACATCTCTGCTCTTTTAGGTAGGAAATTTCAAACACCTTTCATTTTGGCTCAGATCTGAATGAAACAAAGAAAAGGAGTATTGAAATCCTTCACAAAACAGAGCTGCTTCTTCCAGGCAGCTCTGAGGGCTGTAATGGGATGGAAGGTTTGCTGTGGGTGTGAAATACTGCGCTCGAATGAGCTGAGACTCTGGGCTGCCTCGTGAGGTGTCGGCAGCAGCTCCAGAGCACGTGGGGCCAAAGTGTTGCTCTGCTCAAAGGGCTTTTGACACAGGGATCCTTTCTTCTTACGGCATGGCCCATGTCAACATTGGATGGGTCACTTCTCCTGAGCTCCTGCTGTGTGGTGGCTGTGAGCACAGAAACAGGGCAGAGCACTTCGGTCTAGCCATGGCAGCTTTCCTTTCTGTGGTTTTCTGCAAGGAGCACAAGGTTGTCCTGAGGATGCCTGGAAAGGCTCTGTGGTGGGATGCAGAGGACATGCCAGTGCCACCAGCTGATCCCAGATTCCAGCTGCCATTGTCCTCAAGCAGTGGGCTGTGTGCCTGTGGTGACACTGGGCAGTAGGGACAGTGGCAGCTGAGCCAGTGCTCTCTCTCCAGGGAAGTGCGATGGTCTTGGCTGCCACACACCCATGACACACGTAGAGGAGAACAAATCCTTTTCAGTCATGTGCTGGCAGCTGTCCCAGATTCCAGTGAGCCCAAAGCTGGGGAGGAGCCATCAGAGGAGGTATTGAGGTGTGCACCCACACCCCACATGCAATTAAATGCACCTGGTCTAGATCATCAGTTCATGTAAATGGGCAAAGCTCCATACCAATCTTCTGAGCCTTTGCATCTGCAGATGATGTATTATTGAATTATGCTTGATTAGCTGATTTTCTGTTGCTTAACAGAAAGCAAATCTCAGCATAAATGAGATTAGTATGTGCCCTCCATGTACGCCAGCTCTTGCTCCCAAGAATTTAACATTCTTAATAGAATGAATTTTTTTTTAAGGGAGAGGGGCAGGGGGTGGGGGGGAGAAAGAGTCTTTGAGGCTCCTGTTTCATTTGCCAGATTATCTGAACATTAAATTAAGCAAGTATGGAAATTCAAAATATAGCTGTTCTGCAACATGTGCTGACACTGGCATAACAATATCAGTAATCCCCCTTGACAGCCATTACAGCTTAATGCTCAAAGAAAATGAACTACTTATTTTCTTTACCCCACATACACAGTGTTTCAAAATCTTTGCCTGTCTTCCAGCCAGGATGACTCTTTGAATTAATCTCCTCCAGGTACCAGCTGTGTTTGTCTCATCCTGCTGAGCAGCACCGATTGCTTTGAGGCTGTGTCACCTTGACAGCTCAGAAAATCCCCAGCTGCTCTTGAGGACTTCATTGCACTGGGATTTTCCCATGTGATAGAGGTCCTCAGACATCCTGGACTTTGGGCCATGCCAGGGGCATCCCTCACATCTTGTAGGGTCTTGCGCCATGTTCCTTTTGTCGTGCCTTGTCTCTGCAGCTGAAGGAGATGTGGAATCCATGGTCATAAAGCCCGTGGGTGAATTCAGGTGTGACTGAGTTCCCTTTCTGACTGTTTTAAAGTGCCCTCCAGGAAATGCCAGGAGTTGGTCTTTGAATGATGTCAGTCTGCAGCCTGACAATGAAAGCATCAAATTGAGCTCATCATTGAAAGTGTTGTTGAGGAAAAGACAAGTTATGCTTACTGGAGGTGGCAACTGAGCCTTGTTGCTTGTGCTGAAATTCATATCCTTGTCCTTCTTTTCTTTAATAAGAACAATCATTCTGACTTCAAGCATCACCTTGTCCTCAGTGCCTTTGGGAATGATCCATAGGACTTGTTTAGGAGACCCCTTTTGGGACTCTAAGGAGAATTTAGATATTTCTGTGCCAGGTCCCTGGATCCCAGCAGGTCTTTGGCCCATCAGAATAGCCTGGGAAAGCTTGGGAACTTCTATTAGGAACTGCACAGGCCACAGAGAGCTCACTGGAGAGTTTTAAGGGCTTGTAGGTCCACATGGTTGTGGATGTTGTGATTTTCAGACATACTTTTTTGAAAGGAGGTGCTTAAATTCCACCAAAGTCCAATATTTGATACCAAAAGAACTTTTAATGGTAGGTTATCTTTGGTAGGTTACCTCAGCTAATATAAACTTTCTACTTTGAATAAACCAGAGCCATGGTGATGGCACAAGGACTTACCTCTCCATCATCAGGTGCGTTTTACAGCTAATTCATAACGAGAAGAGAATTTCCACTGTCAGATCATTGTACCACTGAGCAAAATTGGAGCAGCTGCCTTGTAAAATGTGGAATGGCATCAATATACCATGCTGTGTTTCAGGGCATGTGACTGAGAAGGTGATTGCGCTCGTTAATAATGAGCCACTAAATTGGATGCAATTGCAATAGCTCATCATTGGTATAGAAATATTATGCTTTATAGGTACATTACTGGGCTGTATTTTATAAGGCTGTTAAGCTTACGCACTTTCCCTTGCAGTAAATGTCAGCAAGGTTACAATAAAATTTAATACAATATTATTAAAGCTGAAGTGCATCAGTATGGAATGATCATGTATGCACACTAAAAAGTCTTTATTATTGCTTCCTTAACCTTCTTAAGGAGCTGCTTGTTTTAAAATACAGCGATGAAAAGGATCAAAGCTTGGAGGTCTCTTCATCCACCCAAAGGTTCATTAGTGTTTTCAGCGTAGATGGGAATTTTGTGACGCGTTAGTTCAAGTAAATTAAACATTAAAACTTCAGCTCTGCCAGGAAAATTTCAATACAGCTGCAGATTATAATACAGGTGGTGAGGTCTCCTCACGTTCACCTTAGCTTTCATGGGGTGGAACTGATTGGCAGATTGTTGGCCTCCAAAGGAGCCAGGCGTGCCCTTGCCCTGCACATCTCGGAGGGGTGGGACACCTAACAAGCCTTCGAGCTCTTCCATTACCATGACAATGCCAATGACCTCCCCCTTGTGAAGAAATCAATGGGCTGTGGGGCTCCCAAAACAATTTCCCTGACCTCCCAAGGTTGCCAAAAGCAAGGTCAAGTAGGAAAGATCAAAGGCCCTGTAGAAAGAGGCGTCCCATCTCTGACCCGCTGGCTTGGGAGAGGGCTCAGTCTTACCTTGAATTATTTTCTTAATTTAGGAAACCGGTGTTATTTGCACACACTCCAGCCAGAGGAAATTAATCTCAGCAAAGTCTGAAGCGCTGTCTCCTGTTTGATTAGATTTTGAGTACGATTTTAGGGTGGTTTTCATGGGTGAAGCAGCATCCAGAACTGAACAGCATCCCGGAGAGACAGTTCTGACTGGGTTCTGTGCACGAGGGGAGTGTTAGGGCTCAGCTGTGTACTTTGAGAAATTAGCAGTGGTGCTTGCAAAGCTAATCCTTAAGTATTTGGAAAGACCGAAATAGACCTTGACTACATGAATTTTGCAGTCAACTCCTTCGGACTTGCCCGGTATGAGTAGCTGATGTAAGAAAACATGTTTCAGATGCAGCCTCTTATCTCAGGAATCTTCAGCTTCCCACAGGCAGATCACAGGAGCTCCAGAAATCACCCTCTGCGTGAGATACCCCAGCTCAGGCAGTCTGAGGTGTGTGTTTGCTGTGTGTGTGTTCTAATCAGACGCTCTCAGCCTTGCAAATTGCTTCTTGTTTTCCTTTGTCATGAGAAGGATTTGGATTCTTGTCAAAATATTTTGGTGCTTGAGAACTCCCAAAGAGGGTGGATTTTAGGCAAGTGGGTACTTGATGCTTCTCACAAAGCCAATCCTGGAGGCAGCAGAGAGCTGGGAATGCTTTAGGGGTCCATGGGCCCCTTTTCCTTTCCAAGCAGCAATTCCTGAAAGTGGCAGTTGCCTCAGATGGATTAGGTTCCTCTGTCTGCCACTTCTGCTCTTGACCGTAGTTTTAAATCACAGTTTTAAGAGCTCATGTCAGAGATTTCATCTCGGGAAATTTATGAGGAGCTGCAGCCCGTTTTGCAGGCGTGGTTTTGTGACAGCCCTGCAAGGTCTGCTGTGTCCCCACGGCCACGGGTGATGTGGGAGGAGAGCAGAGGCTGCTGAACTGGGTAAAATCAGGGATGGGCTCAAAGGAAGGTGAAGAGACCTGTGGTGGTGCTGCAAGGCCAATGGACCGGGGGAAGGGATGGGAGGAAAAGCAGGTGGTGTTGGTTTGCAGTGGTGAGACCTTTGGGTGTCTCTCCAAGTGTGTGCGCAGACTGGTCATACACCTCAGGTGGGTCTGGACACACACACAGACATACAGACACACATGGGCACATAACACTTGCTCCTTCCAGCAATCCCATTTCAGAAGACTTGTTCTGGCTTTCTCTTTGCATTTTTGGAGTGCAAAGCTCCTGGGGGATGATGGGTGTGGTGTTGCTCCCTGCCTGTAGAGGACCTGTAACTCCCACGGGGTGGAGACTCTTGAAGACTTTCTTTGAAGGCCAGCCAAGGTTTGGGCATCCCACACAGTCCAGTCAGTTCTACAGCACAGAGAACTTGTGCTGGTGGTGTGACATCAGCAAGTGGCAATGGTGGGAGGGTGGGAGGGGTGTGAGGAAGGGTCACTCACATGAAATTAAATCTTTTGGTTTCCCCCTTCTTCCTTGCAAAGCTATGGAAAGGAAAGGGTTATGATGGGCCTCTGAAAAGGGTTAAAGAACAAATATACATGAGATCAAGGCCAAAAATCTTATGTGGACACAGAGCATGTTTCAACCATTCCTCCTCTCACCTGCCTGCCTACCCCTCCCAGCCCTTACTGTCTGTTTTCCTGGTTGTCTCATCACTGCACTGTGGTACCTGAGCAAAGGTACCTTTCTTCCATGTGTGGGTGACACTGTGACAGTGGCCTTTAGCTGCTCCCATGAGCTGTGGACATCCCACCTCGCAGTGCTGTCCCCTCCACCTTCTCACTGCTCATTTTCTTCCACAGTGATCCTCCACTTTCCCTCCCATAATTACTTTCTTGAGGTTTATTTTCATCTCGGTGCCTGATGTGACCAAAGTACATAAGTCTGTATCTATTGATTTCTGACAGCAGACTCTGCCTATTCTCCACTAATATTTCTAACATCAGCATTCATCTTCCTTTCAATCCGAAAGATATGTCAGAACCACATCACTAAGGCTTCAGTTTTTTCTCCCTGTCAGCAGCATTCTTTCCCCATGATTCATATCCATAAATTGCTAGTGGAAAAATTAAACTTTTCATCAAACCCTTAAATATTTTGTGATTCCACAGTTCTTTCACTATTTCAGGTGGGAGGCCAGAGCCAAGGAAGCTGTTCCTAATGATCTCTGGGGTTTTTGGGAACTGCCTCTTTGATCTGGTGTCTCTGGTCCCATATAATCAAAGTCATCAGTTCCTTTAATATATTGACAGCTTGCATCCACATGCACACACTTGTTTTCACCATGCTTTCACCAAGCTCATGGATAGCTTTATTTATTTTAGGACACTAACTCTGGTATTTCTGGGGGTGGTAGCAATGAGCTATGGCTGTCATTGTCGTGTATGATGTAGGTTAATAGGTGTCTGTCAGGGCAATTCCCAGCTGCTTCCACTTCAGCCAAGGTTGTTGTTGGATAAATTTGCTGTACATGCTGCAGAGGCTCAGTGACAGGATGTGTGTCACTTCTACCCAGTGCAGACTCACTTGTTCAGCGCTGCTGCTCATGGGAATGGGTTTCTGTTTACAATAAGAAAATCACAGTGAATTTTGTGAGATGCTCTGAAGTTCCTTTATCTGATGGCAGAGAGGAATGGATTAGGTATTTTGAGCAGCCTGTGAAAAGCGCTACCAATGGCTGCTGGAACTCTGTTTTGTCAGTGACGTGAAGGATGGTTTTAATTTCCCCATAGGTGCCTTTTCCATCTCAGGAACCAGCTGATGGTGGAATTAGTTCTGGTCCTATCATTTTCTTCACGTGCCTTGAATTATGCTTGACCATCAGAGGGTTGCTGGGATAGTTACAATACTTCACATGCCTCTTCTCTTGAACAGATTCCTTTCATGGAATTGGCTGGCTGGTTTCCAGGCAGCAATATATCTTCCCAAATTTTCCACCTGAGGGCAATGCCACAATTGCTGATGACTTTGAACAACCCTGCTGATTTACCTTAGTGCTTTCCCAGGGATCGTGTTCCAAACTGGCATGCAGTGTCCTTATCCAGCTAAGTGTCTGTCTCAGAGACCTTCATTTTAGGTTGGGACTTCTGGACACATCTATTACTTCAGGGGTGTTTCAGGTGGTGTTTGTTTCCTGCACCCTCAGCAAAGTCCGAGTTTTTATTGATGTTTTACTGCTTTCAGTTGAAGGAGAATATTTGCAGAAAGAATCTGAGAGCTGTGAAAAAATGCCAGGTAAAACAGAAGGAATGAAAGCAGATGGAAACTTCTCCCTCTGTCTCTAATTGCTAAGTACCACAGCAGGGCACAGATAAAAATTACCCACACAAAGCACTTTGCACTGGACTTTTAGGTCTGAAGATTCAACGAATTAGTGGGCAGATTCTTCCTCATAAGAAGAGAGTAATCACATTTTTGAAGGTGCTGGACTGAATTTTGGGGGAATTATAGGGGTTGGTGGGAAAGGAATAAGCAATTTTAAGCTATCTTGCTGGAGCTGGCATTTGGAAGGTAAAGATAAAGGGACATTTGCTGTTATGACCAGGCCATAGGAGAAGCATAAGAGAGATACATGTGGCTTACATAGTAATGGATGAATTGGGTTCAATTTGTAGTGACAGGAATTGGATGTTTGGTATGAGAGAAAATGTCATTTATTATCTGCAAACTGACACCAGAGATCACTTGGGGAGATTCACCACAGTCTGCCTTGTAGGGACTCCAGTCCCTGTGGTCATCAGGAAGGTTTTGTGCCCCTCTGACAGCAGCTGGTGGCAGGTGGTCAACAAGTCCTTCAGTGACATGAAGGAGTGTTTGTTAATGAATTTGTCCAGCAGTTTTTCTGACTGTGAAACTAATATTGGAGCTGGAGAGACAAGCTCTCTTAAAGAGGTAATGAGAAACAATGGTCTGTTTGCTAAAATTATAGGCATGAGTTTTGTTGGTTTTCTTGGCTGCTTGCCTGAATACTCAAGTCTGAAACACATGAAGGACTGAGTCAGCGGAGCTCACTGCTCTGGAGACCGAGTGTTTGGTGACCAAAGGCTTTCCAAAATGCAGATTGTGATTGTCATGATTTCAGCCCTAAAATGAGCAGCTTGGAAGGCAAGGGCCACTGTCCAAGGCTTGTGCTTGAGTCAGTAGCTACCAGGGTGCTGCCCAGAGCTGGGTGTGCTTGTGACAGCACTCCAAAATGAAAGTGTTCCTTGTTTTCACATACTTATTTTTCAGCTTTAATTGCACCAAGATGGCTGAAACGGTTGTTGAAGTAGCCAGGAGTGAGAAAAGAGTGCCAGGGATGATGGGATACAGCAGTGAGGGCTGGAAATCAGGAGGCAGGTCCTGTGTGTGCCATCCACTGAGTTTTCCTACAGAGGAGCTGTGCTCCCTCAGTGGCTCCTTCTGAGACCTTGCAGGGTTGTGGTGGGCTCAGTGTCCCTGTCCCCATTCCCATCATCATGTGAACATTGACCCCTGCCACAGCTGGGAGAGCTTCAAAACAAGCCACAGATGTTTCCTGTTGCCTCTGCTAATGCCTGGAAAGAGATTACACCCCGTCCCCATGTGAAAGTTGGGGTGATGCTGACTGGGAGTGGCTGAGGGTACAGGGAACCTGTGTGGGTACTTGGCATGTTTGGTTTGACTGCAGGCTTTGGGAGCCTCAGCATTTACTGAGGAAGGTCTCTCCAGGGGGAGCTTGGGGGTGTCCATTCCCTTCCTTTTGCTCTCCATGAATTGTGAGGACAGTGGGCAGATTTCCTGGCCTGGGGGATCAGATCTGTGGGCAAGTGCTTGATCCTGGTCTGCTCCCTGCCCTCCACTCAGCTCCTGCCCTGCACACAATACAAGATACAACGCCACACATCCATCCCCTCTATTCCAGCCACCTCCATGAGGCTTCTGTCTGTTTATTCCTCAAAAAGAGATGATTTTATTTCAGATGTGTGTCGAGCTAAGCCTTTGGCTCTTTGTTTTGTCCATGCCTGTGGTGGATTCCTGAGCCGTGGTGGCACACGGAGTCCGATGTGCTGTCGCACGGCAGCTCCAGGCTCTTCGCAGGGTCTCCAGAAGGACACTGGGAAATCACCAATCGCTCCCTAAACCCTGCAACAGGAATCTGCAGGGAATATCCACCTAACGAAGGGCAGTCATTGCCACGGAGAGGAAATTGTTCCCCTTCATTCCCGGGATATGACTGCAGGATAAATAAAAAGTGAGAGCAAGTTTCAAGCACTTACACTGGGAGGGTCAGAGGGGTCACCTGCATTTGTGAGACGTCCAGCGCCTCTTGTCCCCTCTGCTGCTGCCAGACGGAAATCATTTCACTCAGGGGGTGTGAGCGGGGTCAGAGAGGGAGAGAGGCAGAGCCTGTAAGGAACAGCTCATTAATACCCTGGGGCCAAAGAAACCACCTTTCTGAGCTGTTTTCTTTGTGCTGGCATGAAACACAAAGGCGAGCAGGCGGGCCCAGGGGCTGGAGGAGTTTAAATCAATGTGACAAATCCATAATTACGTAGCGACTTGTGCAGTGAGAACATACTGGGCTTATAAGGAAGAACAAACGCCAGCATGAAGGTCCAATGTTAGATACAAAATTCAGGTATATATACTCAAATTTGTCTTATTTTGAATATTGTGTACATGAGTGTTTTTCCTATGTCTCTGATCTTTCTGCCTAATTCATAAATCATAACAGGAGATGCAGTAAAAGGAATTAGGTGATCGTTAAAGTACTATGCACAGGATATATTTTTCCTTTCCTGTTTCGGCCTGAGAGCTCATTAAAAGCTCACTTGCCTCTTGAAGTATCTTGACACCGAAGATGGTGATGAATAGAACTGCAACGAGTTGTTAATAATTTGAAATACATTGTCAGAATCACATGATGATGTTACAGGAGATTGTTACAGGGGAGTTTTTTGTGTTTGTTTTATTTGGTTACCCTCTTAATTGACCCAGATTAGAAACAGAGCCTTAAGCTGAGCAAGTATTTATTTTCTTTCTTGAAGGGCATTTTAATTAAAAATGAACTATTAAAAACAGAAGTCTGGGCAGGTGAAAATTACTGGAATACCAGCATCGTGGCCATATTCACCAAACTATACTGAATTCCAACCCCTTGCTGGATTCCCCTTTGCTTCCCAGGTATAAGTGCTTTGCTGGCCAGGGGTCAGATCCCAGCACACTGAAAATTAAGCATATGCTCAAGAGCTTTACTGAGCCTTTTCCCTCCACAGTCAGAGCCACGGATTTGTCCTTAGCATGGGGGGAATAGCAGGCTGGACACCCTCACTCTGCACTGCTCTGCTGTCCAACCCTGTACCACAGCTGGATTTTATTGTGGGGAGCGCCTTGTTTGCTCTCCATGCAAACATCTCTGCTAATGCTCATGGAGGAGCACCTTGTGCTGCTGGGAGGGGATTTTCCCATGAGGGGAGTTCAGACAGTCACAGAGGCATTTGCAAAGGGGTCTGGACAACTGGACGGTCCTTGTGGATGGGCTTCGTTTTCCATGTTTGAACAACCTGAGATTCATCCTCATAGAGATGTTTGATATATTTGGGAGGATTTGTCCTTGGGAAAGGCCCTTTTCCTCAGGGAGCACAGAGGCACATGGACAATTGCACTCCCTATGGAGAGGTGGCTGTTGGTTCAACCTCCCACACCCCAAAGGAGATTTGGGACCTTCTCCCTTGAGGTCAGGCTGTGTGTGGGGGTCCAAGCCATTAAACTTCACAGGGTGCAGGTTTCTAAACATTCCAACTGTGTTTGGTGATGGGAAGTGTGTGTGTCTAAAACACCGCTGCTCGGACCTGCAAAGGTGATTGGGTACTTTGAGTGGCACTTCCAAAGTGCAGGGGTGGCCACCCACCTTCAAGCTGTGCTGCTCTGAAAGTGCTTGTCTTTCTCTCCCACCCAGCTTTGCCTCCTGCAGCAGGGAGGCAGCGCCTGCCTCCCCGAAGCACATTACTCATGCCAGGCCAGCTCTTCATTTTCCTCCATCCACTCGATGCTCTCAGATAGAGCATTCTGTAAATCATATTTAAAAATACATTAGTGTAATGTTTCTGGAGTTGATATTAAGTGAGCTTTGGGGACCCTGCTGGCTCCAAATTCCCCTGTCTCAGACTAATTTACAGTATATTTCACCAGGACAGGCATTTCCATACCCAAGGTCCCGCCCCGACCCTTTTCTCTCTCTCTTTCTCTTTTTTGTTCCATTATTCAGCTGTTTTTAGCAGATGATTGATGTCTTCTGATGTCAATGCGAGATTGCTCTTGTGTTTTCCACCTACCACTGTAAAAACAGAGGGACAGAATAAAAGGGAAATGCATTGCATGGGGCAGGCAAAGGCACCAGCTGATCCCACCCTGCAGTGGCTCCCCTGGCCTTTGCTGGGATGTGCTGCTCAGGCCGGGGGCACAAAGCCTTTAGCAGGTGGACTGTTGGGTGTGAGGGCTCCAAGCTTTTGTTTTCCATGTGGGATGAAACGCTGCATTAGCAGGAGCTGCTCCCCCCTCTGTTCCCAGCCCTGGGAGGGGGTCAGGGGCAGTGGAGGGGGTCCAGGCTGCCTGGAGCAGCAGGAACACTGTTGGGCAGGTCCTACAAACACTGGAAAGCTGATGAGTGTTTATTCAAAAAAGAAAGTTAAAGCAATTTCGTAAGGGAGAAAAGGTTTCTTTCTTTGACATGAGCACACGGGACATGGAGAGTCCCACAGTCTGGGTGAAAGTATTGTAGGCTCATAGAATAATTTGGCTTGGAAAGGACCTTAAAGACCATCTAGTTCCAATCCCCTTGCAGTGTACAGGGACGTCGTCAAGTAGACCAGTCCATCCAACCTGGTCTTGAATATTCCCAGGACACCCACAACCCCTCTGGGCAACATGTGCCAGTAATACAACAACAATGCTTAGCATTTCTATAAACCTTTGACAGAATGGTTTCAAAACACTTTGCAGATAATATGGACCTGAGCCTTGCAATTTTCCCGTAGACAGGCTGGAAATCTGTCAGGGCTCAGTGCTGCCAGGAGCACTCTGCAGCAGGGAGGGGACGGGGCTTCTTCCATAGGTGTGTTTTGATCTCTGGTGAGGGCGTGAGCAGTTTCAGTTTTTAAAATTTTTAAGTGGCTGACAGTCAACTTCAAAACACTGATTGGTCCATCAGGCGCTTGGACTGGGAATGTGTGAGCAGGGCAATCCAATCAAGACTGTTCTTCAGAAGAGATCCCTTTAAAGCAATTAAGATCTTGGTGGACGTTCCTAAGGGGAAGCCTTATGGTTGCAAAATGTATTTGTGAGCCTTACTGAGTGCACAGATTTAAGCGTAACAGTCATTTGTGTCTTTTATCCCTTTATCCTTCCTGATTATTAGGTATTTTTTTTAATATAGATGAAAATCGAGGAGAAGTGGGCTGTTGGATTTCTTCACCACTGAACCTTTGGGCTGAAGGATAAGCCGAGCATGCCTTGTGTCTTGTTGGTTTTTAAATGAGAAGAGAGTGCACCAAAGCATCCCTGTGAACTGTGGCCCTGGTGCCCCACAGCATCTTTGGGCAGAGATGTGTCTCAAAGTGAAATAACAGTTTGTTCCATGTCTGGGCAGTCAGACCTTCACAGAGCTCTCTCACACCTCTCCTCCTGACTTCACCTCGCTTTTGCTGCTTTGTTGAATTTGAAGTTGCTCCAAAATATGTCAAGAAATTGTAACAGCAGTGCTGTTTCTAATCTGGTTCGCAGGGCTGGCAGCAGGAGCCCTGACATCTAAGGAGGCTCCCTGGAGAAGGAAAGCTGATAACAGCAAAGCTCACTCCTGGAAGCCGGGCGGACCCAAAGGCCTCTGCTTTTGCTTGCACTCTGCTGAAGGTGATTGACTTTGAGTGAGCAATTGAGGCAGACTCTGCAACTTGATCCTGGAGTTTATGTTCTGTGTAAGTAACCTTGAGATAGGGATAACTCATAACCTTTACCTGACCCTGCCTGCGCATCTCAAGTGAACAGGAGCTCTTTGTTCGAGGGTTTTGGACCCATGGGAGGTATATTTAGCTTGTAGTCATGAACTGACACTGAACACATGTGCCCGGAAAGCTGCTCCTTCATTTCGTCTATGAAGTAAATATCGATTAATGCAAGTATAAGTTTGTCCATGGAGTGGATTGTTCTGTGGAATCGGTACCAAACCATCACTAGGCTGAGTGTTTTTTAATAAAATGAAACACTTGTTTTCAGGGAAGGGTTTTGTATATTGATAGTTGAGTGATGTAGTGAAGAAAACAAGTCTACCTGCTGATGGGTCTTGGTGGATCTTGCCCGGAGCTGAGGACATGCTCTACTGTGGATGGTAAGGACATTCAGACCCTGGTGTACTGCAGGACAGCTTTGCTCCAAACCTAGAGCTTCTGGAGGTGTGTGAGAACCCTGCCTAGTTTGTGGCAATCCTTCAGTTAAACCCAGGCTGGCTCTGATCAAGCATTCAGATTAAACATTTTGCTCTCAACAAAATAGTTTTTTCCTAATCTGTCGTGTCTGTGATTGAGCACTCACACCTCTCTGCTGGGCAGAAATGGGCTGGTGTCGGAAAACTCATGACCTCACAGGGATTTTGTACCCCAGGAGAAGCTACAGCCTTCTTTTTTTTTTTTTCTTTTCTCTAAGAGAATCTCTGTGTGACAGTCACTGCAAAACCTGCAGTGCTGCTGCTGTAAGAGCAAGACAGACAGCAGTGGGGTGGTTGTGCCTTGTCCCCTTTTGCCTCTTGTGCACGGCACATAAAATGTCTGCTGGAATCTCTGGATCCCAGAGCAGCAGGGTGGAAGGAGCAGCTCTGCAGGGCTGGAGGAGCTGGAGGTGAAAGTGCAGCTCGACCATATGCACCAGGGGTTTTCCTTCTCCAGTATGATGTTTGCACAGAAAATTAACTCCTGTTCAGGCTCCTGGGGCAGATTTGTGTTGCAAGGAGCTGTGCAGGACGTGTGTGAGATACCCCACAGGCTGTGTCCCTGCTCAGCCGCTCGGAGCTGCTCTGACCCACAGCCTGGATCTGGGTGCAAAGATGCTCCAGGGAACACAGGCTGGCTTTGTGTGCTGCACACACTGGACTGTCTGCACAACCCCCTGCCCCAAACCAGCAGGCTGGGAAAGAAGCCAATTCTGATAATCCAATATCAATCCCGTATCAATCGGAGAATAAAACGTAGAAGCTGAGTCTTTTTATTGTGTCATTTCATGTTGCAATCAGCTCAGGTTGCAGGGTACCCATTGGTTTGAGTCTCTGAGCTCACAGATTAAGACCTGATGGTTTGCAAGTTGGGTAAAAATGGATTATTGAGGGTTTTGTCTGCACTATTTCTACATGCTGATGCTTTTAATCCTTTGCATCAGCGACCTGAATAGAAAAAGGGTGAAGGAAAACAATTTATGTGAGCAAATACTAGAACTGTATCATATGCTGGCCTATTATTTTAAAATATCTCTGGGGAATATAATGTTTTCTGTAAAAGACAGGCTGCCTGGCTTCCTAAACTCTGCTAAATTACCACCTCACCACAGCTTCCAGCAGCTGTCCTAGTTCCCCAATTCATTTTTAGCATTTGAGAATTAAAAAGAATACAAAGCACACGCTTTGAAAACAAAGCTCCCAGTGGGTGCCACACTGTGGGGAGGGGGCAACTTCTTCTGACTCCTGAAAGCTGCTGTTAGGCAGCCTTGCCAAGGAACAATGGGATCAGAGAACAGGGGGATTTGTTAAATCAGCTTGAACTCGTGGAACTTGTGTTTATGTGCATTTGCTTCTAGTGGAAAACAGCGGTGACACTACTGGAAGAAAAACTAGCTTTAAAAACAATTTAATCTATCCACACAGGAGTTATATAGGGGAGGGCATTAATGGAGAAAAAGGGAAGTGGTCCTGCAATTCTGCCAGCAATATTCTGCATTTCCTTCAGCACAACTGAGGGGTTTTTTGAGACACAAGCTTAGCCTTATCTGCAAGGGGAAACATAATGATGGGCAAACATCAGGGAGACTTGAAAGTGTGGTCTTTTGGTTTAACACATAATAGGCCTGGCTCATGTCTTCATTCTGCCTGAAAGACAGAAGAGGTGAATGAGATGTGCAAACATCTTCAGTTCCTTTTCATCAGACTCCAAAATCAAGCCTTTAAATAAATTCCTCTTTGTCTGCATGGCAGTATGAATTCATTTGGGAAGTTTGGGATCACTGATGAGGTTTAGCTCCAAGGGTTTGCCTCTACCACTGCTTCCCTGCTGCTGCTCACAGGAGTTTGCCTTTAGTTTTTGGAAGTTGCTATTTTGTTGCTCCTTGTAATTCTGCTTTTAACTGTGTATTGTTTGTGGATGTCACTCATCTGCCCATCTGCTCTCTCAGGGAGACTTCAACCCGAGCTGATGTTGTTGGTTGCTTTTAGTCAAAAGTAGAAGTTCATCAGATTGGATATGAAGATGAACTTGTAGTGGAAAACATGACTGCTTATCCAAGAGGTGGGTGAACTTTGTCTCTTTGGCATTCTATAGTGTGAGTTCAACCATCGTAGCCTGTGTTTGAGTTTCTCTGCTTCTTCCTGGCTTGCTTACCATCAGCAGTAAAATTAGTTTGAGAAGCTTAAACATTCCCTGTATGATCACTTGTCTGCAGCCTTTATATTTGCTCTATCAGATTTAGCACTAACAACATAGTTTTCCACCAAATCACTGCTGTTGGAACAACACATCCTTTCCTAAAGGGAAGCTCCAGTGGCTGCTGTGAGCAGTAATTGACTGCAGTGGGGCTTTGATGCTCATAAGTATTTAGTCCCTCACGCTGTGCTGCTTGAATCAATAACCTCCTTTGGTCTGTAACCTAATAGAATTGCTTAGAGGATAAAATTTTGCTTGTGTTTCATCCACTTTAGCTCATTTCACTCTTTTGATAGATTTGCTCCATGAGGAGAGCTGCTGAAAACATTTGCGTGCTTGTCATATGCCGGCGACAATGAACATCGTCATATTTTCCCACACGTACTCCAGGACACAGATAACTTGCATCCTTTGAAAAGGATTGGGATGGATATGCCCCCTGCATAAATCAGAGCTGGGTGGAAATCATCAGCTGCTGCTGGGGAAGTAGAAGCAGGGCAGGGAAGGCTGGACACGGGAAAGATACCGGGTCAATTATTATCCGCACAGAACCTGCACTGCCATCAGTCAGAGGGTTTGAAGAGACAGGACAACCTGTCCCCTCTGGGCAGGACACCAGGTGACCTCAGGTAGCAGGTGTGTCAGAGCAGAGCCCAGAAGCTCCATGTGGGATGGAGCTCGTGGAACAGGAGCAATGGCCACGTGCAAGATACTATAGGGACAGGGCAGAGGTGAGGATGGAGAAAGTTAAATTTGGAGGAAATGAGAAAAACAGCAGGGTTTAGGCCTTGGCTCTTTGATGAAAAGGAGCCAAAGGATTCCATTCTGCTGACGTGGATGTTGGATACCTTGCTGCAAGTGTGGAGATTTGGGCATGAAGAGGTTAAGCTGTCTACGCTCCTTTGTTTTGCCCTGCCTCTCCCTTCAGAAGAAGATTTGCCTATAAAGTTATTTTTAGATGCCTTGTGAGCAAGTTTTGTGGGAAGACAGGCAGCCAGCAGCCCCCGGCGAGCTGCTAAGCCCACCCCTCTCAGCTTACAGCATGTAATTAGCAGATAATCATGCCAAAATCACAGACTCCAACAGGCTAATTTTATCGCTTGTGCTGACATCGGTAAGCTTGTCGAAAGTAACTTGTGGGTTGTTGGATAAATGTGTTTCCTAACTTGTTTATGAGCTTGTGTTCCCACTTTTGCTGTGTAAAGATCAAATGCAGGTTTGTTGTTTAGCAGCTGCTGGTGTTTTGGTTGGGTTTGATAACACGGGATATTTCCGAGCGTTAAAATTGCATTTTACTGGGACGTGGTCGCTGCTAATGGTGTTTCCAACAACGCTGTCATGTTTTGCTGCAGGGTTGGTGTGGAGGGTGTTGGAGCTTTGATTCAGCAATATATTCAAGCACGTGCTTTGAGGTGCACTTATTCTGCTAACCTGTAATTATAGATCTATAAATGTATATATAAAAACCTGTAGGTGCCTGCTGGGATTGAGCTGTAATTTCCTATGATCTAAATGGAAATTAAGCATGTATTTTTTAAGCTACATTTATACTTAGGAGTTTTGCTAATTTAGGGCCTTAGTAACTCCTGCCGTTTTCTTTAGCAGAGAAAAATATGAAGTGTCAGATGGTTGGGCTGAACAGCCTTCAGGACCTGCATACCTCTCTTACTGATATGATAAAATAAAGATACTTGTTAATAGAAAACACAGCCCACAGTCATCCATCTGGGTACAATAAATCTGAGGCAGGTAGATACAATAAAAACTATCACTATTTCCTCCTGATAGTAGAAAGATTAAGTTGGCCAAGGTTACAGGGTCAAAAATAGGCTCAGTAACAGGAATCTTGGGGAAAGATGACCTAAAGAATGTGGGAAATGAGCCTGACCTCCTGCTGCCTGATTTCTGGCCCATGGGCTTGGAAAATCTGGCTGTGGGAGAGGTACCAGTGTGCAGCAGACAAAGGTGGGCTGGGCTGTCCCAGGGGTCAGCCAGGGAAAGGAACATTTGGGTTCTCTTGGTTCACAGAACCGCCTTTTGTAGGGAGGGTTTCCCTGCTGTGGACAGCTGGATGTTTGGGATCGAGCCCATGGTGGCCAGAGGAAAGGCAGGGGAACCTGTGAGGTCTTTGCCATTTACAGGTGTCTCTGTTTTTGCAGCAGGACTCTCCGTGAATTACCACCCTCCAAAATGCCTCTCAGCTCCTGCCTGAGTCTCTTCCCTGCAGTAGTTTGGATCTGGCTTTATAGAAGCAGATGTCAGGCGTGGGAATCAGCCTCCCTCAGGTGAGCATTTAGTGTCTGAGAGGAGAGAATAGACCTTTGTAACCTGTTTTCATTTTCTGAACACCTACCATGACAAAAAGTGTCTGTAGTTGAATTGAACAGACCTGGAGGATTTGCTGCAATATTTATCCAAGTCCATACAGCTGTAAGGTCTTGCATACAGCCTCACCTGAGAGTTCTGTGCTTTGTGATCATATCTTGTGCTTTCAGGGTAAAAAAGAAAAGCAATGGGGAGAGTAATAGTTCAAGTTGAAGCAATAAACCCCCCTTTGCTGACAGGCCAGCAAATAAAGATTTGTCTAGCATATAAACTTGGTTTCTCTCCCCCCTGATCATAACAGAGGCTGCTTGCATAGGGGAAATATTCCTCGTGAAAGAGAGCCAAAATCAGTGGGCTCTGGGCGTGTTGGAGTTACTCTGCCTGTCACATGGCAGATTAATTCAGTGGCAGAATACGGCACCACTGCCTCAAGCAGGCAAGTGCCATTCTGCAGGAAGCATAGCTCATGCGAGCAGCTGCCTCGTGAGCAGCGTCCTGGAGCAGCAATGAAGGAACATCTCGCATGCAGGAGGTGTGGCAGCAGCTCCAGAAATGGGATTGCAAGTCTGCTTCCATCACAAGTGCCCACCTTCCCAACCATCCATCCAAAGTGCACCCGGCAGCAGCACCGACTGCTCCATCCCTTCAGGCTCTGGACTCCTGTCTGGCTCTCCTTCCACACTCGTTTTTGTTGACTAAAAGTTGTTTGCTGCACTTTAGAGAGAGAAAAAAAAAGTCCTGTTAGTGAAAATATCACCATTTGTTATGGGATAGTAACCAAGGAGGGTGTCTGTCCCATCGGACTGGGGGCTGATGTCACTTGATACTTGTTTGAACATAGAGATTATTTTTGCCAATTGCTTGTCAAAAAGTTGATTTTCCCAACAGGAAGGAAAGAGGGAGGCAGGAGGAGGAAAATCCTGCAACCCTCCTGTTTGAGTTTTGTTTGGGTTAATTTCCAGAGCTGTTTGGGATGAGGAAGCAACTTTTTACTTGGGCAGAGTGACAGGACAAGGGGCAATGGTTTTAAACTAAGAGAGGAGAGGTTTAGATTAGCTATTAGGAAGAAATTCTTTACTCAGAGGGTGGGCAGGCCCTGGCACAGGTTGCCCAGAGAAGCTGTGGCTGCCCCATTCCTGGGAGTGTCCAAGGCCAGGTTGGACGGGGCTTGAAGCAACCTGGGCTGGTGGGAGGTGTCCCTGCCCATGGCAGGGGGTG